>CM061135.1:65265861-65835348 GCA_030789695.1 Scilla litardierei | reverse complement strand
TCGATTCTCTCAACGATGGCAAGGTGTTGGGCTCCTCTGAGAGCAGAAGCATTCTCCTTGGATCCCAGATGAGAATCCAACCAACAACGCCCAAAACCCATTTGTTGAATTGTCCCCAAGACGAGGGCAACGATTATGTTTCTCGGTCTTCCCCGAAGTTCGAAATAGTATCCATTGGCGATGAAAAAGCACCTGCTGACAGTACTGGCCCTTCATCTTTTCCCCAAGCTCGAGTGTTCAAGGCCAATTCCGAAGGGCTTTTGTTGAAATTGGAGTCAGTTTTATCTGGCTCGTTGCCGATTGACATCGGCAAGGGGAACGGAGTCATCGGCTCTCTGTCTGCAAGCGGGATCGAGCTTTCAGAGGACTACACTTGCATTATATCCCATGGCCCGAATCCGAAGACTACTCACATATTTGGGGATTGCATTCTTGACGGCGAATCGATTCGTTCTTTTGATTGTAATAATCATAACAAGAACGGGGACATGAGCTTACCTTCCGATGATTTTTTGAGCTATTGTTTTTCTTGCAAAAGAAAATTGGAGCAAGGAGAAGATATATACATTTATGGGTTAGTGTTTGCTACTGAATCATGTTATCTTTGTTTTTGTAGCCAAATCTGATACTTTTTTAGTTGGATTGATTGCAGAGGAGATAAAGCGTTTTGCAGCGGGAATTGCCGCGATCAGGAGATTTTGTCTGACGAGGAGTTGGAGAAACCTGCAGCTGATGCTGATTCTGCTAATTGTCTTGGTTCTGCTTCGTTTCATGGGGAAATTTTCATGGCATTAGCCTCATGATAGACTTAAGGACTCGCCCAGTCCCCAATCCTGCTGAGATTGAAGAGTGATCTACGAGGCCAATAATGGGGTAAACGAAAGCGTTCATCCGTTAATGTGAAAGAGCTGTCTATGTGAATCGTTCAGCGGCCATGGATGATCGCTGTGTACATTTTGATTCGTTTGCTGATTGAGGTTTCATTGATCGTGAGGAGGGTTAATGGCTGGAAATTTTCCTTGTTTCTTTGATGTTCATGGGGGTTCATCGATGTCGGATTAGCAGTCTTTTAATGTTGATCAGAGTGGGTGTTGTCCTTTTCGTTGGGCACCCAATTTTCCCGTGTTTTTCGTTTGGAAAACTATCTTAAATTCATGAATGAATATGATCCATCTTTGGAAATATCTTGAGTTCTGTTTGCTTGGTTTCTTGAAAGCTCAATGTGTTGGTTATCGGATAGCTATCGGATATGGCCACTGTTGTGTTTACTTCAACCGCTACCAAAGGAGATGATCTATCATAAGGATTAGAATCTCACCTTTCTATTCATTTTTTGATGGTCTTTCGACCGAAGCTTGATGGGTAGATTTTGCACCTTAAATCGGGATCATGGTTTGTTTTCTAAAGAATTGCTTGGCATGTTCCTATCTCTTTCAACTTCATTGTCTCTTGCACTGCAGTGGAATCCGATGCTCTCTTAGTAGCGAAAAAGACTTGGGATTATGACTCTATTTGGCAATATATGTGCCTGTGCTTTAGTTCTATTTTGTCTTGGATATTCTCTACTTTGAAACAGCTTTATACATTTCCGAGAAACTCAACAAGCAAGATGCAATTCTGATTTTATTTTTGTTTACAGTCTTGTAGTTTGGATGAGAATGATTCAGACCTTACAATGTCTTTTGGTGCATTCTCTTTCTGTGGTCTTATGAACTGAACTCTGAAACTTGTATAGTATTCCAGATAGCCATAGATTGCAACGAAGATGTCACGTCTGAAAATCTGATGAGAGAGAAGAAAAAAAATGCGAATATATGCAGTTTGGAATTTTGTGGATCAATCCAAGTGACATTCAATCATTTTTTTGAAGAATTAGCCAGAATGTAATAAAATATCTTAATATATTAACGTTACGAAATGTTACAAAATGTTAATGCCGGTTAATCAAAAAAAGGTAAAAAAAAAATAAACGAGTTAAAAAGATAGGATGATTAACGGTTTAGAACTTCTGCCAAATTTGAAACTTTCGCGAGGTCCGGGAGAGAGCTAACTGATTTGAATAGCAACACAGAAATTAAAGGCTACGGCATTTTCTTCGCTGCGCATGGGGCAACAATAAGTGAGCAGACTGGCAAAGCTAATGATGCTGGCTGAGCCCATGCAGTTTTTGTCCGGATGCTTGGAGGAAGGGAGTACTCGGTTGCATATGCAATCAATCGAGAGTTGATTAGACATAAACCCAATCAGTCTTCAATTTTTTCTGGATACAGTTCCATGAAGGGTCATTCTCGCAATCTAACTTCAGGAACCAGGATTTTACATGGCCAACTTGACTGCAACATGAGCTACCACAAGCGGCTAGAACGCAGTGACCCAAGCAATTTGCTTGTTATCCATGTTGAAGATTGTGTCAATTTCACGAGATGTATAAACAGTTTTTCTGGGATATCAATATCAATGAGGATAAGAAAAGAAAGTTCTTTTCAATTCTGCGATTTTATCAGAGTTTTTGATCTGAAGCATCGCGTACATGCATTGGCATCGATTATTGGATTTCTTCCCCTACACAAACATATACTAGTCCCCCTTGGATCTTCATTGCCACCACATCTCTGTTTGGCCCGATGGTTATATAACTTTTCTGGGAGTTATAACTTCCCCATTAATCTCTTCTGTTTCATCTAGTGCTTGATGTATGCCCCGAATTGAGTTGGGGAATCTATGAATATGTCCTTGTTGGGTATTGGCCTATTAGCCCACCTTTGTTTTGACGATGATCACCTTATTATGTAGTTGCTTATGACTCTCATTGTTTTAATCCTAGATTAATATTTGTTTATATAGTTGAGGAGACAAAAGTATAGGTCTGGGATGATGGATTAATGCTATGGAGCAAGAGGATTCATGAAGATTCTTGGACTTCAATTGTACTTTCATTTTATTCTTCGTGTAATCTTGCTTTTATTTTTTAGATTATATGCAGCCTTGAATAAATGCATGCACACTCATATCCATCCTTTTCTTCATATGGTTCCTCAGAATTCATGTAGAACTCATCTCATGTGCTCCATTGCTCAAAATACACTTATGTGTGCATTTTAGAGTATGACAGATGCCTGGTGCAAGGGCACCAGACGTCTAGCGTGTCATCTTTCTTGATTAGCTGACACAGCCATGTGTCAGTCGCCTGATGGTCTATGACCAGGCATCTAGGCAGTGGTTTAGACGCCTGGTACATGTACTTCAGGCACATGTACAGAGTGAGCCGATTGCTGGTCTCTGTCTTTTTGGACCCTCATTTAGCATCCGTCTAAAGAAGGCTTACCTGATATCTGAACAGTGGATAGACATCTGGTAAGTGTTCATCAAACGTCTGTCGCTTGGATTGGACTTTTTCGTTCATCTGTTCATACTTTTTTTGCCGGTCGTCTGAAGTTATGTTCCCAGACGTCTGTGCAGTTGATCAGGCGTCTGAAGACCTTACTCCAGACGTATGGTCACTCACAAATCTGCTCGTTTATAGCCGTTGGGCAAGTTTTTTAAAGAGCCGTTTTCTACTGCAGATTTGAGGGCTTAAATAAGCTCGATTGAGAGGCAATTTTTGCACCACTAAGCACATAAAGATCATTTTGTGAGTGCCAATTTGAGGGTTTTCATTGAAGAGATTTTCTTTTCCCTTTTTCTTCTACATACATCTTATGCATTGATTTAGTGGTAGTTAGCCCTAGCTATTGCAGAAGTTTCCAAGTGCATTCAAGCTCATTTTCATCAAACACATGGTATTTTCAATCTTCCATGCATTCACACACACTTTGTTAAGATTTATTCGAGACATAGGTAAGATGGTACTTGTTTATTTTTCGTTTTACCTAGTGTTGAATCATCGGGTCGGTACTCGAGATGACTCGTCCGACGAGTGACTAAAGCTCATAGAGCCCACGAAAGAAGCATGATACCGACTCAGTCAAAGCCCACCTACCAGTCGCCCGTTGCACTCCCACAAATCGAACGTGGGATTGAAGGCGGGCTCATAAATAGTGGAAACGTGTCCTTCGGTTATTCCTATTAAAAGAGGGAGATCATGGCACCATAATTGGTGACCGTTATCCTCCCAACGTCACTGAAAAGACCCAGGGGGTCTATAAATACAGGAATGTTCCAACAGCCCAAGGTACTAGATCTAATACATAGACTCAACATACTTCATCTTACATTTCTTCCAAAAAAAAGCTTGCGCCGTCAGATCTGAGACGAACCTCTGTGAGTCGATCTCAGCTGCTCCAAGCTCCATCTCTTCATTAAGTTCCATTCTAACTTAAGCATCAGAGGGGATGTGGGTCGGAACCCAGATCCGACCCCCTGCCGCTTCATTGTGGTACAGATCGTTGAGTCTCGATCTTCCGTGAGGGTCGCTTCTGAGCTTCTCAGCCTCGACAATCGATATACGAACCGCTTGAGGGTCGATCATGCATCGCAAGTCAACTACCATCCATCAACGACCATGGTTCTTCCAACCTAGGGTCCCACTCAACCGGCTGACGAGGCTCCGACTCTACAGAAAAGGATCCACGTAAGCAACTCAATTGTTTTGGTCATTTTTGGCCTTAACAGTTTGGCACCGTCTATGGGAAAGTTAACCAGCGTGACATCCCAAAGCAACCAATAAGCAATATCGGCTGGACCCAGCAACATCGGGACCGAACCAAGGTCCGAACGAGAAATAAAAAGCGAACATCGTCCGGGTGGAGGATGCCTCAGATTCTACATCCTCATCCAAGCGACCCAGGAGGGCCGCCAAATTGCCTAAGGTGTTCCAAGAGCAATTTGACCAATTTGCAGATCGGATCGACAAGAGCCTCGGTGTTTGGCGACTCTGATACGTCAAAGCATGAGAGATCCGCCATTCACAAATGAGGAACTACCACCTCCAAATCCAACTCTGACACCAACGAGAGGGGCGTCCAAGCTCACGGATCCAAAAGATCCGAGAGTGGATCTACAAGAGATCACCCCACACAATACAACCCCCACATCTCACCAATACGGCGAAGGGGGAAATGACAATCTTACCTTCGGTTTCCAGGGAGGACCCAGTCCCCCCAACTATAAGGAAGCAACTTGACACATCATACATCAGGTAATATATGTGGTCTCTCGGGTTACAACCCTCTCTAGTAGAGAGGAGATCCCAAACCGATCATCAGGAGATACATTCGTGCAAGGCGGGGATGGGCGATCCATACTTATCCAGTCCGCACTTCGACAGACCTCATTGAAGGAGAACATCACGTCTGCTCATTTTCTTTCGAAGTTCAAACTCCTTGCCTTGCCGACATATGATGGCAGAGGTGACCCGTGGTCACACATCGGAAAGTATCTAAACATGATGCTTCTTCATGGGGCCGATGAGCCATATCTCTGCCGAGCTTTCCACACTACCCTATTCAAGAAGACGGAGGGCTGGTACGACGGATTACCCTACGGCTGTATCGGGTCATTCGACGAATTGGCCGATTTGTTTTGCAGGCAATTTGTTGCAGGTCGACGTCCCAAGAGAAAGTCCTCCCACCTCTTCACGTTCAAGCAGAAGGATAAGGAACCAATCTGAGCCTTCGTCCATCAATTCAACGATGAAAGGCTCGAAGTTGAGAACACGTCGGATGTGACTGTCATCGCGGCCTTCACTCAAGTGGCGTGAGACACACATTTGCAGAGTGTGCTCCACCAGTTCCCACCTAACAGCCTCGTGTAAGGATCGTCTTACCCTTGCAATACTAACAACAACATACTAGAGGGGGGTGAATAGTGTAATGGCAATAAATTGTCCAATTAAAATTAAACTTGCAAATGCGGAATAATAATGCAAGAGGAATTAATCGACACAATCAATCCAAATGCAAACACAAGAATATACCCTGGTTCTCCAAACTTGGGTACTTCTAGCCACACCAAATATTCACTATATTCCCACAAAGAGAAGTAAATACAAATCCCACAAAGAGATACCTCACCAAGAGGATTTTGCCCTACACAAGGACCCAACCAACCCTACACCGGGGTCAAACTCCCACCTAGAGAATTACTAACTCCCATTCAGAGAATTAGGGTTAGCCCTACACTAGGACACCAAACTCCCACAAAGAGAGTTACTCCCACAAAGAGAGGTATTCCCACTAAGATAATATCCTATTCCCACTAAGAGAAATTCTCCCACATAGAGAGAGACTAATTCCCACAAAGAGAATTAGTGTTACAAGAAAACACCAAGTAAAATAAATACTCTTACCTATGCCTTAAGATGTACTTACGCATATATGAATGCAAGGCATGGAAAAGGATCTCCAAGTGTTGATATTTGCTTGAAAGCACTTGGATGATTTTCCTTGAGCTAGACTTCAATGCATGAAGAGGAATGAGAGCTCAAAGAGGGAAATGAGAGAGTTTGAGAGTGGCTTAATCAATCTCTAATGATTTGTAAAAGCACCAAGAAGTTCCTATGAACTCATCCCTCTCATATATATAGGAACCCTATATCAACCCTCAAAACCCAAGGAAACAGATAAAAACAAAAAGCTGCAGCGGCTAGTTTCTGGGCAGAAACGTCACTGACAGTCGACTAATGAACAAATTGTTGAGGATTGGTGTTTCATACCAATGTTATTTTGATATGATCACAACATTATGTTGTTGCTAATGACTCTCTTGTTTTAGTCTCATAGTTCATTTCAAGAATATCTTCTTTTGGAGACTAAACACTTGGTGCAAGGATGGACATCAAGTGGAGAAGGGCCAAAGCTTGGACTCAAGGGATGCCAAAGCTTGGAGATGATGGGGAGCATCAAGGCATCAAGATTGAAGACATAGACTCTAAGAAAAGCAATGTAATCCATGTAATATTTCCTTTATTGCTTTCTCTCTCATTTGAGTCTAGGTTAATGTAATGCCTTGTTAGATGGTCTACTCATACATGCACATGCATTTAACCATCTTAGTGAGCCTTAGGATTATCATAGAATCCAACCCAATAGGCTCATCATGACCAAAGACTCATTTGGAGACTCTGGTTCTCCATAAGTCGCCTGCTGAAGGATTCACAGTCAACTGAGTAATTTCCAGTCTCCTGTCGATGTTTCTACAGTCGACTGTAATGCTCAGCTCAAGTCAATATTTCTATTGACTCTACTTGAGCTTTTCGCATCAGTCGACTGATGCTCAGTTTACAGTCGCATGTATATTTATAGTCGCCTGTGAATTGGTCAACAGTCGTCTGAGTAGCGTAAGTGCATATACTGCATCACTCTATTTTTCTCCATCTCCTGCAGCAAACGACTGATGAATGGTTTACAGTCGCCTGGCTATTTTACAGTCGAATGTCTACTTTTCATCAGTCGCATGTATGCTTATCTGGAGAAAGAGTGCAGCTCTATGTTTATTCCATCCCCTGCAGCAGTCGCCTGCTGAAGGTTTTACAGGCGCTTGTCCTGTTAACAGTCGACTGTATCAACTTCATCAGTCGACTGTCATGGCTCAGATTATAGCCGTTGGACAGTCGACTGTCATTTGTTCATCAGTCGACTGTCAGTGTCCTTTTCGCCCAGTTTCTAGCCGTTGCAGTCTTGTGCTTTTGGCTGTTTCCTTGGGTTCCGAGGGTTGATATGGGGTTCCTATATATATGGGTGTGCTGATTTCATTAGAACTTCTTGATGCTATTGAAAATCATAAGAGTTTCATAAGCCACTCTCAAACTCTCTCATTTTCCTCTTTGAGCTCTCATTCCTCTTCATGCATTGAAGTCCAGCTCAAGGGAAATCATCTAAGTGCTTTCAAGCCAATCTCAACACTTGGAGATCCTCTTCCATGCCTTGCATTCATCTATGAGTAAGCATCTCAAGGCATAGGTAAGAGTATTTATTTTACTTGGTGATTCTTGTAACACTATTTCTCTTTGTGGGAATTAGTCTTTCTCTCTTTGTGGGAGTTTATCTCTTTGTGGGATTAGGATATTCTCTTTGTAAGAGTAACTCTATTTGTGGGAGTAACTCTCTTAGTGGTAGTTTGGTGTCCTAGTGTAGGGCTAACCCTAATTCTCTTAGTGGGAGTTAGTAATTTCCTAGGTGGGATTTTAACCCCCTGTGTAGGGTTGGTTGGGTCCTTGTGTAGGGTAAAATCCTCTTGGTGAGGTATCTCTTTGTGGGATTTGTATTCACCTCTCTTTGTGGGATTATAGTGAATATTGGTGTGGTTGGACGTACCCAAGTTTGGGAAACCAGGGTAAAATATTGTGTTTGCATTTGGATTGATTGTGTCAACTATTTCCTCTTGCATTTATTATTCCACATTTGCAAGTTTAATTTTAATTGGAAAATTTATTGCCATTACACTATTCACCCCCTATGTGTTGTTGTTAGTATTTCAAGGATAAGGCGATCCTTACAATTGGTATCAGAACGAGCTTATAGCATACTACAACGATGGCATTCAATGCCTCTTCCGCATCTCATGAAGAAGGTCTGTCCACCGATCGACCCCCACTCTTTAACGAAACCAACTATCCAAGTTGGATGATCAGGATGATGATCTACATGAAGGGTCAAGACCTTTGGGACATCACAGAGTTGCCATTTGAGGAGCCTACTTCACCCGCGGCTTCTTGAACTAAGGCGGAGAAGGACTCGATCAGAGTCAATGCAAGGGCTATGTATGCATTCCATTGCACCCTAACTCCGAATGAGTTCAACCGTATCTCCATGTGCAAATCGGCCAACGGAATTTGGCATACATTGGATATTTCTTATGAAGTGTTACTTCAACATAAGGAAGAGGTTCAACCAACCAAGTCCGAGAAGAAAAAGGGAGTTGCACTCCATGTCGAGAAGGAGTCATTCAAGTGGAGAAAGAACTTCCAACGGGAAGCTCCAAGTGAAGATGAAGAAGAAGAAGATGTTAGCGACGATGATTACATCGAGCTTGCCAAGCAATTCAAGAATTTCAAGGCATTCCTCAAGGACAAAAATCTTCGTCAAAGTTTGCCTCTCAATCTAACAATTCTATTTGTTTCAATTGTAGAGGGAAAGGTCATCTTTTTACCGAATGTCCTTCCAAATCCACCAAAGATACCTATAAGGAGAAAGGGAAGAAGTATTGGAAAGTCAAGTGCGAGTTCAAGAACCAAAAGAATGGACTTATAGGCACTTTTGATGATTCTGATGTGGACATATCATGTGATGAAGAAGAGGATGACAAGGAGCACGAACACAGGTGCTTCGCAGCCTTTGATGATTCTTCAACAATCTCCTCTAGCTCAAGCGATGAAGAGATAGAAGCGTGGCTCAACTCCAAAGAAGAAATGTGCTTCATGGCTTATGGGAAAGAGTCTTCGTCAAGCTCTAGCGAGGATGAAAGAGATGAGGAAGTCACGGAGGAAAGCGATGAGGAAGTTGATGAGGAAAAGCTATCCTACGAGGAGCTCGAATACCGCTTCAATGTGGCCTCAACTTAGCAAGTAAGTGCATCAACTCATATGGTAAATTGAAAGATAATCTTAAGAATGCTATGAGTAGGGTGCATGCTTTAGAATCTGCTAGTGTAATTCATGATGAAATGCATGATTGTGACATTGGTGAGAGAGACATACTTCTCTCTCAAGTTAAGGAATTGAGCTTGTCTAATGATAATCTTATTGCTCAAAATCTTAGCTTAGAAACTCACATTCAACAACTTACGTTGAAATGTGAAGAGGAATCCTGTAAGCTCAAAAGCTTTGTGTATTCTAGGGATTCACTCCACGATTTGCTTGAAAAACAACATCCGACAAATCATCGAGGAGGTTTGGGATATATTCAAAATGTGGCACCCAAACCCACTTCTAATTCCTCTTATGGTGCTAATACAAGAAATATTGCTAGAGCACCTAAGAAGAATCACCATGCCTTCTTGTATAACAATAACACCAACAAGAAGCATGTAGATCACAAGGTGATGAGGAAGAATGAAGACTCTTCATTTTTTGCTAAGAAGTAAAATCCTCATTCTATGCATGCCAAGAAATTCGTTTCTACACCTAAGCATGCCACATCCACCCCTCTTGCAAAGGCAAAACCCTTGTCTAGGAAATCCTTGAGTTTATGGATTCCCCCTAAGGTTAGTGTGCAAGAGAGGGATAGCAAACAGTTTTCAAATCTCTGATCTTATTCCGTGTTTTCTTTCTAAATCCTTTAAGATCATTATTTTTTTGCTATTGTAAATTGGTTTTCAAAATCCTCTCTACTTGTATTTTCATATTCTTAAGGGATTTTTGAAACATCTAAAGTTATTGATCACATTGAATCATTTCATATTCTTTGTGTGATCATAGAACGATTTAAATTCTTTAGCCACTTAGAGCACAATTGCAAAATTATCTTGGTTATAGAATTGTTGGGTGTAAACCAATCTCCAATAATTTATTGTGGTGAATTGGATTTCGATTTTACTTGTAGTCCCTTGGAGATAAGTGTGTTGAAAATCCTAGATAAGGCTAGGTGGTGTAAATCCTAGTTGAGACTAAGTAGTTGGAAATCCTGGTGGTGATACTAGGTCGTTGGAAATCCTAGCGGTGAAGCTAGGTAGTTTTATTTCTAAGGCAATAGTGGATTAAATCTCGATCTGTAACGGTTGGAGACTGGATGTACCAAGATTGTGGGGAACCAGGATAAATCTCATGTCTCTCGGTGTGATTTTCTGTGATTGTATCTCGTTATTTATTTTGTTCTAACTTGTTCATTGTTTAATTATACATCTTTTGTAATCATTTGTTAATTTACTCTTTGTTAATAAAATTGAGTATTGCAAAGTTTGTATATATTCCACTGTGAGATCTCTTCTATTACTCTTTTGATCTTTGTACATTATCTTTTTTAAGATTATCTTATTGATTAAGGACCAAGCGTTGATCACTCTACTTGGTTCCTTAGGCAACATTGGAAGAGAAGTTAGTTTTGTATTGATTATTGTCGAAAAATTTTTACTCATATAACACTATTCAACCCCTCTTCTAGTGTTGTTTGCCATCCACATGATCCAACAGTATTAACTCTTAATAAAACGTTGTTATACAAAATATTCACACTAAACAT
The DNA here is from genome assembly GCA_030789695.1 of Scilla litardierei. Classification (NCBI taxonomy): domain Eukaryota; kingdom Viridiplantae; phylum Streptophyta; class Magnoliopsida; order Asparagales; family Asparagaceae; genus Scilla; species Scilla litardierei. Next base: position 65,824,234 of record CM061135.1, on the reverse strand, counting down.
TTCTTTAGAAGTAAAGTGACGAAAATCACCAAGTGTGAAATACGTCACATATGGCCTAAAGACATCTTTTGTTCATTAGCCAATATGTGAGACTATCTTTTTCTTTGTATAACAATTATTCTGAAATTTTAGACATCAAATATGTCTCATTTTCAGTTCCTCCTACTAATAAACCGAATATTCTTTTTCAATGAATTTTCCTTAGTGCCTTCTCCTTTCTAAATCACATTTAGACATTTCTCGTCCTAACACAAATATTAGTTGTGCAAGCATCACATGCATCCAAACACTTGAGCTTTACAATTTGAGGAGACTCAACAAGTTCTTCGTCTCAAGATCTAATTTGGATACATGGTCTTCCACTGCTCTTACACCCATCTTCGAGTCAAACAGTTTGATCAAAGTTTCAAACCTTGCATATTGAAAATGTTTTCCATACAACCTTGAGAAGACTCAAAAAGTTGTACGGAGAAACTGCTTTAAACATCAGTATGTTCAAGCTGCCCCTGCTCATAGAGGCGAGTGTTAAGTAGCGTGCTTTTATTGTGTTAGGCTTTAGAGCTTAAGGAAATCATTATCCTTAATTCAGTGCTAGGAATGACACTTTAATATCAGTGACAACATAGCTTGGTTTATCAAATATTCCGTAACTATTCATTTTGTCCAGTTGACTTATTTCTTTTAAGGATATTACGATTTTGGATTCCAATTCTGTAAAACAAATAATTACCCTAGTTTAGTATATGTTCATGATTTTTAAATATAGTTAAATGGTTTTTATTCAACTATATCATCTCACTATTTTAACGATCATCTTAAGCCATATAGATGAACGAATTAAGACATTTAATAGGAGAGGGACCCAACCACCCTGAGTTTCATAACCTTGAGGAGACTCAACAAGCTGATCGACTCTGCAGTTGGTACATAAACTCGTTATCAATCACATCACATGTGACTCCCTATTAGTTTTTATCCCCGGTCACTTATGATCTTGAGGAGACTCAACAAGTCTAGTCGTACCCGTGTTTTCATGTCTAATATTAACTTACACCGATACTCGAGGAGATCCGACGCAGCAGTTTAGGTTAATACCAGACTACATCACATGTATGATGGAGTCGGTTTCTAAAAGAGACCATGTCATATCTTGAGGAGACTCAACAATCATGACATGCATCGTTTAGTCCCCTAATCCAAAAACAAGGAGGGCCACTGCTAATCTTGAAGAAGATTTTTAACGTATTTGACTAGATGTACTCGATTGTTTCACATAATTATAATTCGCATCATTGCGGTCCAGTGGAACACAAGCCACGGATTTGGCTAGGCTAGGATCACTATCCCCAGTCGAGGTAGGATACTCCATAACACTAGTCAAAAAACGCTAGACCGGATCATGATCCATTGAAGGATACTAATTATTCATATGTGTGACATCAACTTGAAATGGCTTCATTAAAACTAGTTAATCCAATAACTAGTTGGATCCTTAAATTTGAAATTATTAAGATTGGTTAATAAATTTTATTATAGTCCTTACAACTATAAGGATTTTTAGGGTGCTATCCTAATCACGTATTATGGATTTAAAATTCAAGTTGCAACAATTTAAAACATAGCCTTTTACAAAATTATTATTAGAACGATTAAAATAATAGTTATGGAAAAAGGTCTACCCTAATCATGTATTAGTAGTTTAATTTGTTGCAAAAATATTTAAATCATAGCATGTCCTTTTAAAAAATATCTTATAATTTTCAGATAGTTTTTAATGGCTATCCTAATTGTTTTTCTTGTATTATCACATAATCAATAAAAATGATATAACCATTAAAATGTCAACTAAACAATTTAGCATGATTGCCTATTAACTAAAAATTATCACATAAAATTTAGCTAAAATGCAACTTAAAATTTATCTCATAAGTTTAAGTTGCACTAAATTAATTGTCATTATAAAATAATTAAGATCGAATTTTAAAATTATCACATGATTTTAAAATAGATCTAATTTTCAAAACAGTTTTTCGAAAATAAAACATCACACGGGAATGACTATAGCTTAATAAAAAAACCTCCATCTCATGGAGAAACATGCTACTTTATAATTGCAAATAATATAGATCATGGATACCAATGAAGGGTTTCTTGGGTCCTTAGGGTTATAAAATCAACGTCTAGCCTAAGTCGGACAGACAACGAGATCAAATCAAGCAGCGAAAAACCAACTTAAAACTATTTTATGTCTAGCCCTAAGAGTTAAACCCTAGCCAGAATCTCTACTATCCCGGGGTTGGGTCCGAAGAATACGAAGCGTCGTTTTAAGCAAAATTTCTTTATCTCCGAAGCAATGCCCCGCGTTGGGGCTGAGCCGCTTCTCCCAAGTTGAACGACGTCCTGAGCCGAATCGCATCCCGAACTGAACAGCGTCCTAGTCAAGCAACACCCTTGTCGCCGAGCTAACCACGTGCCAAAGAAAGTTTCACCTTGAGTGGATCCTTCGTCAAGACTTCAGATCCGATCCGAACTCCTTCATGCTTTGCTAGAGCCCGATCAGGAGTAAGGAAGAATTTAAGGAGAAAAGAGAATATTGATTTAAGATTCGATCCAAGCTTGCACACGTTTAATGGAGCTACTCAGATCTAGAGCTTGGTGCCAGTTTCAAGGAGGGAGGTATGCCCTTATTTATATAAGCGGCTGACCCCTCCTCTTTCTCAATTACCGATGTGGGACTAAACCTTTTGGAGAAGAAAAATCACTTTAGTTTGCCTTACACGAGGCCAAACATTGACGAATTTTCTCTCCCTCACCGTTGAGCTCCAAGAACGATGACATACATCGTTGCGAAAAGGGTTGAATGGTGAACGTGTAGGAAAAACGGTGCATCATTCCGAGTCCGTTTAGCCCCTTAAACAAGATCCCAAACATGGCCTTAAAACCACTTCTCGCTGGAAAAAATAGTCGTCAAAGTTAGAGCCAAAACCCCCTTCCTGGTGGGGCCCACAAGTGGGCCGCACCAACCTTGCGCATGCGGGCTGGGCACCCCAGCCTACGGGCTAGGTACCCGCCCACCCAGTGGGTCGAGCGCCTGCCCTCCAGGCAGATTGGGTGCCCGCCAGGTAGGTCGGGTGCCCGCCTAGCAGGCGTCCAACCCGCAATGCCCAAAAGAGGCCTATGGCTTGTTTTGGCTCTATCTTTCACGTTTGGAGTCCGTTTTGGACGCCGTTTGAACCTGGATTTAGACCGTGACATTTCCTTCATCCAGGTACACATTTCATGTGTCCATTCTATATAAAATATGCTCATAAGTACTTTACGACATATTCAAAACCTTTTGCATCATATGCAATTTTCCACATCCATAAAATATGCTCATAAATACTTTACGACATATTCAAAACCTTTTGCATCATATGCAATTTCCCACATCCTTAATTTTCTAAAACTTATATCGCAAATTATTAGCGACACATTAAATTTCCATTTAATATTAAAATCTATTTGCATTAAATAAAAATGAACTGATGGCATACATCACTCAATAGATGTTTATAATGATCATCGTATTCCCATATTACCTTGAGGGATATGAAGCAGTTGTCGATGCATGCGTATGACAGCTTTAGGCTCTAGTAGGGTATTGACCAATAATTCAACTATATTTGAACATGACATCAAGAATATCAAACCTAGTAATAATGATGTCATTATATGGACTTCACTAATTTGGATAGTCAAAAGTTTCATAAATAAGTCAAGTGTTTGGATTATTGTTATAGACATGGCAATGAGGTGGTTCTAGAAAGGTTTTGGGTAGTTCTATCCACCTACATCTTTTGTAGAGCATTAAAGAAAATTAAATTGTAAGTACTACATGTGTCAATAAACATGCTATTAGCAGTGAAGGCGGTAGATTTGTGAGGACCAGAGTTTGGTCATTCTGAAGGACCATGTGGATAAATGGTTGGTTTCCCCTAGAAAAGTTCACCATTTGTCAGGTTGTTAGAATGTGGGTGTCCTTCGTCTCTATAATAGACGAAGTGCTTTAAATGCCTTGCAATAATAGATCCTCGATAATTAGCATTAGTACTTTGCAATCATCAATGAGATGATTGTGAGCACGATGGTAGTCATAATAAAATTGTGATTACCTTTCTCATGTGAAGAGTAAATCTTTGTCGTACATATATGATAGACTCCAAGGGTTCATGGGAGACCACTTACATCTTGTGGAGTTTGCATATAACGATATTTACCATGCGAGTATTAGCATGGCACCGTTTGCAACATTGTATGGGAGGAAGTGCATCTCTCTTCTGAGCTGGGATGATGTTGGGGACCTTGAACTTCTGGGACCTTGAAGTAGTTGATGTGGTGCAGACCATTAGGGACAATATCTGTATTGCCCAAGATCGCTACAAGCATTGGGTGGATACAAAGTTGTGATACTTGGAGTTTCAGCTTGGTGATCGCATGTTCCTGAGGATATAACCGACACGTGGATTGATCCATTTCGGCAGGCATTGAAAGTTGAGCCCTAGATTCATTGGTCGTTTTGGATCGTATTGGTGAGGTTGCTTACAAACTTGCTTTACCACCATCCCTTGAAGGTATACACAACACGTTCCACATATCACAGTTCTGGGAATACATGGGGGACCACAGTCACGTCATGGAGTTTTCAGAGATCGAGGTGCGTCTGGATTTGACATATGAAAAACAGTCAGGAGATATCTTAGATCGAAGGTAGAAGTTGCTGAGGAGGAAAGCCGTCAGCCTTGTTAGAGTTGTAAGGACACTGTCAATGGGGAAAACACTAGAATGGGGGTTGAATAGTGTTTATGCAAATTTAAAAGGAATTTACGCCAAATAAAATGCAATCCAACAATTAGTGCGGAATAGAAAAACAACCCAAAGAGAAACACACGCAAACATAGATATGTTTCAAGGGTTCAGATTACCCAAGTCAACTCCCGGCTTGTTCCCGGTAATCCTACGTCCCTACCACCCGGATACCACCGGATACTCAAGTTAGACCCTAACTTGAGGTTTCCTTAAAACCCACTTGTAGCAACCCTACAAGTGCAATCGAATACAATCGATGTCCTTGACTCCCACAACCAGGGAGTAAGCAAAAACCACTCTCACAACCGAGAGCACAATTCAAATAAATAAGTTATGAAATCTGAAAGCAACACTTACAATCACCTATGCCTTGAAGTAGAACTTGAAGGAGAAGTGTGATGTGTGTTGAAGAACTCTCTTGGAAGAGAGGAGAAAAGCCCTTTCTTTTGACTGCACCAATTGCCTAGAAGATCAATCTTTGGTTCTAGGTTGGAGAGCAAGAGAACAAGATTTGGAAATACTTAGGGCTTTGGATTTGAAAGCTTTAATCTTTGGAAATGAAAGCTTGAAGGATTTTGCAATGAATGAGTCACCTTCCAATGAAATAGTAGAAGCTCTATTTATAGCTTTCTCAAATCCACAAAACAGTTTAGGCAAAAACCCAATCGAAATCCGTGAGAAAAATCTCAACGGATATAATCTGAGCTTGCGACAGTCGACTGTTGAACAATCTACAGTCGACTGTTGCACAGTCAGCAAGGGTAGGTGAGAATTCATAACGGTAACTTACCACGTGGACAGTCGACTGATGAAGCCAAGACAGTCGTCTGTTAAACCAACAGGCGACTGTACATTCTTCGACAGGCGACTGGCTGGGAGATGAGTAAGTTAGACAAAAACTGGAAATCTCACAAGACACATGACAGACGACTGATGCAAGGAACACAGTCGACTGTTAATCAGAACAGGCGACTGTATAACCTTAAACAGACGACTGTCACAATCATGATAAATTTCCAGAGAGCTGAATCAAAGAATTGATTTACAGACAGGCGACTGTTGCAGCATAGACAGTCGAATAATCTAATAGACAGTCAACTGTATATATAGCATAAGTCGACTGGCCGTAGAAGTGAGATCAAAACAGAGTTTGGGCAAGGAGAGACAGGCGACTGATGTACAACACACAGTCGACTGTCACAAGGACAGGCGCATGTGAGTCGTTCAACAGTAGCCTGTACGAAATAATCAGAGAAGGCCCAAAACTGCATTGTAATAGTCTGTGCATAACAGGCGACTGTAGAACAAAACACAGTCGACTGTTTTTTAGACAGGCGACTGTAACCTGTTAAGCAGTCGGCTGTTATGAACAATCCTAGCACAAGCAAAAGAGAATTGAATTGGGATCAAAGGACAAAGGTCTAGAGATGTCCTATGACCGAATGAAGATGTGTGTGAGTGCTCCATCAAAGTTCTACTTCTAAGCTACATACTAGAAGAGATAAAGGAAAAATTACTTTGACGAATAATCTCTTCTTTCCATCGTATGAGCTTGAAGTCTTTACGGAGCTTCAAACATCAATCTACGATCATCCAATTCATATCATTTGCCTTTAATCACGTTTGTGAGTCATTCATTGCTAGTTGATCTTCATAGTAAGCTTAGGCAATGGATTAACCGCAAAATAGGGGATTAGTCACAAGTATTTATGTTTGCTCATCATTAACACCAAGTAGGGAGAAGTCCAATACTCAACATTCTCCCCCGTTTTGATGATGACAAACAAACATAAACAAAAAGATAAATAGTTGTGCGTAATAAAAAAACTTACTCCCCCTACATAGATGCCAATCAAGTTAGTCATCAAATATTAGAGCATCTACATAACAATTGAAGCAAATGAGTGAGATATGAATGAATTTAATTCAAGAAATTTAGGAAATAAAATCCCTATTCATTGTAATCTTACCCCCACTGAATCTAAGGCAACAAAAATCTTAGATTCAAGCGTCAGAACATACTTAGCACATTCATTATGAATCTTGTATGTTTATTTCTCTCCCCCTATGGCATTATCCAAAAAGGTGGGAGCAAATAATAACAACAATAATAGTGCTAAAATACGAACTAACAACAATCAAGGAGTATAAAGATATATCGAATCAAAAACTCATAAAATCTCATCATATACACATGTGAGTAATGGAATTGAAATCCAATATCAACATTTTAGATATTCGAAATGAAAATAATTTTCACAAATTCATCACATCAACGAAAGAGCATGAATTAACCAATATCAAATCCGTATATTGTCTCAAAAGCACATCAAGGAGAGTGAAGCATATATAGAGACAACATATCATACATCACACAGAAGTTAATCAATATAGCATAGTGTGATACAAGAGAGGGATGCAACATCATATATATAGATATAAAGCAGCTGAGTACATCAACGGATGGTCATCAACATGGCCATCCCAAAAAGGTACATCATGATCAACAAAAAATACATCATCATGACGACATCAAAGTATATCATCATACATATAGAAAAGTGTCGCAGATAGCACCATCCATCATACACAGACAAAACATATATCATCACTCAAAATAACATCACTCAAAAACATCGATCTAAGGGTGAGCGTCTCCAGGGGCTGCGGACGAGGAAGCAGGCTCTGAAGCAGCAGGAGTGTCCTCTGGAGGAGGGTCAGAAGGAGCAACAGAAGCAGCATCATCATCATCCTGTGTAGAAGCAACACCAAGAGGCTCAACGACTCTAGAAGGCTGAGGAGGCATGTGAGGCTGAGGAAGATACTGTCTCAAATCCTCAGGGAAGGGAATTCCCTGATGGAGGAGAGAGAGAGAGAGAGAGAGAGAGAGAGAGAGAGAGAGAGAGAGAGAGAGAGAGAGAGAGCAGCCTGTAGATACCAGAGACCATCGCCAAAAGAGTATCCTGTGATGGTGGAGCAGATGATGAAGAAGGCAAATCAGCTGGAGGCACAGTGGATGAGGATGGAGCAGAAGTAGTCTTCCTCTTCTTCGAAGCAGTCTGCAGAGCCGAAGACGATTTCGACTTCGCAGAAGCGTCGAGGAGAGGGCCAAAGGGCATGGGCTCATAACGAGTTAAGTCAATACCAAAGTGACGGAAGACACGAGTCAAAAGACCACCATAGGGAATGTGAGACGAGGAGGACGTGAACTCAACCTTGTCCATCCTGTCAAGGAGGACACCGGCCCAGTTCACGGGCATGCCAGAGAAAATAGCATACATACACTTTAGTATATCCTGAGACGGCTGGTCAGACGATCCATATCTCGGCAGAATGTTGGACTTCACCACTAGGTGAACAGCCCAACTACGTGCAGAGAACATAGATGATCTGACACCCGAATCAAGAGCTAAAGGTACCTCTCGAAACATATCCCAGAGAACAGACTGGTCAAGATTGTCAATCTCAGAGATGCAGATATCAGTGGGGAGTATCAAGCATACCGGTAGTCGAATACTCACCGCAAACGCGGTTCGCATAGAAGAGCTTCACCAGAAATGGGTAGGCTCTGGGGGAATCGCTCTGAGAGAAGCGAAAAAGATCGGCCAGGTGAGTAGCGGAAAGAATGTCAGAGAGTCTCTCAGCAATGAATGCGGGGAAAGCAATGTACCGCTCCCTAAGTAGGTTGATCCCTAGGAGAGAGTGAAACTTTACCAGACAAAGATCGTCTCGGCAAACGGGAACCAGGGGATCAGAGGGGGGTACAGCATGAGTCTCTTCAGACGAACTGGATACAGAAGGAGACACATGAGGGATCTCAGCAGCAGGCACACTGATGTGAACACCAGTAGGCTTGCGCTGATGATGAATCAAGGGCTGAGCATTGCTAGACGAAGAAGAAGGTGAGTAACCCGGCGAGGACGAACGCACGGGAGACCGAGCATGCTTGGTTCGAGCTATATAGGGTTTCTTTCTCTTGGCAATGAGTTTCTTAGGAGCCCTAGGTCATTTAGAAGCAGCGATCTTCTCTTTTCCCTTAGGTTTAGGAGCCATGGAAACAAGAGAAGGAGAAACTAAGGCAACAAAAGGAACAACGAAGATCAAGAGAGAGAAAGCAAACCAACTGAGGGAATACAGACGATCGTGGAGAAGAAGATCAAAGACAACGGTAGAACACGATCGACAACGACGATTAGGAGGAGATCGATGGTTGAAGAAACGAAATCGATCGTTTTGTAGAGAAAAATGAGCGGGAAGTTGAACGGTCGAAGCGGAGGAGAGAGAAAATTGACGTGGGGAGTGATCGCGTCGACTGAATATAAAATAGGGAAAATCAATCTGAGCCGTTGGATCAAGGAATCGACGGCTCGGATCAAATCATATGAACCGACACAGCATAAGACAGTCGACTGGAGAACAAAAGTCAGTCGACTGAAAGAAGTGATAAAATTAAAGCTCAGAAAGATGGGCAGTCGACTGGCAAGTATAATGCAGTCGCCTGTCCACTGGACAGTCGACTGACATATACACAACAGTCGGCTGGCCGAGAATTAATACAGATCACAATAATAACAGAGAACACTATAAAAATTCGACAGAGAGTACAGTCGCCTGATAACTAAATTGCAGTCGCCTGTTAAGCTAACAGTCGACTGTAAAACAGTCATCAATCGGATGTGCGAAAGATATCAATTTTCATATAGAGGATATAGAGTAGGGCAGTCGACTATTAAAAGAAAAACAGTCGTCTGTCCTGGTCCAAAAATGCACAGTGAGATAGAATTCCAGAGAATAACACTCACCCTAGGACCTATACTCTAATCACAAATACATCTTAAAATCATTATGAAAACAATAAATCCATTGAAACACAAATTACTCCAATCAACTTCGAAAACTCATGAAATCAAATAAGTCACAATTGCCTTTCTTAATCTCATAAAACAATAACGCACATGAAGAAAGACAATCAAAAATATGAGCTCAATAAGGAGTTATAGCAAGAAAATTGAGCTTCTAGATTTCAGATTCACCCATAATTCCCAATTCTCCACGCAACCTCACAAATGAATCTTCTTTAAGAGGTTTAGTGAAGATATCTGTAATTTGTTTTTGGGTTTCAATGTACTCTAAGATGATGTCCTTCTTAGCTACATGATCATTTATAAAATGGTGTCTCACGTCTGTGTTTGGTACGGGAGTGGTGTACCGGATTCTTGGAAAGACAAATAGCACTTTGGTTATCAACCATGATAGAGCAAGTATCACAATTGACACCATAGTCACTAAGAGTGTGTTTCATCCAAAGAACTTGTGCACATGCAAGACCCGCGGTAATATATTCCGCTTCAGTCGTGGACAATGACACCGAATTCTATTTCTTAAAGAACCAAGAAACTAAGGAATTTCCTAAGAAATGGCATGTGCCACTAGTGCTTTTCCTGTCGGACTTGCATCCGGCAAAGTCGGCATCACTATATGAGATTAACTCATACGTGCTAGACTTAGGGTAAAGTAACCCATAATCTAGGGATTGATTGAGATAACGAAGGATTCGTTTAACCGCAATCAAGTGTGACTCCTTAGGTCTTGCTTGATATCTAGCACATATACATATGGAAAACATGATATCGGGCCTACTAGCGGTTAAGTAAAGTAAGCTACCGATCATACCTCGATATAGACGAACGTCTACATCTTTTCCGCTTTCATCCTTGTGTAGATGAGTAGTAGTACTTATGGGAGTCCTTTTGCTTGAAGACGATTCCATCCCGAATCGCTTAATAAGCTCCCCTGTGTACTTTGTCTGATGTATGAAAGTGCCATTCTCCATTTGTCGAATTTGGAATCCAAGGAAGTAGGTGAGCTCTCCCATGTGGCTCATCTCAAACTCATCCTTCATAGACTTGGAAAATTCTTGACAAAGATTAAAGTTAGTAGAACCGAAAATAATATCATCTACATAAACTTGAATCAAAAGAATGTCATTTTCATAATCTTTAATGAAGAGTGTAGAATCAACTTCTCCCATTTTAAAACCTAAATTCAAAAGAAAGGTCTTAAGTCGATCATACCAAGCTCTAGGAGCTTGTCTCAACCCATACAACGCTTTCTTAAGTTTGAAAACATGGTTTGGAAATTTTTCATGAATAAAACCGGGAAGTTGAGAAACATAGACTTCTTCATTTACAAATCCATTTAAAAATGCACTTTTAACATCCATTTGAAATAATTTAAAATTATTATGGGATGCAAAAGATAAAAGCAACCTAATAGATTCTAATCTAGCTAGGGGCAAAAGATTCTTCGAAATCAATACCTTCCTCTTGCCGGTAGCCTTGAGCTACTAACCTTGCTTTGTTCCGTGTGATTACCTCGTTTTCATCCGTCTTGTTCTTGAAGATCCATTTGGTCCCAATAGCTTGGTGACCACTTGGAAGAGGTACAAGTTCCCAAACTTCGTTTCTCTCGAATTGCGCTAGTTCTTCTTCCATTGCCACTATCCAAGAGCTATCCTCACAAGCTTCTTGAATGTTCTTTGGCTCAATGGTAGAGACGAATGCGCAATGGGAGAATTCTTCAATTCTTGATCTCGTTCGAACACCCACACCAATATCTCCAATAATTTGGTTATGGGGATGGTTACGAACGGTTGGATAAGCTTTGGGTAAACCTGGATCACTAGGAACAACTTCAACAACTTCGTTAGAAGTGTTAGTCTCAACAATATTATCATTAATCTTAACATTATCAATAGAGTCACAAAGAATCTCTACATTATCATCATCAATATGAGGAAAATCAAAATCTTCATAAAAAGATACGTGAAGTGATTCCTCAATCGTTGAAGAAGTTTTGTTGTATATCCGATAGGCTTTGCTACGATTGGAATATCCAACAAAAATTCTTTCATCGGAGCTTGGCTCAAATTTGTCTAAATTACCAAAGGTGTTCTTTATAAAACATTTTGAACCAAAGAGACGAAAATATTTCACTTGAGGATTTTTATCATAAAACAACTCAAAACAAGTTTTGTTTGTTCGGGGTCTCACTAGGATCCTATTGAGCACATAGCATGCCGTGTGCACCGCTTCTGCCCAAAATTGTAGTCCTAAATGACTATCATGGAGCATAGTGCGAGCACACTCAATAAGAGTCCTATTCTTTCTTTCTACAACACCATTTTGTGGTGGTGCACGAGGAAAGGAAAAGTTATGAGTTATCCCGGAGTCATCACAAAACTTAGTAAAAGACTCATTCTCAAATTCTCCTCCATGATCACCACGAATAGTAATAATGGTGGATCCTAAAAGATTCTAAACCTTCTTTGCAAATTTGGTAAACTCTTCATGAGCTTCATTATTATTAGTTAAGAATGAAACCCAAGTAAATCTAGAAAATTCGTCAACGACAACTAGTCCATAATGAGCATTACCTAAAGAAACGGTTCTAGTTGGCCCAAATAAATCTAGATGAAGAAGTTCTAGAGGCCTCTTAGAAGTAATCCCTTCTTTAAGCTTAAATGAAGATTTACTTAGTTTACCTCTTTGACATGAATCACAAAAGTTTTTATTATTAAAAACAATCTTAGGAAAACCTTTGACTAGATCATGCTTAGCTAACTTATACAAGTGCTTGAAGTGAACATGACCAAAACAGCGATGCCATAATAGTTGTTCACTTGTGTTAGCAACTAAGCAATGTTCTACAGTTTTAGGCAAGCTTAAATAATAAATATTTTTACGCCTAATACCGGAAAATAAAACATTTGAATCACAATCAACAATAGTACACAATCCTTCTCCGAAGTTAACCTTGTAACCTTTGTCATAAAGTTGACTTATGGAAATGAGGTTGTGACATAAACCACTAACTAGATAAACATTAGTAATTAGGGGTTTGGAAGGATTACCAACGATACCTACTCCAATGATGGTTCCCTTTTGATTACCTCCAAAAGTGACCGTTGCACCATCTTTGATGCTAATCACTTCGGAGGCAATGAGGGATCTCCCGTCATGTGTTTGGAGCAACCGCTATAAAGAATCCATCCTTTCCCTTTAGAGCTAATAAGGCATTTATTGCTCTTCTTCTTTCTCTTGGGTACCTATATAATATACCATAAGCTTATGGTACCCAATGTTTGTTGGGTCCAAGGGGATTAGCCCTTTGGAAGCCAAGTCCAAGTGGACTTCCGCTTTCCAACATAGTTACTATTTCTAATTACATCATGAAAGTAGGAATCAACATAAGCATTCCTAACATTTAGACTAGTGTTCTTAGGACCCCAAATAGTGTACATCTTGGGAGTCCTATTCCTAGTTGCATGCATATGTGTTGGATGTCTATGTGGTGCATGCTTCTTAGGAACATGATTTCTAGCATAAGGATGTGGTGGAGGATATGCATTGTACATTCTAGGATGATATGTATTCTTGAGAACATGCATATTATATGAAGCATATTGATCATGCATGACATGTGGAGAATTAGCATATATGAAAGAATGATGTGTATGAGCATATGGGTGTATGGGAGCACGTACATGAGTACTTCTTATGTGTGGTTATGTACGTGTCTGTGGGTGCGGAGCATAAAATGTGTCATGCTTATTCACTTTTAAAGTAGGATGTTTCCTACGTGGATGAGTATTAGTGTACATGTAAGCATGGCCTTGCTTTTGGTTTCCACCCTTAGTGGGTTTCTTGCCAAAAGGAAGAGAAGGTGATGTGGTGACATTCTTGGTAGGATTGCTACCTATAGTGTCTTTGACACCACTTGTGGATGCACCGGAGGAAGGCCTCACAAAATCTATAGTGACACTACTATAGGAGGTGTGATCATTAGATGCATTCGCTTTTACAAATCCAAGGCCAACACGATGTGTGGCCGGAAATTGATTTGCAAGCAAATCATCCAATTGTCCTTGTCCCTTATTGAATCTCACAATACGGGAGGATATGAGCTCATATTTCTCCTTTAAAGAAGAAATGTTGGTATCCAAAGTGGACACCCGTGCTTTGAGCTCGTGCACTTGGGTTTTAAGAGAATCATTCTCTAATCCCAATTGTGTGTGGCGTGTAACTAGATCACTATTATCCATGGTATGTGTTTGATCTAGTTGAGATTTGAGGGAATTCACATCATCTCTCAATGTGACATTTTGAGAAGCTAAGTTTGCTTTCTCAAGAGTTAAAGTATCAACAATGGTGTCATTGTTGATAATGCATGGAATGGATGACTTGCTAACTTTTGATTTCTTTAAGCTAGAGTATCTAAGCATTAAATATTGGTATTTAGCAAATAGTTCTTCATTAGCTATACGAAGTTCATCCATTGTTACCTCGGTGTTATCCGTATCGGAATCATTCTCATCCGAGAGTGGGTCTTCAAGTGCCATGAAGCACATGTGGGCGCTCTCACCCTTCTCATCATCGGAATCGCTTGATGAGTCATCACTTGAGTCATCAAAGGTACCGACGAGTCCTTTCTTCTTGTCTTTCTTGTTCTTGTTGGACTTGTGGTACTTTGGTGCCTTCCACTTTTCTTTGTTGTTTAGCATTAGGCAATCCCTATTGATGTGCACTGGCTTATTACACTTATAACAAAGAGAGGAAGTAGCATTAGTAGACTCAAAACGTTTTTTGGAGGGAAATTTACCTTTGCGGAAGAAGCGTTGGAACTTGTTCGCCATTTGGGCCATTTCACCCAAATCCATCTAGTTCTCGGATTCATCACTTTCAGAGGATGACAAATTGGCGTTGAAAGGCAAAGCTTTCTTCTTGGCCTCCGAGGGATTCATCATGGCTCGAATCTTCAATCGGTTATCCCGTCTTTCTTCGTAAGACATAAGAGTCCCGATGAGATTCATCACGATGTAGTTCTTCAAGTCATTGACCTCCTCAATGGCGATTGCTCGTCTTCCCATTTGGAGGTCATCCCCATGATAATCTTCCTTACCTTTTCAGGTTCGGTGTAGATTTGGCCAAGGGCTTCCAATTCGTTTGTCATGTCGGTAAAGCGTCCGTACATCGACGCAATGCTCTCGTTTTCCTGCATGTGAAACAAGTCGAAGTTCTGCACGGCAACATATAACTTTGAAAGCTTTACCTTATTCGTTCCCTCGTGGGTAACGATGAGATGGTTCCAAATTTTATATGCACTCTTACATGTGCATATCTTGTTGAACTCATTCGGGTCCAACGCACAATGAAGAGCGTTCATTGCTTTAGCGTTGTTGACTTCGGCGGACTTCTCGGAAGTCGTCCATTTCTCGAAATCATCTTCGGATGGCTCGACGTACTCCTTGTGGAGAGTTCTCCAAAGAGAAGCACTCCTAAGGAATGTCTCCATCCTACACTTCCAATAACCAAAGTTAGTACCATTGAAACGTGGAGGACGTACCGTAGATTGACCTTCGAAAAGTGTGGACGCTCCATCACAGTCGTGATTGTTGTACGTAGGCGGTGGAGGAACATTGTTGTTGTTGGATGCCATATATAAAACCTTGCGCTCTGATACCAATTGTAAGGACCCTTTCTATGGGAAAAACACTAGAAGGGGGGTTGAATAGTGTTTATGCAAATTTAAAAGGAATTTACGCCAAATAAAATGCAATCCAACAATTAGTGCGGAATAGAAAAACAACCCAAAGAGAAACACACGCAAACGCAGATATGTTTCAAGGGTTCGGATTACCCAAGTCAACTCCCGACTTGTTCCCGGTAATCCTACGTCCCTACCACCCGGATACCACCGGATACTCAAGTTAGAACCCTAACTTGAGGTTTCCTTAAAACCCACTTGTAGCAACCCTACAAGTGCAATCGAATACAATCGATGTCCTTGACTCCCACAACCAGGGAGCAAGCAAAAACCACTCTCACAACCGAGAGCACAATTCAAATAAATAAGTTATGAAATCTGAAAGCAACACTTACAATCACCTATGCCTTGAAGTAGAACTTGAAGGAGAAGTATGATGTGTGTTGAAGAACTCTCTTGGAAGAGAGGAGAAAAGCCCTTTCTCTTGACTGCACCAATTGCCTAGAAGATCAATCTTTGGTTCTAGGTTGGAGAGCAAGAGAAAAAGATTTGGAAATACTTAGGGCTTTGGATTTGAAAGCTTTAATCTTTGGAAATGAAAGCTTGAAGGATTTTGCAATGAATGAGTCACCTTCCAATGAAATAGTAGAAGCTCTATTTATAGCTTTCTCAAATCCACAAAACAGTTTAGGCAAAAACCCAATCGAAATCCGTGAGAAAAATCTCAACGGATATAATCTGAGCTTGCGACAGTCGACTGTTGAACAATCTACAGTCGACTGTTGCACAGTCAGCAAGGGTAGGTGAGAATTCATAACGGTAACTTACCACGTGGACAGTCGACTGATGAAGCCAAGACAGTCGTCTGTTAAACCAACAGGCGACTGTACTTTCTTCGACAGGCGACTGGCCAGGAGATGAGTAAGTTAGACAAAAACTGGAAATCTCACAAGACACAGGACAGAAGACTGATGCAAGGAACACAGTCGACTGTTAATCAGAACATGCGATTGTATAACCTTAAACAGACGACTGTCACAATCATGATAAATTTCCAGAGAGTTGAATCAAAGAATTGATTTACAGACAGGCGACTGTTGCAGCATAGACAGTCGACTGATCTAATAGACAGTCAACTGTATATATAGCATAAGTCGACTGGCCGTAGAAGTGAGATCAAAATAGAGTTTAGGCAAGGAGAGACAGGCGACTGATGTACAACACACAGTCGACTGTCACAAGGACATGCGCCTGTGAGTCGTTCAACAGTAGCCTGTGCGAAATAATCAGAGAAGGCCCAAAACTGCATTGTAATAGTCTGTGCATAACAGACGACTGTAGAACAAAACACAGTCGACTATTTTTGAGACAGTCGACTGTAACCTGTTAAGCAGTCGGCTGTTATGAACAATCCTAGCACAACAAAAGGGAATTGAATTGTGATCAAAGGACAAAGGTCTAGAGATGTCCTATGACCGAATGAAGATGTGTGTGAATGCTCCATCAAAGTTCTACTTCTAAGCTACATACTAGAAGAGATAAAGGAAAAATTACATTGACGAATAATCTCTTCTTTCCATCGTATGAGCTTGAAGTCTTTACGGAGCTTCAAACATCAATCTGCGATCATCCAATTCATATCATTTGCCTTCAATCACGTTTGTGAGTCATCCATTGCTAGTTGATCTTCATAGTAAGCTTAGGCAATGGATTAACTGCAAAATAGGGGATTAGTCACAAATATTTATGTTTGCTCATCATTAACACCAAGTAGGGAGAAGTCCAATACTCAACAAGAGTCATGTGACATTGAGAGTCTCTAGGAGAGTCCACCTAGGAACTTGAGGATGAGATTCGAGAGAGATGTATTCATTCGTTTACATAATGGATCTTGTTTCCTTATACCGATAATTTGATTTGATCGTTTCCTTTAGTTTTGTTTTGTAATTTCGAGGATGGAATTAGTTTTAAGGAAGGTAGGATGTAACCCCCTGTTTTTTATGTACGATGTATTATACTATGTATTTTTTGTTGTATTTGAATCATGTACCACACGTATTTTCCTGAATTTTTGGGATTTTTACGCGATTTTTGTGATTAATAAATAAACCACATTTAATATATTTTAAATTATTTCTAAATAAAAATTTATTTTTGACGGTTTAATTAAACATAAAAATGTTTTTACATAATTTTTATACATTTAAAATAAAACGTAAAACTAATTTTCCTAAGATGACACTATGCTTATGCCATGAGATTATGCTTATGTTCTATACTTGCCATGAAACTATGCTTATGTTCCTTATGCCATGACACTATGCTCATGACATGGCATTATGCTTATGTTCTACATATGCCATGGCCATATGCTTATGTTCTATATCAAAATTAAGATGTTGCCCTGTTTAGGATGTTAGAATTATAGTATAAGAATGATGTTCTATTTATTATGCTTATGTTTTACATCATGTTGATCCTTGTTACTTCCTTATGCATATGATGATACTATGATGATGTTGTCATATTTCATTCCAAGATCGATGTTTCCTTTTTGTATATGATATTTTTGTGATGTATGATGGTCGCCTAAGTTATGACATTGATGTGATTATAATTGTAAATGAAATGTTGAGTAGCAGTGGATATGGTTGTGCATATGTTGAGGCGGAGGACATGACCGCATATGATTTAAATGAGTACCGAGTGTATTATGATAACCTGAAATGTCTCAATCTACCCCGAGGTGGGTGAGTATTCCAAATATGGGGTTGTGAAAAACTCGAGTAAAATGGAATCATAAGGAACCGGATTAGACTGGATTTGTATCTCAATCGCACTCCCGGCTGCCGACAGGGGGAGTTGGGCAGAGTTGGAGAGACCCATGTGTAATTCTAGCCTGTAAGGATCAATACACTAGAGGGGGTGAATAGTGTATATTAAAAAATTAACTGTTACAATTAAATAGTTGCTTCTAATTGTTTAAGATGTGCAGAAAGTAAAGTATGTAGAAAATGTAAATCAAACGCAAACACAGAGATTTATCCTGGTTCGGATCCTCTTGATCCTACTCCAGTCCTCTACTCCCAGTAGAGATTTTCAATCCAGTATAATCACTTGCCCCGCAAGCACAAACTTACAAAAATGGCGACACTCCCAGTGTCCCAAACTTTGTACAATCTCTAAACAGAGATTCAAACCTGCTAAATAATGAAATAGAAAAACACATATAGCCTTGTTATGAATTTAGAATGAAATTCAAGGATTGTGTTTAAAAGGAGACTTCAAGATGTATAAAATGTAAAATGAAGAAAAATACTTGAAGTTCGCTGGTTCATAAAAGAAGAGAGAGATCAATCGATTTCTTCTTACAATTATGAACACAAACAACTTTCCAAAATGATGTTTAAAAAGGCAAAATTGTTTTAAGGAAGAAAACTTCAATTTCCAAAAGATCTATGATTAAGAATCTTGAAGTTCTTCCGTTCTCATAAGAAGAGAGAGATCAATCGATTTCTTCTTGCAAATGAGAATGAGAACAACTAAGGCAAGATTGCTTAGAATCAACAATTCTAGAAAGAAAGAAAGAGGAAAGTTGTGTGAAAAGAATGAAGGGCATGCCCTCCTATTTATAGGATTTTTGGGCAGTTATTCTGAAGGAAAATGGGGGGGAAGGAGTTTCTTACCGTTTAGAAACGGTCTGGAAAGTTTCAGGTAAAACGGTCATAAAAACTGCATTAGTCGACTAAAGGAGTGTTAGTCGATTAAAAGTCAAAAGTTGGAATTTTTGACTGAAATTTTAACGGTAAGTTTCTGAAGTTGACTGAAGACTGCTCAGAAATTTTCAGGTCAAAATTCGAATAAAAAGTTTTTAGTCGACTAATGATTGACTTAGTCGACCAGGACAGAAAAACGTGAATTTTGACTTATCTGAAAAGGGTTGTTTTGGATATGTTATTAGGAACCTAGGACTTAGATGGATTTCATATTCAAGGCTCTGATATCTATAAAGTATAAAAATACATCAGTCCGTAGATTTCCGTAGATATGTATGTTGAGCTTCATGTGAGTATTTTGAGATGCCTTTGTGCAGGGATTCCTTATCAAGTAATTATTGTCCAAGCGTGGATATATTGGGAATCTGCACATCTGCATAGATAGAGTGAGTAGCAATAATAATAGTTGTCACATCAAAATCATAGTGAATAAAATAGGAAAGTGAACATGGGATTATGAAATCCCAACATTCTCCCCCTTTTTGCTGATGACAAATATTTATTAAATGAAGGTTCATACTCAGTTTTATGCAAATATCATATGCTATACTCAGTTATATGATGACAAATATTTATTCTCCCCTTAGATTATGCCTAAAATATTCTCCCCCTTTGTCATTGACAAAAAGAGGGGTTTGTTGTTGTTTTTTGTGTAAAAAAATAAGGACTTTAGTCGATTAAAGAACTCGTTAGTCGATTAAGATAGTTTTGACTAAACAAAGGATTGATGAAAACATACAAGATACCAACTATCAGACAAACAATAGTCGTTACGAAAAAGAACTAAACATATCTTTACTAAACAGAACATAGAGGAACCATACAATGTTACTAACAGACGACCAATAACCATAGTAAGCATACGGAACAGACATATCCAAAGACCCATCACTAAGGCCCTATGCCATACTACAAAGATGACTTAGAACCATCATGCAACTTAGGAACCAACATGAGATCACAACCAACAGCCCGACGGCCTATAGCTAGACAACAAAAAATCAAAAAACAATCAAAGAGCAACATGCAGGGACCAAACATTTTAAAACACAACGGATGATAAACAGCGACAACAGTCGATCTAGGGCTAACAGCCTAAGGGAGATCCAAAGTCCTGAGAGGTACGCTTGCTTTTGCGACGTGGAGTTTCTTCGGGAGCAACTACATTCAGAGCCTCGAGAGAGGAAACAAGTTTGCTCTGATTTAGTTGAACTTGGTCGATCACGTGTGCTTGCTCAGTCAAGGCCGAGTGGAAATCCTTAAATCCAGCATTCATTGTCTCTCGAAGGGATCTAAAATCTTCCCTAAGACCGTGAAGAACAGTCATGGTGGTTTGGCATGGAGTGGAGGATGTGCGAGGTGTTTTCAAGGGACAAGACCTAGGATTAGTGCGACATTCTGGGAAGCATTTGTGAACACAATGCTTCTTAATAAAGCGGGGAAAGTTACGGGATGAACCCGGAGTGGATGAAGCAGAGGGACCGAAAGTGGGTGGAACGGGTGTGTAGTCAGGGTCGGCGAAATTGGGTTCGTTGGCAGGATCCTCTTCGGGGTCTTCATCATCATCATCATCCTATTTGCATCATCGGATTCCTCAGGATCCGGAATATCGATATTATGTAGGGTGATGATGTTGAGATTGTAAGGGTTAGAGACTGCAAGTTCTCCCTCAAGAGGAATACTGAACATTTTCAGAACCAACGTAATGAATGAGGGATGATATATGTGGGTTTGGACTAGTCAAAGAAGGGACTGTAAGATCACAAAACCCCAATTGATAGGCAACCCACCCATGACCGCATATAGACAATGTTCCAACTCATTGGATAGATAATTAAAAGAGCCACCTTTAGGCTGAGATTGGAAACAATTACTTTGAGGATGATTCGAGCAGAAGGGTGGAAATGGACGGCTGAGAGTTTGTGAACCCAAGGAGTCGCGATTTTGGCGAGGATTCGAGGATCGGTCATGTTGAAGTTAAGGGAGCCCGAAAAATGAGAAGGAAGATCAAGGAGTTTACAGATCTTACGAAGGGTAAGACAGATTGGAAAACTCTTGAAGCGGGTGAGGATATGGGTATCACGGCCAACGACGCATGGTTCTAGGTTGGCGTAGAACTCGCAGACAAGGAGCGGGTAGTAAGGTTCCTTGTTGCCAAGAGCCCAAATTTTCTCAAGGCCGACGGCGGATAGGATGGTGAGGATGTTGAAGGAAGCAAGAGCAGAGTAGTCGATGAATCTCTCAGGATGAAATTTCGCACTTACGGAGGCTTTGAAGCGATTCTCGGCCGCAACATCACGAAACTGAGGGAGAGCCATTGGAGAGGAAGAAGATGAAAGGATGGTTCAGTTGAGGAGAAAGGGTGAAAAGGAGAAGATAAAAGAAATGGAAAGAAAAAGCCGAAAATAAATAGGCAAAATTTGAAGCAGTTATCCATGCGAACGGGTGACATGATCAGTTTAGAGTAGTTTCAGAAACTGAATGGGTGAGAAAGAAGTGAAAAGTGTTCTAAAGATATGTGAAGAGTAGGGAGGAAGAAGATACGAAAAACGCGAAAAGACGCAAGTTAGATCAGAAACGGTTTTAAAAACTGAGTTAGTCGGCTAATAGGTTGGTTAGTCGACTAAGGTAACGAAATAAAAAATATCTAGAGCGCGTCCGTTCGGATTTTTGTTTTAAAAATAAAATATAAAAAATAAATGAGAAAGGACTGAAGTTGGTGAGGCTAAGTAAATATCTTAATAAAAAGTCAATGTATTGAAGAGGGAAGACATGTGGATCCCTGCAACACATTAAAACAAATTGGTGAAGGCCGAATTAAAAAGGAACATGTGGCCTGGAGTGCTTGGGGAAAGGGAAGGTTAATGCCTTTTTCCAATGTGATATAATGAAGTCTAAGTGTGGGTTCCAAGGCAATATATGCGGCCGACGCAAGAAGCCAAAGAGCCCATGTCAGGGTGTGGGTGCCAAGGAAAGTAGGTAAGCATTTAAGATTAAATAAAGAAAATCTTATTTAAAAAAATAAACCAAATTTTTTTTGACCAAACCGAATTCACAGAAGAAAGTCTTATTAACAATGACAGATGGTTGGTAGAGAGGTACACCGAATTATTAAACATTCCTAATAGATAGGAACGAGAAAAATAATAATAAAATAAACCGAATGAAAATCAAAACATTATGTAAAAGAAATCTGGATATATTAGTCGATTAAACAAGACTTTAGTCAATTAAAAAATAATTAACATAAAATTATAAGAAAATTCCAGAAATTCACCAAAATTGGAAAACATTATATGACAAATTCAGATTCACTGATGATGCCCAGATCTCTTCTAAGTTTGATGAAAGATTCCTCTTTCAAAGGCTTAGTTAAGATGTCGGCAATCTGATGTTCAGTGGAAATGAACTTCAAAATTATATCCCCCTTTTTGAACATGATCATCTAAAAAGTGTTGACAGTCATCAATATGTTTAGTGCGTGAATGATGAACTGGATTTTTAGACAAATTAATTGCACTAGTATTATCACACATTATAGGATATGTGGAACACTTAATGCCATAATCTGAGATAGTTTGTTTCATCCATAAAATTTGTGCACATGCTAACCCAACGGCAATATATTCTGCCTCTGTGGTAGATAATGAAACAGAATTTTGCTTTTTGCTAAACCATTAGAACAAAGCATGTCCAAGAAAATGACATGTACCACTGGTACTTTTTCGGTCTGATTTGCAACCAGCAAATCTGTGTCACTATATGATAATAAATCATATGTGCTAGTTTTAGGATAAAATAATCCAAAATCAGAAGTATGTTTAACATATCTAGTTATCCGTTTTACAGTAGTAAGATGTGACATCTTAGGATCTGCTTGAAAATGTGCGCATAAACAAACTGAAAACATAATATCTGGTCTACTAGCAGAAAGATAAAGGAGAGAGCCAATCATTGTCTAGTGATCTCGATGTACTCATTGGAGTATGTTTATCAGCAGAAGTCTCTAAACAAAAACGCTTGATGAGTTCTTTGGTATACTTTGATTGATGGATGAAGATACCTTCCTTCATTTGTTTGATTTGAAGTCCAAGGAAGTAGTTGAGTTCGCCCATATGACTCATTTCAAATTCCTTCTGTATAATTGTAGAAAAATCTAAACAAAGAGTTTCATTAGTAGAACCAAAAATAATATCATCAACGTATATTTGAATAATAATGATGTCAGATTTTATATTTTTAATAAAAAAAGTTGAATCAATTTTACCAATTTTATAAACATTTAAAAGAAAACTTTTCAATCTTTCATACCAAGCACAAGGTGCTTGTTTAAGACCATATAAAGCTTTCTTTAGTTTAAAAACATGATTTGTAAGAGTTTCATGACAAAAACCTGGTGGTTGTTCAACATAAACCTCTTCTTTAAGAAAACCATTTAGAAAAGCACTTTTGACATCCATTTGAAATAAGTCTTTAAAACATGCAAATGATAAAAGCATTCTAATAGATTCAAGATGTGCAACTGGCGCATAGGTAAGATTCATTATCAATTCCTTCTTCTTGATTATAACCTTGTACAACCAATCATGCCTTGTTTCTAATTACCTGACCAGATTCATCCAATTTATTTTTGAATACCCACTTGGTGCCAATAATTGAATGATCTGATGGTCTAGAAACTAATTCCCAAACATCATTTCTCTGAAATTTATTGAGTTCTTCCTGCATAGCAATGATCCATGAACTGTCTTTGCATGCTTCGTTAATGTTCTTTGGTTCAATGGTTGAAAGGAAAGCACAATGCGCCATTTGTTCTATTTGACGACGAGTTCTTACTCCATCTGTAATATCTCCAATGATTAATTCTGATGGATGATTTGGAACTTGTGCAAATGCCTTAGGAAGATCTGCATTATCATCAACCAGGAGAACATTCTCGATGATAGGCTGATTTGTATTACCAACTGTTCCAGTGCCTATGATTTTGCCTTTGTTGTTGTCACCAAAGGTACCTGTGCATCCATCTTTATATATAACTGTTGAAAGCAGTTTGACATTTCTTGTCATGTGTTTTGAACATCCACTATCCAAAATCCATTTTTCTTTCTTTGATACCTGAAAGATAAAACATTGAGCATTGGTACCCCTTTTTGAGGGTCATTGGGATTAGATTTTTGGAAGCCAAATCCAAGTGGAATTTGGCTTTCTAAGATAATCACTAGAATAAACAATAGAATGCATATAATGAGAGATATGACCATTTCTATCTTTTAAACATGAATCCTTAGGAACCCATATACTAATTGTAGTAAGTTTCCTAGGAAATGTTTTTGAAATGTTAGTAACAATTCTTTGTGAAGAAGAAGTAGGAATGTTTACTTTCTTCGTGTATATGAATGCGTGATTCTTCTTTTGTGGTTTAACAAAGGTAGTTTTGCCACAAGAAGAAGAAGTGTTAGACTTGGGTGCATCCTTATGAGAATATCACAATCCTTGTCTATGATTTGCTGGATATTGAATTTTTAGCAAATCATCGAGATTTGTCTTTCCTTTGTTAAATTTATTAGCATTGGAAGACATCTCATAGTATTTCATCTTTAGTGATGAAATACTTTTATCCATTTCAGATATTTGTGTGTGCAATTTTAGGTTCTTAGTTTTGAGAAGTTCATTCTCTTTACTAAGATCCAAAACTTGAGAAGATGTATTTTCAACATGTATAGAATTTGGTGTAGTGTTTTTAGAAGATGACAATTCTTGATATTTAACAAGGAGATCATCATTATTCTGTTTCAAAGATTTATGTTGACTATTTAATTTTTTGAAACGAGAATAGAGATCTTTCAATGCATCTAATAACTCTTCATTATTAAAATCACTTACCTCTTCTTCATTATCTTGTGCCATAAAGCAAATATTAGCACTTTCAACATGGTCATCTTCATCATCTGAAGATTCATCCCATGTTGCTGCAAATGCTTTCTTCATCTTGTCAAACTTCCTTTCTCTTCTGGATTGATCGTTGTTGTTGGAAGTTTTGAACTTTGCTTTGAAAAGTGGACAATCTTTCTTCATATGTCCTGGCCTATTACAATTGAAGCAAAGAGAAGAATCAGTATTTTTAGATTTATTATTATACTTACCTTTTTGAAAGAGCTTTCTGAAGTTCTTGGCAAAGAATGCCATGTCATCATCTGAATCTTCATTATCTGATGTTGTGTTGAAGGCGAGTACTTTCTTCTTTTGATCTGATTCCCCTTTTGCATCATGTAATGTGCCTTCCTGTGCCATTAAGTTACCAATTAGATCTTCCATGGATAATTTGGAAAGATCATTGGCTTCTTCAATAGCAGTGATCTTTGGACGCCATTCTGGGGAGAGTACCTTAAGAATCTTGCGTACCTGATCGAGAGGAGAATAAACTTTTCCAAGAGCATTAAGAGAATTAATAATATTAGTGAACCTGGTGTTCATTTTTCCAATCGTCTCTTTGTCTTGCATCTTGAACAAATCATACTTATGAACCAAAGAGGCAATCTTAGTTTCCTTTACTTTATTGGTTCCTTCATGAGTTACCTCGAGTATGTGCCAAATCTCCTTTGCACTTTTGGCCTGAGATACTTGATTAAACTCATGTTTATCCATGGCACAAAATAAAGCATTCATGGCCTTTGAGTTGTTTGTCTTTGCAGATTTGTCGTTGGCGAACCAATCAGCAACAGGAGTTGTTGGTTTAGTGTATCATGTCTCTACGATGTCCCATATCTCATAATGCATACTTTGGAGATGAATCTCCATTCGTATTTTCCAATATGAGTAATTAGAACCATCAAATAGAGGAGGACGAACTTGAGAGTGCCCTTCAGGATGCTGATTGTAGTTGTGTGGAACGACGTTCATGTTTGATGCTGAGGAACTTGCTACCATCTTAGCCTTGCTCTGATACCAAATGTAATTCTAGCCTGTAAGGATCAATACACTAGAGGGGGGTGAATAGCGTATATTAAAAAATTAACTGTTGCAATTAAATAGTTGCTTCTAATTGCTTAAGATGTGCAGAAAGTAAAGTATGTAGAAAATGCAAATCAAACGCAAACACAGAGATTTATCCTGGTTCGGATCCTCTTGATCCTACTCCAGTCCTCTACTCCCAGTAGAGATTTTCAATCCAGTATAATCACTTGCCCCGCAAGCACAAACTTACAAAAATGGCGACACTCAATGTGTCCCAAACTTTGTACAATCTCTAAACAGAGATTCAAACATGCTAAATAATGAAATAGAAAAACACCTATAGCCTTGTTATGAATTTAGAATGAAATTCAAGGATGGTGTTTAAAAGGAGACTTCAAGATGTATAAGATATGAAATGAATAAAAATACTTGAAGTTCTCTGGTTCATAAAAGAAGAGAGAGATCAATCGATTTCTTCTTAAAATTATGAACAAAAACAACTTTCCAAAATGATGTTGAAAAAGGCAAAATTGTTTTAAGGAAGAAAACTTCAATTTCCAAAAGATCTATGATTAAGAATCTTGAAGTTCTTCCGTTCTCATAAGAAGAGAGAGATCAATCGATTTCTTCTTGCAAATAAGAATGAGAACAACTAAGTCAAGATTGCTTAGAATCAAAAATTCTAGAGAAGAAAGAAAGAGGAAAGTTGTGTGAAAATAATGAAGGGTATGCCTGACGCCCCCCGGCTGTGCGTGCTAGATGTGTGCAATGATACGAACGGGGGCGTGCGATTTAAATATTTGTAACCGCAAGCGCACGGTGTTGTAGTGTGGCTTGTGGGTCGAACTCGGGGAGGCGTGGATGTGCTTGTGTCAAAGAGGACCAAAATCACCCCATGGGCGAGCTAACCCGGATCGAAAGATGGGTAGTCACGGTAAATAGAATGCAAGGTATAGACAATAGAAAGGAAAACCCCGGGACTTTGGTTTCCACCCTATCGAGCGACTCTCACCGATACGACCTACGGGTAGGATAGCGATCGGAATTAGGGTCTAATGGTGAGACGTTGCCTCTAAGAGTGGTACCGGCGTCCCATGGGCCCGATATTTCGGTCGGTGCCCAGGATGATACACCGGACTTCCCGGGTTCGATCAATGGGCACTCCCGTGTCCATTAACACTGATCGACTCCATGATCACTAAGCTCGCAATGATAACTCCAAACGTCTCATCATGCCGCTCCCGCGCGCTAGGATTCGACGTCTACGCTAAGGGCGTGAGCTATGGCTAGGGAGTCAACCGCCAAATTTTTCCCCCTTGGCCCAACGGTTAATGGCGGTCTTTTTCCCGCCGATGACAATAAAACACCCCGCGTAAACGTTAGATTCCTAATCCCTATCGATTTCCTAGCCCTATGGACGCATCGGGAAGAGCCCACGAAGGGGTTTCCGCCAAAATCCCAGATTTGGGAACTACTCACACATATTTAGTAAAAAGCGATCTAAATAGAAATCGACCGTAAAAATCATGATCAGACAATAGAAATGCGATGGTAGTAAAGCAATTAAGATAATACTAAAGTTTGACAAAGATCTAAAAACTTACAAAAACTGGGAAATTACAGCCGTCACAAAATGAAGAAAACAGCAAAAAACAATCAGCTTCCCAATCTGGAAAACCTAGGGTTCTATATGTAGAAAACGAAATCACCCGATCGATTGACAAGTCAACCGATCAGGTGACCTGCTCCAAACTTTCACAGCGCAATGCGGGATTTCACCCGGTCAGGATGAACCGGTCGGTTGAAACATGGATGCGGTCGGTTGGATCTTGGTGCCGACCGGGTGAGGAGACCGGTTGGATCTTCGTGTCTTGGCTTTTGAAATTCAGCTACAGGTGAACCGATCGGGTGAAGGTCACCCGATCGGTTGGCAATCAGCTTCGAATTCCAGAGACTTTGAGCTTTTGACCCGGTCACTGAACCGACCGGGTGACTTCTCGTGAGCTCCAAGCTGCGTCCGGGTGGTGCACGCGTGCATCACCCGATCGGTTGAAGATGATCAACCGATCGGGTGAGGGGATGAAATATGCTATCTTCGTCGTTTGACCCCCCGGATCACGCGTGACTCCTCCCGTTGCTCCGGGGACTTGCGATATCATCATTTTATGCCCCATATGCTAGTAAACTTCTGCAAAATACGGAAAACACGGAAAAGTGAAAGAAAACAAGAAAACACGAGAGAAAAAATAAAAGACGGCGGTAAAATACGGAAAAACACGGAAGAAAACATGCACAAATATATGAAATATAAACGCACGTCAAAATCCACCAAGCTGAACTCTTCCTCGTCCTCGAGGAAGACGAGTGAGAGTAAGACCTCAGAGAGAGAAAATAGAGAGAAAGAGAGAAAAAGAAAACTCTATATCCTAGATCGCCAGTCAGGGCCAACAAAATCAAAAACGACTCACCAAGCAAGCAAACGCCAAATCACATCACTAAACCAAGGATTACGAGTCCAGACAAGTGTCGTGGGCCCACGCGGTGAAGCGCGAGTGAGCGTGGTCATGCGCTAGCAGACGGTGTCACTATCTACGATGTGCGATAAAGATCGATATACACAAATCCAGGAAATGACCCAAATATCGATTCGAATTGAATAAAGCGGTGAATATATAGTTTAAGCATGCATGAGAATAGAGAGAGAATCGAAACATATCATGCGTCAGGGACTCCACAACTAGGGTTAAGGAAATCACACCACTATAGCCTAGATATTAGCTAAAAAGTTCCTAAGCCAAGTGTTTTCGAAACCGATGGGAGTTGAGATGGTGTGGAGAAGAACACTCGGTGCAAATTCTTGTCTTCCCTTTATTCTCGGCAAGCAGGAAAAGATATTCACACTGGAATTTTTTTGGGTTTTGGGTATTTGTATTTTTTTGGATTTTTGGCTATACAATTTTTTTTTCTTTTCTCTTTTTTTGGATTTTTGGGTTTTTGGCTATACACGTGTACTCTCCCAAGTGGGAGAACGGTACACGACGAGGGGATTTGCACCAAGTAAATCAAAAAAGAAGTTGGAATCTAAACACTTGGGCAAAGGAAACTATTCTCGCTAAATAGAGCATGGGCTAAATGGGTTATCCTAGTCCTTAATTGTGGAATCCCGACACATGCGAAATGAAGCATACGATATATATAATCATGCATACAGAAACAGACAAGAGAAGCAAATACCGCATTATTCATATCGAAGCGTGATAATCTAGGGGTCATTCCTGAACAGGTATATAAAGTAAAATCACCAAGCAGAAGCACACCAAACAGCTAGGCACGACACATGACTCACAAAAAGCTAAGTGGACCCACGACGCGTGAAATGCGGGAGGACTCGATATTCTAGGGTTAGTGAGTGTGATTATCGATGCTATGCTAGGTGTGTGTGATTTTGTGGCAATTCATCATGGGTTCATCTCTAGGAGAAAGAGATAAAAAGAAGAAAAGGAAATTTAAAAACACGATGAAAACGACACAAAAACGGAAAAAGAAAGACTCAAACGACGCACAAAGTGCGACTCCCCCAAGCTGAAGCTTGCATTGCCCTCAATGCAATAAGAGTGAGTACGGGAGGGCAATGAAAATGGGGGGAATACGCACCGACACAAAAAAAACGAAAAACAAGGAAAACACAGATACGAAACTGAAAATAAAGAAAAAATCAAAATCAAACCACACGACACGAAAAATAGAAAAAGAAAGAAAGAAAATGATACGACATGACAAAAAGTAAAACAAGCACACACACACACACACACACACAAAGAAAACCAAACACGACAACACAGCAAAATAGACTTCCCCCAAGCTAGACATGACAATGCTAGCAATGAGATATGATCGTGAAAGTGCAGAGATATGCAAGGGGGATGTCAAAAAACAAAGTGAAATCAAAAATCAGGAGAAGGCGAATAATCACCCTCCTCGGAAGAGGGTGTGGCTGGGTGGTCGGGGGATGCGGGGGTGTGCGGAGAAGTGGTGACAGAGGTGGGGGAATAGGTGCAGTGGTGGTGTGAACGATGGGTAGAGTGTCGGTGGAGGTGGGTGGTGGTGGAAGTACGGCGATCAAAGCGGTGGTAGAAGGGATAGAAATGGGGGGAGAAGACGTGATGGTGACGGTAGTGGGTGGTGGTGGGAGAGATTTGGAGCGCACCGGCAATTTCTTGCGGCGCGCATATGAAGTGACGGTGGAGGAGGGAGGTGGTGGTGTGGGGGCGACGGAAGTGGTCGTGAGAGGAGAAGTGGATACGGGGATGGGAATAGATGTGGATGGGGGAGATGATCGCCTAGGTGGGGGTGAGGGAGGTGGGGATGGGTGGGATGGTGGAGGAGAAGAATGTGACGCGGGAGGTGATGGAGGTGGGGATGTGTGGGAGGGTGGAGGAGAAGATCATTGAGGTGGTGAAGGTGGTGGTGAGGGTGGTGGTGTAGGTGGTGGTGGTCCGTGGAGGTGAGTGAGAAGGCAAAGAATGGCGGCCACGTTCCTCTCAAGTGCGAGGAAGCGTGGGTGAGTGAGAAAGGAGGATGGTGATGGGTCCAAGGGGGCAGAGGACATGGCAAGATCACGTAGGGCTGTGACCTCCCTCTCGAGAGCAAGACGGGCAGAGACCTGGCGGCGAACAAAGGAAGTGGACTGACGTGAAGCGGAAGTGGTGCCGGCAAGTGAAGTGGAAGTAGTGTCGGCGACAGTGGTCATGCCGGCACTGGACACAAGGCCAGAGATGGCCGTAAAAAGGTGCTCAGAAGTGATGGGGCCAGGAGCAGAAACAGGGTGACTCGGGCCGGCCCCAATATCTCACCAGGACACAGGAATATCCTGCTCGCCTAAGTCGGCGGCAGGGGAAGGTGGTTTGCGTGCGTCCGGGGGAAAGAAAGGAAGGTGCAACCCCGCTAGAAACTCGGGATCGGGCGGAAAAGTCCAATCCGCCACCAAAGCTATGGTCATCCGAGCGGGGTTGGGTAGAATGGTGTAGGGGCGAGGGGGGTGGCCGTAATTGAATTTGAAACGACCATCGAGGCGGGGCCTAATCATATGAATGTGCTGTAGGACGTCAAGATCTAGACGTGAGGGTCATGCGGCGATGGAAAGACCACGGGGATATGGATATTAAACTGGGGGTAAGAAGCAATAATAGTGATAATGCCCCCACAACAGATCTTGCCCTTTCCGGCCCTGCTAATCTCGAGAAGCTTGTAAACAAGCCAATCGTCGGCATGGACAGGGATAGTCGGGGCCCTAAAGCTGATCATGTCATCATCACAAACAAAGGGGAAAGTCTTGGCCCAGAGAATAAAAAGATCAGGGATAGTCACGGTGCCTGACTCGTCCCTGGGGAAAAATGCAGAGGATATGATCATATGGGCCAGACGAAATATGGGATGGATGATGGAGGAGGCCTTGGCCTTACCACGGGGATAGCGACGGAGTATGGTGAGGCGGAACCAAAAGTTATCGACGTCAAATTCTGGGGGGGGTATCCGTAGTGTCGAATAGCGTCATTCCCTAGAATAGGGAAACCAAATATATTGTTGATGGTATCCAGGTTGGTGCGGATGGTTTTGTTACGCACCCAGAAAATGACAGTCGACCCTGACTCACAAACGAGGGAGGAAAGGAATTCTAGGGTGAGCGACGGGTAGGATACCGCAGAGGCATTCAGGAAGGCCAACCAACCTAGGTTAGCAAATAGAGTCTCGACC
Source organism: Scilla litardierei (assembly GCA_030789695.1). NCBI lineage: Eukaryota > Viridiplantae > Streptophyta > Magnoliopsida > Asparagales > Asparagaceae > Scilla > Scilla litardierei. The sequence continues at coordinate 65,792,357 of CM061135.1, read as the reverse complement.
TCGGTGAAGACAACGAGGTTGACGAGTGATTGGGTGTGTGCAAACTTGGTCGAAAGATGCCCCCGAGCATCAAGTCTATGATAAAAGTCTTTGTGCTCTTGGTTCCTAAATAGGTACCCATGCGGGCCCAACATTGGGTCCTCAGGGGGGATAATAGGTGGGGGAGGGGCTAGTGTCAGTTCACGTGTGTGGGGGGAGGACGTGTTTGTTTACGTCTCTTTCGAGACGGTTCCTCCTCCCGCAAGATACCCTTCCCCTTATCTCTCTCCCGGGCCATGTGTGCGTGTGAGTGATGCAAATGAGTGTAAAATACTATTGAAGTGCACACACACGAACAATCAAGCAAGTTAAATATCTAGGGTAAAAATTGAAATTCAAGAAGTGGAGCGAAGTTACCCAGTAGAGATTCGAGTTCTTCGCTTGTAGTTGACCCAATGCTGTGCAATGGGAGAAGTAAGGAGCCGCGACACTCTTTTTCAGCAAAAATTCGAAAGAGGGGTGGATATTGTGGATTAGGGCTAGAAAGTTGCGAAATAGGAGAGGGAGAGAGAGAAAGAGATGGAGAAATGCAAGGGGGAGGTGGAGAGAGAGACTAATGGAGGAGTGGAGGAGGTGGGAGGGGAGTTTTTGGACGTTGGGAGAAGTTGGAAGGCGAAACGACGGCGAATGAGGCGATCGGGTGAGGGGCTGTGAACGGGTGGGTCGGGTGATATTTATAGGCTTTAAGTCGAACCGATCGGGTGAGAAGTCACCCGATCGGTTGACTTTAGGTCGAAATTTTAAGCTGAAAAAGCGCTACAGGAGAACAGGTCGGGTGATAACTCACCCGATCGGTTGGCCGCTCCACAGATTTTCCCGAAAGTTTAGGGTTTCTCACCCGGTCCCTCAACCAGTCTTGCTTCTTGCCACCCGATCGGTTTGTAGGAGAATAATGCCCTCCAGGCTATTTATCTCTGTGTGAATAGCACAAACGTCTTGTTCGAAATAACAGTAAGCTGTTTGGTAATGATTTTATCTAAGTTATTTTAGGTCTAGTTAACATTAGACATTAACTTAGGTAAAGTCCTGAGACTTTATGCAAGGTCAAACCGATATCGAGATGAGTATCTCGATCATGGAGAAATGTTTGACCGTCTGTAGCATAAGTCTAAAAGGGTTCGTGGTCGTAGATGTTTCGAGACAAGGATATCGAAACATCGGATAGACCATTGTGTCTTAGTCTTCACCGTTAAGCGGTGGCGATGATCTCATGATCGTTCGACTTGGCAAAGTCAGAGACGAGACACAGGTGCTCATTAGAGAATGAGTTCACTGAACGATCCACAAGAGTAATCATATGGTTACATTGACCAATCTGTCAATAATAACTCTTAGTGATGAAAGGCTAGTTGGTCTTTTGACTTGAGGTCATTTTACGAACCTGTGCGTGAACAGTGCCACTTAGATCAACTGACCTAGCTTCGAGGCAAGGCCTGTCGAAAGGTCTTTTGATTGGGTGTCACTTGAAACGTACGAGGCGAGTAATGACCAAGAGAGGATTCGTCTCTCCCGGTCAATGGGAGTTAGTGTCGTAGAGTTAGTTCGGTCTTTAGTATAATCTCTGCGTAGAGTATGTTGGAAGAAGTCCAACATTAATTGACTAAAGATCGATAGAAACTAACCGGAGTCAAGTTATTGGGGTTGACAGTTTGACCGTACCCTAGACTTGATCTACACGACATAGTTAAGACGAAAAGACTATAACTGCGGAATTCATCACGGACACAGTCAGAGTGGTCCCGACAAGACTCATGTCAATGAGTCAACCACATAATGATGATTCCTGAAGCAGTGATGGCAACCACTGCTCGTGGTCACTGCCGTATAGGGCTTCGAGCCCAACCTGTTGTAAGGGTCAGGCTGTAGGGTCTCACACAGAGTGCGATTCTTCGTCTAGTAAAAGGTAGAAATTAGTTAGGGAGAATATTTTGCATTTTTGATGCAAGGGATGAAATAATTGCATTTGATGCAATATGGTAATTTAAGCCTAGATAGGGACTATTTTGCATTTGATGCAAAAGAGATTAAATGTGTTTTAAATTGTTTAAAACAATATTTAATAAAAGAAACGCAAGGAAAAGGTTACTGGTTAGACGGGTTCATCTTGCTCTTAACGCAGGTTCGAACCGCGTCAAAAACGGAGTTCAAACGAGCCCCAAAAGTCTATTTAAAGTGTTAAATAGAAAGCCCAAGAGAGATAAACCCCATTTAGAGAGGCTGTCAAAAATAAGCCCAGGCCCAAGGGAAGGGGGCCCGCTGACGCGTACGTCAGCCTGCTGACGTGCGCTGACGTCAGCGTCAGCGTGCCCACCCGCTGACGCGGGCGAGACAACCCAGCAGGCCCGCATTTGATGCGGGCCCGCCCCGCTTCAAAGCAAAAGCCACCCGCTTCCGCGGGCGGCAGCTGTGCACGCGACGCGTGCACAGCACGCGCCTCGCGGGCGCGTGCTGTGCGTGCGTCGCGATGTTAAGCGCGCGCGTGTGCTGTGGGGCCCACATGATGGGCCCCACTTCGGGTTTTCTGAGCCCTAGGGCTGCGCACAGCCGCCTTGGCTGTTTTGTGCGAAAATACACTCTTGGGCTGATCTTTGGACGATCAATTGAGTGGTCAAACGAACTCCGATTGACGAACGATTTTTTTCCTATGCGTTCACCGTTGAACACCCTTCGAATTGATAGGTTGTATCAATCCTGAAGTTCAACGGTGAGTGAGTTAAAATTCACGGAAGTTTGCACTTTGTGAAGTGCAAACTAACTTGATTTTAATCAACTCAAATTAATAGTCCCACATCGGATTTTGAGAAAAGGGGAGTGTCCGCCGCCTATATAAATAGGGGTCTGCTCTCCTCCTCAAAACTTGTCCCAAGCTCTAGATCTGAGCGGCTCTCGTAAATGTTGGAGCACGCTCGGATCTAGGCTTAAATAAATATTTCTCTATCTCCCTATAAATTTCTGCCTTGCTCCTGAGGGCTCTAGCAAAGCCGCAAAGGAGTTCGGATTCGGATCCGAAATCTAGGCGGAGGTTTCACTCGCGTGAAACTTTCTTCGGCGGTTGGTTGGCTCGGCGACACGGGATTGATCGCCTCGGGATGCGGAACGGTTCGAGGAGCGTTTCGGAGGAGCGGTTCGAGGAGCGGTTCGGCGTGGGACGGGGAGCGGCTCGGAAGACGGTGCGGAACATCTCGCCTGCTCCAGGGTTGAGATTCCGGGTATGTAGTTTATTAAGCATTAGTTTAATTTAATCGCAGTAGGTTAGATCCTTCTTGGGATGGTCAGATCCATCCCAAGTTGGCATAGATCTTGGCTAAGGGTCTTGGACCTTAGGGCTAAGTTAAAATTGTTTTAACTACATGTTAATTAGATTAACAAGTTTTTCCGCTGCAAATTGTTTTTCTGTCTATGTTCCGTCCGACTTAGGACGGGACTAGAGTTTTTGTGCCCTAAGGGTGCCTAAAATCCCTTCAGTGGTATCAGAGCCTAGGTTTGCGTAGTCGATCTAGCACTGCGATTTCATTAAACCTGTTAATGCTTTTTAAAATACTTTTAATTTTTTTTAAAGTTATAAGATAATTTTAAAAATGTTTTGATGTTCAAAATTATATGTGATAAATTTTTTTTGAACATGAAAATTTTAAATGACGTTTTAAAATTTATGTGATAATTTTAAAACTAATTTTAAATCTTTAAAAGTTTAAAGTTATTTTGGATGCCTAAAATTTTTTTATAAGATACTTTTTTTAAGCATGGAAATTTTAAAATGGTGTTTTAAATTTATGTGATAAATTTTAAAATTGATTTTAAGGCTTTAAATTTATGCGATAAGTTTAAAATGTTTTAGATGTTTAAAAATTGTATGTGATAAATTTTTGAACATGGAAAGTTTTTAAAAGTAATGTTTTAAATTTATAAGATAATTTTAAAACTGATTTTAAAAGTCTAAAATTGTTTATGTGATAAACCTTAATCTATTTAATTGTTAAATAGTTGTGCACTATCTTTATGCGATAAATTAGTGTAGCTTTATTTTAATGGCTAGTTCTTCTTGTCCCTTATTTGATAACACAAGACAACCCTTTAGGTTAGCCATTAAAAATGATTAAAATTTATTACTTGAATATTAATGACATGCTATGTTTTAATAAAACATTAACAATGCTTCAAGACCTAATTCCTGATTAGGGTAGTCCTTTTTAATGAAAATCTTAATTCTAATTGTTATAATTTATTCTCATTAAAGGACTTCGCTTTTAGCGTTGTTAATAATTTATTAAAATCCTAATAACGATTAGGATAGCACGTGAACCTTATAGTTGATAAGGACTTAATAAAAGTTATTAAACAAATCCTAAAATTTTGAATTTAAGGATTCAACTAGTTGATAGGATTAATTAGTTGTTAATAAAAGCTGTTTAGTCTATGGCATACATACAAAAATGACAAGCTTCATTCAATGGACCATGATCCAGTCAATGTGCTTGGCTAAGAGTTCTAGATCACCCTTTAAGGGATAGTGATCCTGGCTTAGTCAATTCCCTGGCTGAGTTCCGCTGGACCGCAATGTCGCGAATCATGATTGTATGACACCCTAGACTATATCTAAGTCAAATACGTTAATGATCTTTTTCAAGATTAACAGTAGCCCTCCTTGTTTTAGGGGTTAGCAACTATAGGGCCCGTGTCTCAGTTGTTGAGATACACTCAAGCTGTGACATGGCAACCCTGTAGAAACCAACTCCTTAAATACATAAGATGAAATCTTGACTTAACCCAAACCGATGTTGTCATGAATACACCGAGCACCGGCGTAAGTTAAGTCAACGATGTAATCTGACTTGATGTAGTCTAAGACCTGACCCAAACCAACGTGTCGTGAATACACCGAGCAAAGGGGCAAGTCAGGCTAGACACGAAAACAAGGGTCCGACTTGACTAGACATTGTGATTTGGATGAGCACACTCATGATCACAAATGGCTAGGGGCAAAAACCGTATAAGAGAATCATATCCGATATGATCGATGAAGAGTCATCATCCGATCGCAGAGTCAAGCAACTTGTTGAGCTACACTCAAGGTTGTTTAGGCTCAAGGTGATTGGACCTCTTACCCATAAATTTTAATTCGATTAAATCGTTCGTTATTAAGCTTTAAAACGATCGTAAAAATAGTGGGAGGATATAGATAGAAAAAAGCCATTCTACCTATATTTAATATTGAAAGTATGCTAAACTAGGGCAAGACTATGTTTACCGAAGGAATCAATTTATAATATTCGAATTAGTTAACTGGTCAAATAGGTTGATAAATTGAATATCAAGTTAAATTCAAATTGATAGAATTAAAACTATATTCTCGTTGACATTAAAATGACCTTTTAAAGAATAGACTTAAGAAATATGATTTCATTAAGTTCTGGGTCCAACAAAAAAATTCACGCTACATGTCACTCGTCTCTATATGAGGCAGCTTGAACATATAGGATATTCGAAATATGTTTCTCCCTACAACTTGTCGAGCTACCCTCAAGGTTGTATGGACAAACAATTTTGATCCGCAAAGTTCGAGAATTCGATCAAACCGTTTGAGTCAAATACGAGTGCATGAGCGGTGCAAGACCATGTATCCCAACCGGATCTTGAGACAAGCAACTTCTTGAGCTACACTCGAGATTTCAACTCTCAGGCGTTTGGATACATGCGATACTTGCATGGCTATTTATTTATGTTGGGCTATCTAATATCTAAATGTGATTTAGAAAAGGAAGAAGGCACTCCGGAAAGTCAATTGAGAATGTTAGTTTAATATATCATTAGTAAAGGCATAAGTAGGAGGAAATGAAAATGTGACATATTCTGATGTCACGATTTCATCATTATTGTTATATAAAAGGATAACACTTTTTGACGAATGTCGTCACATTGCTTCTGAAGCAAAGAGTAATATGTATAACGATAATATATATATTAAATGTTAATATAGAAATACACAAGATAGTTGCAAACTTATATGGAAAAAATAGACTAGGCCATATCGAGAGACTAAGCTTCACAAGTCACATAAAGAGGTGTCTAACATCTCGTATTATGAAGTTTACGGACACTTGTGAGTCTTATCCTCTTAGATATAATGGCCAAAACCTATCTGTAAGACAGTGGGAGAATGAGTTGTCGAACTCAGTCTGGTACATACTGATGTACCCGAGTCTAGATTAACCAAAATAAGTTATTCGTATATTTTATTAAGACATGTGTTTTTGATGAAACACAAGTCTGATAAAATAAAGAATGAAATGACTATAGTATTTAACCTGATTCGATTATATCGAATGGTCAAATACTTAGCTACATAAAATCTTGCGTAATTAAAAGAAAATTTGATTTTCTCTCAGGTCAAGTTTGTTAACACATTCGTGTGTTAAAAGGTATGAATCATACTAAGTTAGACTTGGTGTGATCCATAGCAAGTGACTCTGAGTTAAGTCCTCCCTCTGGGTTAAGTCCCAGATAGTAATGCCTAGGTTTTGATAATGTTCTGTGAGGACAGTATCAATAAGATATTCATTAAATCAACCGTAAGGAAGTTGTAAAATTACTCGAATCTCGTGAGACGAATTGTCGAGTTAGACATCATAACTGATGATGACTTAGTCAACTTCCAGGATGAAATTCGGAGTAGTAACTCTGATCTATAACTTGATGCAATCAGAATAGGTCTGTGTGCGTAAATAAATTTAGGAATTTAGTTTACGTGCACAATGAAAATGTTTCCTCACTTACTGCAAGTAAATCTTTAAGTTGAAAGATTGGTGCAGAAAAGAAAATAGTGAAGTACAATCATGTTGATCGAGAATGGCTTTCATCCTAATTCCTATAAAACGGATTATTATGAAACCGTTTTCACTAGCAGATGTGTACAGATCTACTCGGACCAAACTCAATGTAAACGCTTAAGTTGACCATGAAAATTGGAGCATTCACTTATAAGTTCGTTTTTCTAAATATGATTTAGACGGACCAACTTATATGAATTAGCCAGAGAGTTTCCAAGGTCAGTGGGAGCGTATAAATTACATGCGAGACATCAAATGGATGGATCATTTATTTTGACAAAGTTATCAAAAGGTTTGATACTTTATCAGAAATAGATATGAGCCATTTGAAATGACCAATAACTAATTTAAAATTATTATCGTAAGGTACGATGAATTGGATAAGATCCAAGTAAATAAAAATATTATGGATTCCGAAAGACCAAGTGAATTATTTGAATGAGATTCAAATGGTTGGTCTAACATGAACATATAAACCCCTTAAGTCTATAGTTTAGAGGGTTTTAGCAGATCCACTCACGAAGGCTCTACCACATAAAGTCGGGAAAACTTATGTATAAAAATGGTATAAGATACCGAGATAAATGGGCCTGAGTGCAAGTGGGAGATGTAGGAGAATAATGCCCTCCAGGCTATTTTATCTCTGTGTGAATAGCACAAACGTCTTGTTCGAAATAACAGTAAGCTGTTTGGTAATGATTTATCTAAGTTATTTTAGGTCTAGTTAACATTAAACATTAACTTAGGTAAAGTCCTGAGACTTTATGCAAGGTCAAACAGATATCGAGATGAGTATCTCGATCATGGAGAAATGTTTGACCGTCTGTAGCATAAGTCTAAAAGGGTTCGTGGTCGTAGATGTTTCGAGACAAGGATATCGAAACATCGGATAGACCATTGTGTCTTAGTCTTCACCGTTAAGCGGTGGCGATGATCTCATGATCGTTCGACTTGGCAAAGTCAGAGACGAGACACAGGTGCTCATTAGAGAATGAGTTCCCTGAACGATCCATAAGAGTAATCATATGGTTACATTGACCAATCTGTCAATAATAACTCTTAGTGATGAAAGGCTAGTTGGTCTTTTGACTTGAGGTCATTTTACGAACCTGTGCGTGAACAGTGCCACTTAGATCAACTGACCTAGCTTCGAGGCAAGGCCTGTCGAAAGGTCTTTTGATTGGGTGTCACTTGAAACGTACGAGGCGAGTAATGACCAAGAGAGGATTCGTCTCTCCCGGTCAATGGGAGTTAGTGTCGTAGAGTTAGTTCGGTCTTTAGTATAATCTCTGCGCAGAGTATGTTGGAAGAAGTCCAACATTAATTGACTAAAGATCGATAGAAACTAACCGGAGTCAAGTTATTGGGGTTGACAGTTTGACCGTACCCTAGACTTGATCTACACGACATAGTTAAGACGAAAAGACTATAACTGCGGAATTCATCACGGACACAGTCAGAGTGGTCCCGACAAGACTCATGTCAATGAGTCAACCACATAATGATGATTCCTGAAGCAGTGATGGCAACCACTGCTCGTGGTCACTGCCGTATAGGGCTTCGAGCCCAACCTGTTGTAAGGGTCAGGCTGTAGGGTCTCACACAGAGTGCGATTCTTCGTCTAGTAAAAGGTAGAAATTAGTTAGGGAGAATATTTTGCATTTTTGATGCAAGGGATGAAATAATTGCATTTGATGCAATATGGTAATTTAAGCCTAGATAGGGACTATTTTGCATTTGATGCAAAAGAGATTAAATGTGTTTTAAATTGTTTAAAACAAGATTTAATAAAAGAAACGCAAGGAAAAGGTTACTGGTTAGACGGGTTCATCTTGCTCTTAACGCAGGTTCGAACCGCGTCAAAAACGGAGTTCAAACGAGCCCCAAAAGTCTATTTAAAGTGTTAAATAGAAAGCCCAAGAGAGATAAACCCCATTTAGAGAGGCTGTCAAAAATAAGCCCATGCCCAAGGGAAGGGGGCCCGCTGACGCGTGCGTCAGCCTGCTGACGTGGACTGACGCCAGCGTCAGCAGGCCCACCCGCTGACGCGGGCGAGACAACCCAGCGGGCCCGCATTTGATGCGGGCCTGCCCCGCTTCAAAGCAAATTCCGCGGGCGGCAGCTGTGCACGCGCCTCGCGGGCGCGTGCTGTGCACGCGTCGCGATGTTAAGCGCGCGCATGTGCTGTGGGGCCCATATGATGGGCCCCACTTTGGGTTTTCTGAGCCCTAGGGCTGCGCACAGCCGCCTTGGCTGTTTTGTGCGAAAATACACTCTTGGGCTGATCTTTGGACGATCAATTGAGTGGTCAAACGAACTCCGATTGACGAACAGTTTTTTTCCTATGCGTTCACCGTTGAACATCCTTCGAATTGATAGGTTGTATCAATCCTGAAGTTCAACGGTGAGTGAGTTAAAATTCACGGAAGTTTGCACTTTGTGAAGTGCAAACTAACTTGATTTTAATCAACTCAAATTAATAGTCCCACATCGGATTTTGAGAAAAGGGGAGAGTCCGCCGCCTATATAAATAGGGGTCTGCTCTCCTCCTCAAAACTTGTCCCAAGCTCTAGATCTGAGCGGCTCTCGTAAACGTTGGATCACGCTCGGAGCTAGGCTTAAATAAATATTTCTCTATCTCCTTATAAATTTCTGCCTTGCTCCTGAGGGCTCTAGCAAAGCCGCAAAGGAGTTCGGATTCGGATCCGAAATCTAGGCGGAGGTTTCACTCGCGTGAAACTTTCTTCGGCGGTTGGTTGGCTCGGCGACACGGGATTGATCACCTCGGGATGCGGAGCGGTTCGAGGAGCCGTTCGGGGGAGCGGTTCGAGGAGCGGCTCGGCGTGGGACGGGGAGCAGCTCGGAAGACGGTGCGGAACATCTCGCCTACTCCAGGGTTGTGCTTCCGGGTATGTAGTTTATTAAGCATTAGTTTAATTTAATCGCAGTAGGTTAGATCCTTCTTGGGATGGTCAGATCCATCCCAAGTTGGCATAGATCTTGGCTAAGGGTCTTGGACCTTAGGGCTAAGTTAAAATTGTTTTAACTGCATGTTAATTAGATTAACACGTTTTTTCGCTGCAAATTGTTTTTCTGTCTATGTTCCGTCTGACTTAGGACGGGACTAGAGTTTTTGTGCCCTAAGGGTGCCTAAAATCCCTTCACGGTTGACCAATCCCTGAAATTTTCCCAAGAGTTTTCCCAAGGTCACCCGGTCTGCCAACCGGTCTCTTCTTTCGACCCGATCGGTTCATTTAGTGGCAGACACGGCCGTTAGCCAATACATCCCAACCGATCGGTTGAGTTATCAACCGATCGGTTGGGGCCTTGTTTTCTGCAAAAACCCACAAATCGCCTAAGTTTCACAACGGAAGTTCTTGCGGCTGGATTTATTTATAAAAATAGATAAACTAAAGTTAAAAATAATCCTAAAAATTGAAACAAAAGTTTAGAGCATGGGTTGCCTCCCATGAAGCGCTTTTGTTTAAAGTCGTTAGCTCGACGCTCGTTGATGATGTTCATGGTGGGCGATACGGGTGATGCCCAAAATCCGGCATCTCTTCAACTCCAGAGCTTGTGGCTATTAGTGTAGTCGGCGGCTGTAGGAAGATTTGCTCAACTACCCTCCCTTCGTCGACATGATCTGGGGGCTTCTCCCTCAAATGGGCTTCTACCGCCATCTTTTTCAGGATCCGGACCTCATCACCGATGAGGTCCATGGGTTCTTTCTCCTTTTTCCTCGTAGGAGGAGCCTTAGGGAATCCGGGAGGGGTCACATGTCACACGACCGCCTCATTAGCAACTTCATTCTTTGGGGAGCCAACTTGCTCTCCAAGGTCCCCCAAGCTATCGGGGGGATTCCTCGAGAGTACTTCCCAGGCACTTCTTTCAACAGCTCTATCTTCTTCGTTTTCCAGCATACTGATACTAGGATCGTCCGGGGGTTCGAGTGCTTCATCGACATGCCTAAGTCAAATTCGACTCTTTCTTGGCCGACATTGAGGGAAAGCTTCCTGTTCTTCACGTCTATCAAAACTCCGGCGGTTGCCATAAAGGGCCATCCAAGGATAATAGGGGTATGCTTGTCTTCCGGCATGTCCATCACCACAAAATCAACCGGTACTTGTACTCCTCTCACATCGACGGGGAGGTCGTCCACTACTCCCACCGGGTACTTTACCGAACGATCAGCAAGGTGTAATGTCATCCCGGTGGGCTCTAAATCTCATATCCATATTCTCTTGTACAGCGATAGGGGCATTAAGCTGACGCTCGCTCCTAAATCGACCAGCGCCCTCTGGATTCGCACTTCCCCAATAGAGTAAGGGATGGAGAAACTTCCTAGGTCCTTGAGCTTAGGCGGATTTGCGTGCTGAATGAGGGCGCTGCACTCCGTCGTTAACACGACCTTCTCTTTTCTAGATCCCCGAGTCACCAAGTCTTTCAAAAATTTGGCATACGAGGGAATTGTCTCGATGGCCTCGAGGAAGGGGGTTTGTAAGCTCAGATCTTTTACCATGGCAAAAAATTTTCCATACTTCTCATCAATTTTGGCTTGGGCAAGCTGTTGTGGGAAAGGCACAACGAGCTTGAATACTCTTAGGTTCCCTTCCTCATCCTTCTTCTTCTCGTCTCTATGAACTCCCTCCAGAGTAGTTGGCTTGGGCGACGAAGCACCGTCGTCATTTAATTTCTCAATTGGTCGTTCCACGACCAACAGTGCTTCCAGTCCTTTGGGGGGCTCTCTCGTAGGTATTTGCATTCCGCTCCTCAAGACGATGGCGGACACGTTCTCATGCTCATGCGTAAGCGCCAAGGTCCGATTTACCCCCCTCGGGTTCACCTCAGGCTGTGGCGGTAATAAATTCTGTGGTCTCTGAAGGTTCGCCACTTGCAACCCCAGCTGGGTCACCTGATCAGTGAGAACTCTCTGTCCCATCTCCAGCTTTTGATTTATCTTCTCTTGGTTGACTATGTATTGAGTCAAGAGGGACTCAACCGGAGAGATGGCCCTCTGCTGGCCATAATGTTGCTGGGTGGGTTGTTGATTTCTTGGAGTGTACTGCTGGTACTGTTGTGGTGGTTGCTGCTGCTGAAATTGCTGTTGAGGCCTAGCCGGCTGATATATCTGCTGTTGTTGCTAAGTCGGCTGTTGATAAGGTGCCCGGTAACTAAGGTTCGGATGATTCTGGTTGTTTGGAGAGTAGGCTGGGTTGGAGTTGGTTTCTGGTGGAAAAGGCGCATTCCCCGTAGGATTGTAAAATAATGCGCTCGCCTGATCAAACGGTGGTGAGATGTCACCACCGTCGAACTCTCCAAAAACTTCGGACTCCACCGCAGCAATCTGTTGTGAACCGGCACCAGCGGTGCCCACCATCAATGCGGAGATCTGGGTCGACAGCAAGTCAAACTTGCTTAACAATTTGTCGACGTCCTCGACCCTATGGATGCCCCCAGATCTATGTGTGGCTCTCTCGTCATACCACCACTCATTGTTGGATGCCATATTTTCAAGAATCTGTCCGGTATCTTCTTCGCTTCTTGACATGAAAGACCCTCCAGCCGCAGCGTCCATGGAAGATTTCAAATCGTCCCTCAACCCATTATAGAACAGATTTATGATCTGCCACTTGGGGAGCTCATGGTGGGGACATCTTCTCTGCATCTCCTTGTATCTCATCCAAGCTTTATGCAAGGACTCGTGGCTGGCCTGGGAGAAGGAGGAGATCTCGCTCCTCAGCTTCATGGTCTTCCCCGAGGGATAGAACTTCGTCAGGAAAGCATTTGAGAGCTTCTCCCAGGTGTTAAATGTATTCGGGTCCTTTCCCCTAAGCCACAGCTTGGCTTTATCTCTCAAAGAGAAGGGGAACAGCTTCAGTCGGACCGCCTCAGTTGTGACACCGTTTATCCGGAAGGTGTCACATTTCTCCAAAAAGGAGTCTAAATGCTCAATCGGGCTCTCCATGGGTGCACCCGAAAATTGATCCTGCTGGATCCACGTCACCAAAGATGGCTTAAGCTCAAAGATTTGGGCCGTAATAGCTGGAGGATGGATGGCGGAGGTGGACTCGATCGAAGGCATCGAGTACTCCAACAGGGACTTGTGAGGTGGGGTGTTCTCCCACATTGCTTCAAGATCCTCTCTTCTTCGCTTCTCGGTGGCCAAACGCCTTAGGGTGTCGTTTATCTCTGGATCAACAGGGATCAAGTCATCAAGACTTCTTGAACTCCTGCGCATGAAAAACAACAAACACCCGTGAAGCGAAAAGTGGGAAAGAAACAGATAAGATAAGAAATAAAAATAAAAATAAAAATAAGAAAATAAAAAGGAAAAAGAAGAATGCGAAAATTATCGTGAGGTAGGGATGTGAGCTAGACACAAGGGTTCATGAAATCCAAAAATAACAAGCACGTTGCCTCCCCGGCAACGGCACCATAAAGCTTGACGCCCCTCGGCTGTGCGTGCTAGATGTGTGCAATGATACGAACGGGGGCGTGAGATTTAAATATTTGTAACCGCAAGCGCACGGTGTTGTAGTGTGGCTTGGGGTTCGAACTCAGGGAGGCGTGGATGTGCTTGTGTCAGAGAGGATCAAAATCACCCCATGGGCGAGCTAGCCCGGATCGAAAGATGGGTAGTCACGGTAAATATAATGCAGGGTATAGACAATAGAAAGAAAAACCCCGGGACTTTGGTTTCCACCCTATCGAGCGACTCTCGCCGATACGGCCTACGGGTAGGCTAGCGATCGGAATTATGGTCTAATGGTGAGACGTTGCCTCTAAGAGTGGTACCGGCGTCCCATGGGCCCGATATTCCGGTCGGTGCCCAGGATGATACACCGGACTTCCCGGGTTCGATCAGTGGGCACTCCCGTGTCCATTAACACTGATCGACTCCAGGAGCACTAAGCTCGCAACGATAACTCCCAACGTCTCATCCTGCCGCTCCCGCGCGCTATGATTCGACGTCTACGCTAAGGGCGTGAGCTATGGCTAGGGAGTCAACCGCCAAGTTTATTCCCCCTTGGCCCAACGGTCAAAGGCGGTCTTTTTCCCGCCGATGACAATAAAACACCCCGCGTAAACGTTAGATTCCTAATCCCTATCGATTTCCTAGCCCTATGGACGCATCGGGAAGAGCCCACGAAGGGGTTTCCGCCAAAATCCCAGATTTGGGAACTACTCACACATATTTAGTAAAAAACGATCTAAATAGAAATCGACCGTAAAAATCATGATCAGACAATAGAAATGCGATGGTAGTAAAGCAATTAAGATAATACTAAAGTTTGACAAAGATCTGAAAACTTACAAAAACTGGGAAATTACAGCCGTCACAAAATGAAGAAAACAGCAAAAAACAATCAGCTCCCCAATCTGGAAAACCTAGGGTTCTATATATAGAAAACGAAATCACCCGATCGGTTGACAAGTCAACCGATCGGGTGACCTGCTCCAAACTTTCACAGCGCAATGCGGGATTTCACCCGGTCAGGATGAACCGGTCGGTTGAAACATAGATGCGGTCGGTTGGATCTTGGTGCCGACCGGGTGAGGAGACCGGTTGGATCTTCGTGTCTTGGCTTTTTAAATTCAGCTACAGGTAAACTGATCGGGTGAAGGTCACCCGATCGGTTGGCAATCAGCTTCGAATTTCAGAGACTTTGAGCTTTTGACCTGGTCACTGAACCGACCGGGTGACTTCTCGTGAGCTCCAAGCTGCGTTCGGATGGTGCACGCGTGCATCACCCGATCGGTTGAAGATGATCAACCGATCGGGTGAGGGGCTGAAATATTCTATCTTCGTCGTTTGAGCCCCCGGATCACGCGTGACTCCTCCCGTTGCTCCGGGGACTTGCGATATCATCGTTTTATGCCCCATATGCTAGTAAACTCCTGCAAAATACGGAAAACACGGAAAAGTGAAAGAAAACAAGAAAACACGAGAAAACAAATAAAAGACGGCGGTAAAATACGGAAAAACCCGGAAGAAAACGTGCGCAAATATATGAAATATAAACGCACGTCAATGCCCTCATATTTATAGGATTTTTGGGCAGTTATTCTGAAGGAAAATGGGGGAAAAGGGTTTCTTACCGTTCAGAAACGGTCTGGAAAGTTTCAGGTAAAACAGTCATAAAAACTGCATTAGTCGACTAAAGGAGTGTTAGTCGACTAAAAGTCAAAAGTTGGAATTTTTGACTGAAATTTTAACGGTAAGTTTCTGAAGTTGACTGAAGACTGCTCAGAAATTTTCAGATCAAAATTTGAATAAAAAGTTTTTAGTCGACTAATGATTGACTTAGTCGACCAGGACAGAAAAACATGAATTTTGACTTATCTGAAAAGGGTTGTTTAGGATATGTTATTAGGAACTTAGGACTTAGATGGATTTCATATTCAAGGCTCTGAAATCTATAAAGTATAAAAATACATCAGTCCGTAGATTTCCGTAGATATGTATTTGAGCTTCATGTGAGTATTTTGAGATGCCTTTGTGCAGGGATTCCTTATCAAGTGATTATTGTCCAAGCGTGGATATATTGGGAATCTGCACATCTGCATAGATAGAGTGAGTAGCAATAATAATAGTTGTCACATCAAAATCATAGTGAATAAAATAGGAAAGTGAACATGGGATTATGAAATCCCAACACCATGGGTGTACTCGTGATGCACCATGAGGTATATCTGGATATCATGTTCTCACTCCCGTTAGGGGGAGTTACGAGAGGCCCCGTTGACAGTGCTCGTGTCCACTTATGTGGTACCCTTTTTCCACCCACCCTGAGTGAGTCCAGAGCCTTATGTATTACATTTTACCAGGATTCCAAAGTGTTAGCTTAACTATGACAACAATAACAATACAAGCGCTGTTAGATAACCCTTCTTTTCAATGTAGTGGTATATTTATTTCATGCCCGAGATGATCACTTGTTTTCATTTCTGCATAGCGATGGTATTTCATTTAGAGTACTCCTTTATTACCCACATGATGCTTGATGTCATAGCTGTATAAAACAATCTTAAATGTAGTATTCCACACCTCTAATTGTGTCTTTCCTACTGAACGCATGTTGACGTGTCTATTCCTTTTTTCCCAGGACTAGAGCCATAGACTACATAGTATGTTCTCCCCAGGAGACTGCCCATGAATTTGAGCTTAAGGTCTAGCCCTCAGATGGCGACTTCATTGAGTTGGCCACCTAGTGCTAAAGACTTCTTTTTTTGTGGTAGGGTGTGAGTTGTACTTTTTGCGTGCTGAAGCTTTTTTGGGTCTGGACTTCTTATGTATCTTGTTTTCTTAGTTTCTTAAGTATGATTTTGTGTATCTCCTGGTTGTATCTTTTTGAGACGAATATGTATATATTTACATTTTTGTGACTGTGATATATTTGTATTAGAACATGTACATTTAAATTTTTTATCAGTTGTTCATATTGTCACAACATTCACAATGGCCGACAAGATTTACGTTATTAAATCACGCTGGTGTACTTAGAGCCAATGTGTCGAGTCCTTAGATCTGAATATTACCGCGACCACTATCCATTCTCTACATGCACCTCGAAAAGTTTCATATTTCCTAGGTGTTTTAGAAAATGGGGCGTGAAAATGGCAAATGGAGGCGGTGATAGAGAGGATGAGATGCGATGGCTGTAGGCTGAGGTGACGGAGATGCGGAGAGGTGGCAGAGTGGTGGCAGGAGGAGAAAGAGGTGTTGGACGAGGGAAAAGGTGTCGTGTAGATGAAAGAGTAGTGTATGTATGAAAATAATAATGGTAAACTCGTAATTAAAATTGTAATGTGCTTATACAAAAGTGTGATGCAAATAACACCAGTCATCTATATTACATTTGATGCATTTGTCTTAGGTGGAGGGAAAAGTGTGAATTGGACAAATGTCACATCACCCACCTCCACATCATCCTCCACCTCGCCCAAATCTCACCCCCAAGCCACTAATTTACATGTGTGCCATCCCCTCAAAAAAACCCAACCTCACTTAATTACATGTTTGCCATTCACCCCCAAAAAACCCAAAAAAAATACCCACGTATTTACATGTTTGCCATTCCAAGGGTTTTTGCGTTTTAACACCTGGACTTTGCACTTTTTGCACCCAATGATACCGGCACGCACACACATATTCCTCACTTCTTTTCGGTTCCGAGTGCACCGCATACTCTTTGTGAGGGTTGTTTTGCCTCAGTGCACTGTGTGCACGGGTTATTTCTAGAAAATGTTATTTGTTCGAATTGGAAAACGGTGTGCGTATAGAATTTCCCCAAGCAAGAGATAAGGAGCGAGACTGGAGTGAAGTAGAGCCAGTGGCAGTGGGCGAGGCCAAAGTTTTTCGCATTCAAATAAAATTTTATGATTAATTTGAAAAAATGGGGTTCATTTTGGGAACTTCGAGCTTAACGTCATCGTCATCGTCGTCTCTCTTCCTCAGTTCTAACCGCAAATCGACGAGAAAGAAGGACAAAAATTCAATGGCCATGGCTTCTCTCAACTTCGACAGGTCTCGAAAAGAGAGCAGTTACTCTTCTCAGATGAAATCTTTCTTGTTTGTGGGCATCTCGGTCGTCCCATTGCTGCATTTGAGAGCGATTGCAGCAGAGGATTCATCCGGAGGTCAGTTCGCCGCTTCGATTTGTAAACCCTAGTTGTATAATTAGGCCTTTGTTTTTATTAAATTCATAAATAAATGTAGATGCTGAACTTCAATGTTTTCTCGTTGTTTGTATGTATAATTATTTGTATTGGGGTTTACCCTCATTATTTATCAACGAGAGAATGATTTTCTCCCAATTTCTCTAATCTTTTACAAAACACAATTAAGAAATTTAAACACTAAAATCTATTGAATATAAATATAAGAATGTAATACGTGAGGTGTTATCTATATTACAATTGATGAAGCTGTCATACTAGGACAAACAAGTCTATATTATAGTTGATGAAGTTGTCCTACTAGGACAAACAAGTAGATAGAGATGTGGCCATAATTTGGCCACATCATCATGGGTGGCCCACATGTTGTGGGTGGGGGTTTGGGATGAGATTTAGGGTGTGGGGTTGTTTGCTTGGGATAAATGCCCCCCTTTCCCCTTATTTGCAAGCATGCAATCCCTTTCATGATGTGGTTTTTTTTGCATCTAGCCCATTGCTTTCTCTTTTTTTGCACCCTAAGATGTTGCCCACACTCAAACCCACGTTTTTTTATTTTCCCCTGGTTCGACCCAGAATTGTTTTTTAACCCCTTGACGATACATGCACACACCCACATTTCTCACTCCTTTTCGTTTGCGCGCGTACGCCGCATCCTCTTTGTGGGGGATTTTTTCCTTCTTGCACTGTGTGCACATGTTATTTCTAGTACTCTTCTAAATCTTGGAGCAGAGGCTCAAGCGAGGATCTTCATTATAACAAGGCTGATGCCTTTTAGATGTCCAATACTGTAGCATGCTTGATGAAAAAGGTGTTACATTCCCTCGTAGAACATTTCCCGCAAATGTGAATGGTGTCAAAGACGACTTGTCTATTATTACTTAGATACTTATTTATAAAACGATGATGTGAAAGAAATTTAGTTCAATCTGAATATACTATTTCTTGTCCTTTTCTTTTTGCATCTTTTGTTTGATTGCTACAAATCCGTGATACTTTTGAAGGAATGTCAATTGATGACAATTCCTACAGGCGACGAGCCTTTAAATCCACCAAAATGAACACCTTACTGTTCAAAACATCAAGCTCATGGGGACAATGCTATGTATAGATTATGCTGCATTTAAACTTTGACAACAATGCATAGAAGTTAGAACCTTTCCTACCACATATTATTGGTTTTCTTCTCTTCCCAGTATTGTTGTGACGTTTGAGACTGAAGAATCTAACATGAAAGAAAGTGTTATGACAAAGGGCTTTTCAAAGAAGAAAATAAAGCACACATTTTGGAAGAAAGAATTTTCACTAATTTTATTTCACTATATATAAAATTTATTTTTCAAAAAATATAAAAAACCTTCAAGCCTCATCTCAAACCCACCATAATAAGTGCACAAATTCCCACACAACTCTTGTAAGTAATGACCACAACTTAAGTCAAGACCCCCTATTTATACAAACTTAAAGATTCCTAAACCAAATCAAATAACTACTTTGATTCTAAATAAACTTGAATCCAAATCAATATAGGACCCAAGCAAAAAAGTCCATGAATTATACAAAAAATACTAGACATAGGTCATAGAATAAACGGATGGTAAAATTGAGTCCATGAATTATACAAAAAATACGGCTCAAGTCATATTGGTAGACACACGATGCTTACAATGTACATGATTATAATGATTATGACAACAATAAGCTTTTTCTTCCACGAGTATTTAACAAAAATATATTTGATAGTCCTAAGAGATAACTTGTCAAGTCTGTGGTGAAGATTTTGTATACAGCAAGTATACACTAAAAATATAGGGAGACAGATTAAAAATAAGTTTATCGGGAAACAAAAAGGAAGAAGAATATGATCATTAAGTGCAGATGATATCATTCTGTTAATTAAATAATAAGCACTTGACACAACATTAAACCAAAAATATTTAGGAACATCCATTGCAATTAAAAATGTTCTAGCCATATCATAAGATGTTTAATCGTTCAATAACCTTATTCTGTTGGAACATATAAGGACAAGATGTCTTATGTAGAATGACGTAAGACACAACTTTTAATAAGGTCAATTTTTCATAAACCTAATAGCATTATTTGTACGTAAAATACAAATAGTGAAAGCAAACAGGGTTTTTATTTTGTAAAAATTTGCAACAATATAATGTTCTAAAACATATACTTTAGCAGATAAACACATGTTAACATAGAAAAATCATCAATAAAAACTAAGAAATACTTGTGACTTAAAAAAGAAACACGACTTGATTCCCAAATATCATAATGGATCAGTTTAAATGGAAAGCACATAATCACGAATGACTAGAATAATAAGAATTCTGATGCCTTCCTAACTCTCAAGACTCACACTGTAAAGAAGAAATAGACGACTCGATATGTAAAACCTCATATAGTTTCTAAAGAGACAAATGGCCCAACCGTAGTGTATCAAAAGAAGACAAAGCAGGCAAACTAGCCGATGAACTATCATCCAGGTACTGACTCCTCCGCTCATCTCATCCTCCCTATATAATCCCTCAACCCTCGATTCATGCTGATTCACCTTAGTTCCAATTGAGTTCTTGTTTCCTTTATATCGTCATCAACAGTCACTATCCTCATCATTAGCTGAAGCACTCATCATTGTTGCCTGAAACCGTTTTCATCGTTAGCTTTGTTGTCAATTCAGTCCTTATCGTTGCCTTTGACATCACCACAAATGCTGATGTTGTTGCATTCATCGTTAACTGCAGACCTTGTGACAATCATTAAAACCATCGTCATATTCACTTGAGTACTAAAACCCTCAATTGCCTGCCCTCTTTTATCTCCCATCCTTTAGGATGACTTAGATCAGATCTGATGTAAAATGATCCTAGCCCTGAATCTTTCCATTACACCAAAAAAATAAAACCAAAAACCTGTTTTTAATGACGGTGGGACCAAGTCTTTGCTTTGTTTGGTCCACTACAACAAAAATAGTCATTAACAACTTCAAAAAAAGGTTGTAATAGGGGTCAGACAACTTTTTAACAAATGTTGTAATATGCGAAGTTGTAATAGGGTCGGCTCATTAGACCACTTTTTCTGCCTGTTGTAAGCAAACGTTGTAATAGATGTATATTACAACTTTTTTAAAAAGTTGTGTAAACTTTTATTACAACGTTTATAAAAAGTTGTGTAAAGAGATATCACAACTTTTAGTAAACGTTGTGTAAACTTTTATTACAACGTTTATAAATAGTTGGGTAAAGCAATAATACAACTTTTTTAAAAAGTTGTATAAACTTCTATTACGACGTTTATAAAAGGTTGTATAAACTTCTATTACAACTGGTTTAAATAGTTGCTTAAAACTCTATTACAACTTTTATAAAACGTTGACTAACATTTATTAGAACTTTTATAAAACATTGCAAAAAAGGTACAAATATGCGTGGTTGCAGCTATTCCAAATCCCTTTATAATAGTTGTACACATCATGATGAACACATGTCAACATCAACAAGGCTTCTTTCTATCATTCTCATACTAGAAACATGGTTTGCTGTTTATGGCATAATTTTCAAGCCGCAGATCTGTTAAGTAGACATAATTGTAACCAACATTTCAGTTCACAAACAGTTCAGATAGAACATATAGAATCAACGCTTCAGCTCATGTTTGCGTACTATGTAATAATACAGCTAGCAAATGTCTCGGTATATACACACAATAAAAATCTATTCATATCCCTAAATATATAGTACTCATCGAAGTTTACTTCCATGGTTCATACTCAATCAGATAAACACAAACATTTCTGAATCCGATACATAACCTATTAGTAGTTGCATTTTCCTGATTGATGCCAGCATCTTCCTGACAAACTGAACCATCAGCGACTGCACAAACAGTGAATACAAGGGTTAGAATATCTGAAATGAACAAAACCAACAAGACATACAACATAATTACCTGTATGAACGGGACCTCGAAGGGCTCCTGTCATTACCCTCTCCAAGTGGCAAAGGTGGCGAATGACGACGACGATGATGTCTGTAGGAATGAGATCTGGATCGGCTTCGACCTATCCCCTCGGGACTTAGAGACCAATGATATGACCTGTACCCCCTGTCATCACGAGATGGGGAGATGGATCTCCGAGGAGAGTAATAATCATCATCGCGTGTGCCCATATCTCGATCTCTGTTTAAATTCGAGGGGTAAATAATCAAATTTAATAGCAAGACATATGGAATAACAAAACGAATCCTTTACAGACAGACCTTAATGGACATCATTTCTTGCAAGGCTAAGGTCTGCCCAACACAAGGGTTATTTATATCTAAAATCTGGATTTCAACAAAAATAATCTACAAATACTTGCCACGACGAGGCAAATTCTCTGAAAAGGAAACTACTCGATAGTAAAACAATAACCTCCTTATGAACATTTGGATGCTTATGGTTGGAAAAACATTATAGTTTATTAGAATTTTTCTGCCCAGAGCAATATAAAGACAGATGCTTCACTTTCTCAGATTTCTCCAGCTAAAAATCTAAACATCAGAAAATGACTTTTACATGCACCATTTCACAGATTCCTGAACAAAATTAAGAAACTTTGGTTGTTTGAACTTATGCTCTAAAAACTTTGGTTGTTTGAACAAAATTAAGAAACTTAAGAAACTTTTACCTGCACCATTTCACAGGTTCAAGTGTACTCTCACCCACATATGCAACTGCTGCAAAGTGCATGACAACATCAAATGCATTTTCTGCAAAAAAATATTAACCTAAATTCTGGTTAAAGAACCCAATGTACTTTGCAAAATGAATTTCTGACATATGGTGTCATTAGTTTTACTCTAAAACATTCAATATGAGACTAGCATACTGATTCAGCATCCCCTAAATCAGCAAGAATAAACTGAAGTCTTCCAGGCTCTGGAAATTGCTCCTGGAGAACTTTAATAATCCATGAATTCTTTAGGAACTTTCACTTTAATTATCTGCACGAGCAACACCTCCATCATGTAATTCACATTCCTTAGAGCCATAGGCCACTGCCTACCAAGAAGATGGGACTAGGTATCATACAATTATTACACCCATACAGCTCAGAGCCTTTCCATACATAAATACTGGAAATTCATGAAAAAATCAATGCCTTAAAAACAAACAAGACCCCCACATAAAGGATCCCAAAAGAAAATGCAATGTATCTTCTCATTCTGAAAGGAAAATATTTTGACAAATACCACAGGATAGAAAATTTATGTAGATAATATAAAGCTAAGTTCAAAAAATAGCAGCTCATTTTCTATGCCCCTTAAATATTCATGTGTTTGTATTCTTAAAAGGCCATTAGCTCGCGAGTGCTAAATGACATAAAGCGATATGCTAATCATTTCTATTTAAACAGCAAATACTTACTCTAAGTGCCATCTTTTTGAGCATGTTCATTGCAGAAAACTGCTTCAAGCGAGATAGAACTGCAGAATCTAGGGGCTTATCAGGTGCCACACCACCAACTTGACCCACGGATGGCCTGCGAGAACGTTGAATACAAATTAAATCTACGACATCCATTGGTCTGAGCAACATATATGATAACTGAAAGATAAGATTCCCTTAGTTCCCTAAATATTCATAGTTGTGAAATAATAATAGCATAACGAGTTAAAAGTCCCACATATTTAAATCAAATGGCAGATAACATCCATGATCAGGAACAAACAGTTTAAACGAATGCAAAATTATATTTATTTCTTCTTGATAATTTCATCTATCAGATAAATAATGTGATGATAATTAACAAAACCTTATCAAACCAGCACTTTTACTTCCAAAAATTTTCACAAACTTTAATCACAATCCTTGATTTTCAAGATTGAATCTCGATCGTCTTTCTACTAGTCCTTTTGTCCTATTCAGCAAACTAAACGATCTCTACTTTGTATAATAGATATCATATAATAAGCTTTAATGTCATCGGTGCTGTCTTGTTTTTTTAAAAAAAATTTAAAAACATGAGAGAATAGATTATAGTGAAATATACCATTGTAAGCTCTAACTTCATCAATACCATATTATTTTTGGGTTATTTATCAGGGTTTTGGTTTTTTTGGGGTTGATATCGGTTTTCGGGTTTGAAAAGGTTATATCCGAAACCGACTCGACAGGGTTCCAATACAAAATTCTACATCCGAATCCGAAATATATTGAAGCGATTAGATTGGGTTTGTTAGGTTATCACATTGGTATCAAACTCCCTAGTAGCTTCATGGCAAGTATTAATTCAAAGACTGGAGTAACAAGACGACTAAATCAAAATTTCCAGTCACTTAACATCAATTTACATCGACCAAAAGACCGCATTCAGATCAACACATGAGATCACATGTACAAGAAATCACAATGAAAATAATTTATTTGAATTGGCAAAGAATCAACGATGCAATGGTCTTTAAAGAGCAGAACTATCAAGCAATAAACAGATTGAATCTCCCTTCATCTGATGCTTCACCAAATACTTATGTTGGTTTTCATGGACACCAATAACATGTCACTCACCTTAAATGAACAAGTGTCGAAGTCACTGAATTAACTAAATACACTGCAGAAAATTTAACTAATATAATCACACAATCGTAGTAGAATAGAAAAAATCAAGCATACGAGAAGATACATGTAAATAAGATGTGAGATATTTTAGACTGCAGTACTATTTCGCAAAGCTGAAACATCTACTGTTAGCAGAGATTACATGAAAATGAAATACAGAAACGTTGTCCCATGGGGGTTGCTTAGCACCCAGTTCTCCATTAACAGTTATAAACCAATGAAACAGTCATTAAGCCATTGCCTTGTCAAGGGTGCAACTGGTTAGTAGAATTATGGAATTCAATCTCAAATTTTGTCATAATACATTTTCTTGCGGCATACTGCCAAATAAACACTAGGATTTGATGTAAAGTTTGATCATGTTCTAAATACCATAGCCAATATCGGAAGTGTGAAAGCGTTGCAGATACATACAAATTGGAAAGTGAAATTGCTCTAAACCATGATTTTTCATATCTATCCAGACAGAGAAAAAACACATAAGAAATCATTGGAACCTAATGACAAGAACAAGAGATCCTAAATCGAAATTTAGAGATAATTATGAAACCTTTGTTCTCCCTTGAGCTATGTTAAGAGCTATATCCTCAGTTAACGTAACAAATCAACGACCCACTGCAAAAACAAAATAAAAATATGTAGAAATTGGCATGCTTGCAGGAAACGAGATACAAATACAAGTAGTTGGCAACAACCATATTGTTCATATCAGGAAGGGTCGAGCTGTTCTCCAAGATAACTTTAGCTGCAGAGTGGTCTTCCATAACTTGGAACACTAGCCGAAAGAATTCATCAAGCGAGCTGCTAGAAACTGATGCAGGGCTTGGTGGCACCTCAGCAGAGTTGCCCAGTGGTGAAACAAAACCCCATACGAAATCAGGACTAGATAGCTGCATTTCTCCTGTTTTTTGGTACGTAATTTTTTGTAGTCTCTGTAAACAAGTAAATCATTCGGAACAGCATATACATGTGCACAGAAATAGAACCATTCAACTATTAGCCTTTCTATTAGAATTTTTGACCTGTCACATGACAAAGGGCTTAGCCAATTCTCAATCCACGCTAAAGAAAACAAACCCTGGCCACAAGCACAGCTCAAGGATACATTCATACAAACAAAAACATAATATTACATGATATATGCTTTATTCTATCATGGATGAAACGGATGAAACAAGTGGCTCAAAAGAGATGAAATAAGTAGAAATATTGAATCTGGAACATAGCAGGGGAAAAAAAGAATTTTCCTTTGTTAAGCCAACTATAGAAATGGTTTCAAATAGAGCAAAAGGCAGAGAATAAAAATGTTTATTTACTAGAGTTAGCATACATAACCCAAAGTTTTTCTCAGCGGATGATGCTTGAGCAGCGGCAACGACAACGAAGAAGCAAAACCCTCGATCGATTGCACGAAGAGGGAAGACGATGAAACTTTCTGGGTTCCGGCGATGGCGCTTAGCATAAGAGAGGCCACTGCACTTCGAATCCCTCGAGCTGTTGACGATCGTCTGAGGAGAGCGTGAGCGTTGACGATCGCTTGAGTAGAAAGCATGAAGAGGGCTCCAGATGGGCCTGGGGGAGAGGAGATCACGAGCTAGGGCTTGGGTGAGAGGAGATCGGAGCTAGGGCGAGATGGGGCTAGGCGAGAGGGGAGAACGAGAGGAGCGGTTACTTATTGCAGAGATGGGGCGGCCACTTCGGTTAGAAATTGTGAGAGTTCGGATGGCATCTCGCAGACTGAATACATTGTGACGGGCTCACATCAAATATACATCATTGTGACGGGCTCTTAAAACCATGAAAAAGGTATAACTTACCACATCAAATATTTATCTCATGTATGTTTATATATGCATAAGCGCATTGCTTGAGGCCATGCTATTTCAGTTATCTAATTGACCATGACTTCTGATTTAATTCTTGGGTAAGTTTATGTAATTCCCACTACTTCGGACGATTTTAAGAAAACCCATGTCAACCTTTTTTGTGCTTGAATATCCCTCAAAACGTGCGAAAGCAAATCATTAGGTTTTAAGTTTTTCCAAAGAATTTCAAAGATTTCTTGCGATCCAAGAGAGATCCGAACGTTTCTAAGAGATCCAACGAAGTTGTACTACAAGAACGAGGGCTTTTCATGCTCTAAATTGTTCAAAGAAACACCTTTTTTAATAAACATTTTTTACAACTTTCAGAGAAAAAAAGTTGTAGTAAACATTTTTTACAACTTTCAGAGGAAAAAAGTTATGGTGTCAAAATTAACATTTACAACTATTCATGAAAAAAAGTTGTAATAATCATTTTTTACAACTATCCACGAAAAAAGTTGTAATAAACCTTTTTTACAACTTTCAGAGAGAAAACGTTGTGGTGTCAAAATAAACATTTACAACTATTCACGAAAAAAAGTTGTAATAACCACTTTTTACAACTATCCACAAAAAAAGTTGTAATAAACATTTTTTACAACTTTTAGAAAGAAAAAAGTTGTGGTAAACATTTATTACAACTAGCAAAATAGAAACGTTGTCCCATGAAAGTTGTAAATGACTAGTTTTGTTGTAGTGGTCATTACCATGTGTTTGACTCTGGCTATCAGTATCTCTTCTAGCTCTCCTCTCTAGTTATACTAATTACTTCATTAATCTCTATATTGGTTATCTGATTGTTATTTGACCTATCCTTCTGGCTATTTTGGTTTGATATTTGTATGCTATTGCTACCTCTGGCAATGATAAGAAGTCTTCATTGACTGATGTTGAAACATCGTTTCGATGATTTCTTGTTTGATGATAACAAACCTGTGTAAACTGTTTTAATATGTTTGTTAAGTGTATTTCAGGCCATTATATGGTTATGAAGACTACGGAATATGATGGTGGAGACAACACTCATAATGGAGTTGATTATGCGAAGAAATTTGGAGTAATACCCTTGAATATGAACGAAAATTGAGTACTTGCAAGGGGATGTC
This sequence comes from Scilla litardierei, assembly GCA_030789695.1. Taxonomy (NCBI): domain Eukaryota; kingdom Viridiplantae; phylum Streptophyta; class Magnoliopsida; order Asparagales; family Asparagaceae; genus Scilla; species Scilla litardierei. The sequence goes on along the minus strand of CM061135.1, from coordinate 65,765,228 downwards.
AAAGCAAATAGTGACGACGAAATGAAGTAAAACTCATAGTGAAGAGTATGTCAAAGAACTCTCAGGAATTTTATGGTGAATTTATGAATCTTTTTGGCACATGAAATGGCATGTATACGGGCGAAATACGTGAAGAAACAGAGTTCTTATAAATGGAATTTGAGCTACAATGGAAGAAAATGGCTGGGAAAATTCTAGAAGGTGAAGAATGGCCTCTGAGAATTTTGGTGATTTTTTCAGGAATTTTGGAATTTTTAGAGCGGAAAATACACTCAAATACGGCTGGAATACGCATGGTTTTTGGATTTGAGTAAATCTCTTGGACACGTGTCCTCACCTCAGCCAATCTTGCATTTGTGAAGCAGATCCAATGGCCAAGATTACTGTCGACTTGGATTTGGGTTTAAATTGGGGGTTTGAGAGGAATTTGAACCCAATAAGAGTTCTAAACCCATCTAAACCCAATAGGACTCTACCACACGTAAGAAAATGAGATACCTAGGGTATTTTGCCGATTCCAAGAGATCCAGAAGTCCGATTGACGAGCCGTCTTCTCTTGTGTGTCCCTGACGAGTTGAGGAACAACCTGAGACAGAGAAATCACAGATCAGATCAAGAAAATCAAGGGGCTCTTCATAGCTAAAGAAGGATATGATACGACAGTCAAACTTGGGACAGAGACAACTTTTGCACAAGCATCCAAACGACGAACGACCATATCCATTAGGAAGCTGTGCACGCGTAGAAGGACGAAGACATCACAACAACTCAATCTGAGCCTTTCTAAACTCTGAATCTATTATTGAGTCATTGCTTTGATCTCTGTATATCTTATTTTTATAAACTTTTGTGCGCTACGTGTTGTAGTTTGGGGGATTCTCAATGCATGTGATATGATTGAGACAGTGTCTAGCTTGTTTGGTTAGTTCAATTTAGCAAAGGGAGTTGCGAGTCTAGAGAGCTATTGGACGTGGAGCAAAAGAGTTGCGAGTTCACAGTGTCTTGTAGGCGTGGAGAAACTGATTAATCAAAGAGTAGATCTTGGGGTTGCTGGAGTAGGTCAAGGTTGATCGAACCAGTGTATATATTGGTGTCATCTGTGATTGGCTATCTACTATTTCCTACATATCTTTTGACTGCCTGTGATTATTTCTGCAAATCATATTAATTGAACGTGCTTGCATCAGTAAATATTTTAATTCTGCATTCACTATATTCACACCCCCTCTAGGGTGTCTTATCGATCCTAACAAGTGGTATCGGAGACAAGTTTGATATATATATATAGGGTAAAGTGTTCCTAGGGTGCCTCCTTTATATATATACTAGTCATTACCCGTGCCCGCGGGCACGGTTCATTTTAGATTTTCCCCCGCAAAATTGTTGTTCCCCAAAAAATTATTTCCACAGCCAAAATTTAAAAGAACAAATTTGCGTAAAAATATTTAACTGCACGGGTGCCTTCGGCGTGGAACAACAAATTCAGCGTAGGTGCATTCGACACAGAACAACAAATTCGGTGTGGGTGCCTTCGGAGTGTGTTTCAGAGTGTTTTCTCACTACAAAGCGTTGACCGTGGAGAGCCTGGTCAACGTGGTCAAGGGGCCCGCTTTGGGTCCCTCGGGGGGCTTCGAATCGGTGCAGAAGGGGCGAGGGGTAGCCTCGGCCCTGGTTGAGACGCTCGGCCTCGGACAGGTGTGCTCGGCCTCGGCTGGTAGGGGGACGAGGGGTAGCCTCAGTCGCCCGGGTAGGTGCACGGTCGACGGGTAGCGAGGGAGAGTCTCGGACCCGATTAGGACGCTCGGCCTCTGGTGGACGTGCTCGGCCACGGCAGGCTGACGGTGAGGGGAAGCCTCACTGTCCGGTTGATCGAGTGGTCGGAGAGGGGCGAGGGGTAGCCTCGGCCCGTTGATCTGTTGTCCACCTGCGCAGACGAGAACGCTCGTCAGGGGGCCGGACCTTGGTTCCGGCCAAATCCCCTCCGATGCCTAAGTCAGATAGAGATCTGAGAAGGGAGGCCCGGCGGAGACGGTCCGACTCGTGAGGAGATCGTAACGGCGTCTCTCGGCGCGAGCGGGGGAGGAAGGAGATGAATTGGGGGAACGAGGTCGTTGATGGAGTACCTTAGGTTTTGTTACCTGAGATGCGGTCCCTTTCTTCGTCGTCTTCCTGGCCCTTTTATAGAGCTCCCGCTTGATTGCCTCCGGCCCACGTCCCACGCCCGCCATTGATCGTGCCCCATCAGTCCCCCCTCGCCGCCGCTCTCTCCGCCATGCCAGCACCTCCCCATTATCGCTATTTAGTGGTCGCGCGTCCGGGGGAGTGGTTTTCGCAGGAGTGGGCGAGCGACCAACGGGTTATTGGGGCCGGGTCGGATCGACGTTCGAGAAGGTCCCTTGTAGGGCCTTTGTCGAATGGGCTTTGAGGACGCCGATGGGCTTTTGACCAGTAGTCGGGCTCTCGGGCTCGTGCTTTATGGGTCTCGGTCAAATAGGCGTAACAATTGCCCCCATCGGTCGGGTTGATCGGCCTCGGCCGGTTCGGCTCGGCCGATGTGACCTCTGCCGTTTTTGACGAGCTCGCCAGTCGATGCCGACTCATTTATTAGTCGTCATCATGAGTTGGCCCGTTCGTTACTTTTAAGGCGCGGGTCCCGAAGCGCCGTCGGCCTTCGGATGCTGCCACGTGTAGCGGCAAGCCTATCCCCGCCGCTCGCGGAGTCGCCTTAAATTCGAGAAGCCGAAGGGTTCGTGAGCCGCCATTGGTGGGGTCGATCAGCCTCGGCTCGCTCAGATCGCCCGTTGTGTCTCCTGGGATTCCGAGCGGCGCTTCAATCGAGGCGAGGCCATAAATGCGGGTCATGATGAGGCGGATCGATTGGACTTCGACTGGCGCTGGTTTCGAAACGCCGCCAGTTATTCGAAGCCCGCCGCGCGTTCTTGTCAGCCGCTTCGAATTCACCCCTGCGCCCGGTATATAAAATCCTCAGCCGCGTTGATCTCCACTTCTCTCTTGCTTCTCCCGGTATTCAAAGCTTTCCACAACTCGGAGTTTCCTGTCGCCTTCGCTTCCTTGCCTTCTCCAGACTAGTCGAAAAAAGGTAATTCCTCTCTCGCTTTCACCTTATGGCTGCCCTTAGGATAGGCGGTTCTGGTCAAAGGGCAAGGGATCCTTCGGAGTCCAGGCGGGGTGAGCCCCGGCTAGGGGGATCAGGTTCCCCCGCCGGGAGTCGTTCTCTTCAGGATAAGGGGAAGGAGAAACTTTTTCCAGACTACGCCCGTGATGACGTGGCGTCGGCTGCCGTACGGCTTAATGTGCCCCCGGTTGTCCTCCGTACGCCGTCGAGGACCCCTCCTTCGGTGGCCGCGGAGATCCGGGAAAGATATCTTTGCTTCCCATACGAGGTTCGGGTTCCATTTGTCGACGAGCGGGTTTGCCTTCCGAGGGGTAATGAGGTCGGCGTCTACGTCGAGATGTTCCGCCTGGGTCTTCGCTTCCCGCTTCATCCCTTCTTCATCCAGGTCATGGAACATTTCACAGTGTCCCTGTGTCAGTTCGCCCCGTGTTCGATCGCGGTACTGACGGGCTTCGTAACGCTCTGCTATACCCGTGGTCTGGAGCCGACTCTTCCCCTTCTCCTCCACTTTTACCAGGTCCAGACGGTCGGTCCAGGGTCATGGCTGCTACTCCGAGCTCGTTCGAGGAGGGAATGCCTGATCGGGTTACCCCGCTGGTCAGGGGATTGGAACTTGGATTATGTTTTCGTGGTCTTCTTGGGTGAGGCCCAGATTCTAACAAGCTGGGGCAGTTCTGTCCATCCTCGCCCGTCGTTAGTTCTCTCAGATGCCGACCGGGCAGCCGCTGCGCTTCTGTTGGCTCTTCCTTTGGAAATGAAGTCCATCTGGTCTTTGCTGGACGATCTACTCCTGAAGGCCGTCTTGTGGTCTCCGGGTAGGTCGCTTTTTCATCCCCGGATCGCCCTATGACTCATCCTGATTTCGGTCTCCTTTGCAGGGATGGCCGGCCGCGAATTCGTCCGTGACGTCGACGAGCTGATCCGTCGTGGAGCCGCTCGGAGCCGAGGTAGTACCTCGGGAAGGGCGCCTCGGAGGACCGTCGAGGAGGAAGTGCGCCGAGCCGAGCCTTCCGTGGGTAAGGTGGTGGCCGCGCCTCCCGCCTCTTCTTCTGGCGATCCCCTTCCGGGGGGCGAGGACGGTGCGAGGCGGAAGCGTTCCCCTCCGGCGCCTTCGGAGCCCCATGGTGGAAAGAAGAGGAAGGAGGACGTGGATCCCTCCGGTCCGGCAGGTTCGGCGCTTCCCGTGGCGACCGCCGGGGATCCTTCGATAGCTTTGCCAGCCACCCCCCTCGCAGCGTCTTCGCCCGTATCACCAGGGGTCGGGGCCTTGTTGGCGAGCGACTTGGCTTCGATCGTCGTCCCTGGGAGTTCGATGTTTGCTGACCGAGCCCTGGCCCAGCAGGTTGCCGAGGTCTCCGTCCCTCCCCGGGACCGCAGCCTCCTCAAGAAGATCCCGGCCGACAAGATGTCGGATTCCTTGGTCTGGATCCTTCAACAGGTTCGGTTATCTTGCTATCCTCTCTTTCTCTTTATCCTCTTCTTAGCCCATGTCTCGTCTTTTCAGGGTTCAGCGCTCGCTGTGGAGTTGCAGTGTCGAGCCGTCCGCTTGAGGGAGCTGGAGGAGTCCTCCATGAGGGCTCAGGAGCGGGCCGGGGCGGCCGAGGTGGCCATGATGGAGGCCCAGATGGAGTCTCGGCGCCTCACCCTCCGTGTGGCTGCGTTGGAGGGACAAGTGGGTGACCTCGAGGGAAAGCTGGGGGATGCTCATCAGTCGGCTGAGGAAGCGGCGGAGTCGTTCCGCCTGGAGAGGGAGGAACTTCAGAGGGAGTTGTCTGATCGGCGCCAGGTGGCGCGGCTCGCGGAGGAGGTGGAGAAAGGCGTCGTCGAGACCCTGGGGAAGAAGATCTTCGAGGTTCTCCGGGAGGCCTTCGGTAAGTATGTAGACATCATCGCCCCCCGGATCGTCGAAGTCGTCCAGTCTTCCTTCCGGGAATGTGCGGAGCGCGTTCGGGAAGCCCCTCCGCCAGTCGAGTCCCCTCGCTCCGAGCAGGGCGAAGTGCCCGAGGATGTGTCCTCTCGAGCCCGGGCCCCCTAAGCCGTCCCTCCTGGCCTTATCCTCAAAATTTTTAAGCATCCGCTTCGCTTTGGGCCAGTCTACTTGAAATGGATCCCTGGCCATCTCCTTCAGCCCCGCGGCCAACAATTGCTGGTTGCATGGCCGTTAGCTTGGGTCACCTACTCTGGGTCTTTTGTCAACCAATTTTGCTTTGTCGGTGTCGATCTAGCTTTTGTTGGTGATGTACTCTGTCATTTGTCGTGAGTAGATTGTTTGTAGGGTGTTCCCTTCGCCTTGATCCCCTGTAAATAAGACGCATTTTTGTACTCGGGTTAACTATTATAAACGAAATCGACTTACTTGGATTTCTTGTGTGCTTTGCGTTGTCGCCTTGTTCTTGGCTTGGGAATGGACGAAACTGGCGTTGGGGATTCTCCCCCGACTTATGAGCGCAGGGGTCGGTCAGCGATGGCAGAGCTCCTCGGCTTAGGACCGGTCGGCGTCCGTGCCTGCTGGGGGAATTGCCCCCAGACTTATGAGCGCTAGATTCGGTCGGCGAAGGCAAAGCTCCTCGGCTTAGGACCGGTCGGCGTTCGTGCCTGCTGGGGGAATCGCCCCCAGACTTATGAGCTCTGGAGTCGGTCGGCGAGGGCAAAGCTCCTCGGCTTAGGACCGGTCGGCGTCCGTGCCTGCTGGGGGAATCGCCCCCAGACTTATGAGCACTGGAGTCGGTCGGCGAGGGCAAAGCTCCTCGGCTTAGGACCGGTCAGCATCCGCGTCTGCTGGGGGAATTGCCCCCAGACTTATGAGCACTGGAGTCGGTCGGCGAGGGCAAAGCTCCTCGGCTTAGGACCGGTCGGCGTTCGTGCCTGCTGGGGGAATCGCCCCCAGACTTATGAGCTCTGGAGTCGGTCGGCGAGGGCAAAGCTCCTCGGCTTAGGACCGGTCAGCATCCGCGTCTGCTGGGGGAATTGCCCCCAGACTTATGAGTGCCGGAGACGGTCGGCGAGGGCAAAGCTCCTCTTCCTCCTCCAGTGAGGCGGCGGTCCCTGGCCTTTTGCGTTATTGGCGACATGTCAACTCCGTCGGGATTTTAAGTGAAGACAATAAAAAGAATGCGTTTGTACTCTCATGAGTCCTGTCGGACCGGTACATTTGGAGGAAACGGAAAAAAGGAAAAGAAGCTAAACAGAGGGATGTAAAACTAGATAACTCCCTCATAGTAGGCTGCCACCGGGGGGAGAGACGTTGCCTGCTCACTCTATGATGCGGAGGGGGCCTTGGATGGTGTTGATCTTCTTCCCCTTGTCCGGCTGCGTGGAGGTCCCTTCTCCGTGGGCCGGCTCGTCGGCCTGATTCCTGGCGTGCCCTCGGCTCATCAGCTTCTCAATGTCCTTCTTCAAATGCCAGCAATCTTCCGTGTCATGACCATCGTCCTTATGGTACTTACAGTACTTCTCCCGGTTCTTCCCGCCTCTTTTAGCCTTCGGTGGGGGGCGATCAGCTCGCTCTTCCTTCTGTACTTGGGCGAGAATGGCGTCTGGGGTGGTGTCCCTCGCGCTTTCTCCCCGCTGCCTGTTCCTCTGCCTCTTCTCGGTCCGGTACCCTTCGGGGCTAGCTCGTCCGCCGTCGCCACGCTTGGTCCCTCGAGCGGTTTTTCCCGCATCCTCGGCCAAGGCCTCCTCGGTCAGCATGAAGCGTTCGGCCCTCGCCATGATCCCGGGGAGGTCCTTTGGGGGGTCGGTGTGTAGGGACTTCTTGAGGCCCCTGTGGCGAAGCCCTTTCTTAAGAGCCGTCTGGACCACCAGGTCGGGTGGGTTGTTCACGTTCAGCCTTTCCGCATTGAAGCGGCGCATGAACTGTCGGAGTGGCTCGGCCGGGCCTTGCACTATGTTGAACAGATGTTCAGCACCAGGTTTGATCAGCCTCCCCGCCATGAACTGTTTGCAGAACAACTGGGCGAGTTGCTCGAAACTGTCGATGGAGCGGCCGGGCAGGCTGTGGTACCAGATCCTCGCCGCTCCCCTGAGAGTTGAATAGAAGCCCCGGCAAAGCAGGTCATCGTCAGCTCCCTGGAAGGCCATGTCCCCCTCGTAATCCATCACGTGGTGTGCCGGGTCTCCTATTCCGTCGTACTTTCCCAGCACCGGGATCCTGAATCGAGAGGGGACCCGGGCGTCGGTTATTCTCCGCGATAAGGGACACCGGTCCCCGTGGATGCCTCCGGGGATGCGGTATTCGCCTGTTTCCGGCTCGAGCGGGGGTGGAGGTAGCACCTGCGCCGGTGGGGCTGGCTCCGCAGCCTTCGCCACGCTGGGGGTCGGGCTGACCCGACGCTCCCGACTCCTCCTGCGGGAGCTCCTGCTCCGCCGTGATCGGTCTCTTGAGTGGTGTCGTTCGCTTCTCCTGCGGTGGGACGACCGTGATCGACGAGACGATGCCGTCATCGATTCGCCGTTCGTCCCTTCGGTCTCTCTCCGGCTCCTTTCACGATAGGGCGAGGAGGCACGTGACCTCGCCTGACGGGAGCCGGACCGCGTGAACCGACGCTCTGCGTTCGGTTTCCGGGTCCCGTGGTCGTCGACCACCGCGGACCGTAAGTGCGGGGGACCCCCCGCCCATCGGTGGCTATCGTTCAACGCGCCCCCGTCGGACGGCGCGGGGCCGACAAGCTGCTGTACTGTCGCGACCAACGTCTGGAGGCTCGCGTTGGTCTCCTGAGCCAGGGCACGGAGCTGTCCCTGTGTGGCTAGTTCTGAGCCGCCGGTCTCTTCGGTTGAGTGGGCGGGGTGGCCGTCGACGTGCGTGTCCTCGGGGTTGCCATTAGATGCGCCATTCCCCTCCTCCGGGATGGGGGTCATGCGCTTCCTTCCATTGCTGGCTCGTGCCATTGTTGGTGTGGTTTTCTGCTTCGTGGGATGATCTTCGTTCCCACAGACGGCGCCAGATGTTTCAGAGTGTTTTCTCACTACAAAGCGTTGACCGTGGAGAGCCTGGTCAACGTGGTCAAGGGGCCCGCTTTGGGTCCCTCGGGGGGCTTCGAATCGGTGCAGAAGGGGCGAGGGGTAGCCTCGGCCCTGGTTGAGACGCTCGGCCTCGGACAGGTGTGCTCGGCCTCGGCTGGTAGGGGGACGAGGGGTAGCCTCAGTCGCCCGGGTAGGTGCACGGTCGACGGGTAGCGAGGGAGAGTCTCGGACCCGATTAGGACGCTCGGCCTCTGGTGGACGTGCTCGGCCACGGCAGGCTGACGGTGAGGGGAAGCCTCACTGTCCGGTTGATCGAGTGGTCGGAGAGGGGCGAGGGGTAGCCTCGGCCCGTTGATCTGTTGTCCACCTGCGCAGACGAGAACGCTCGTCAGGGGGCCGGACCTTGGTTCCGGCCAAATCCCCTCCGATGCCTAAGTCAGATAGAGATCTGAGAAGGGAGGCCCGGCGGAGACGGTCCGACTCGTGAGGAGATCGTAACGGCGTCTCTCGGCGCGAGCGGGGGAGGAAGGAGATGAATTGGGGGAACGAGGTCGTTGATGGAGTACCTTAGGTTTTGTTACCTGAGATGCGGTCCCTTTCTTCGTCGTCTTCCTGGCCCTTTTATAGAGCTCCCGCTTGATTGCCTCCGGCCCACGTCCCACGCCCGCCATTGATCGTGCCCCATCAGTCCCCCCTCGCCGCCGCTCTCTCCGCCATGCCAGCACCTCCCCATTATCGCTATTTAGTGGTCGCGCGTCCGGGGGAGTGGTTTTCGCAGGAGTGGGCGAGCGACCAACGGGTTATTGGGGCCGGGTCGGATCGACGTTCGAGAAGGTCCCTTGTAGGGCCTTTGTCGAATGGGCTTTGAGGACGCCGATGGGCTTTTGACCAGTAGTCGGGCTCTCGGGCTCGTGCTTTATGGGTCTCGGTCAAATAGGCGTAACAGAGTGGAACATCAAATTTGGCATAGAACGATAAATTCGGCACGGTGCTTTCGGCACGGAACAACAAATTAGCGTGAAAAATTTAGCGTGAAACAACAAATTAGCTTGAAAAAATTGTGCGAGCTCCTTCGGCCATCGCAATTGAAGTATGAGTTGATTGTGCTGATATCCAAGTGTTTCTTAAGGAGATTTGTCCATGTTGCTCAAGGATATAAGGATGTTGCGATGCCGCAATTACCGGTCCTTGCAGACTTCATAACCTAACGTTGTATTTGTTCATGTATGAATGAGTATATGTATGAGTATGTATATGAAACGCAGTGCATGCGTTTGTATTTCTCTATATGAATGTATGGATGATTGGTCTTTTAATATCTGTTTGATGCCAATATCTATTGGATCCAACATCTATTGGATTGCTCGATTGGTTCATAAATAGGTGCATTGCTCATTAGGAGATGTTTTACTGCTCTCTCTTTGATTGCGTACTTAGATTATATTGCTCTTTAGAGTCGTATATATCTTGTAGCTAGAAGAGGTTCATTGCTTATTTCTCCACATTCCAGACAACATTTCACCAGATATAGCCTTCAGCCATATATAGAGCCTAGGGACAGTCTAGCGACATTTCAACATGTAGTTCAACATATTTCAAACCATTTCATCTGCTCACATTACACATTTCATCATACAATTCATCACATTTCAACCATCATTTCATTGCTCATTTTACCACATTTAATCTGCTCATTTCATGCAAAAACATTTCAACCCACATTTCACCACATTTCATCACATACTAACATGAAGAAACTGCCCATACACACAGCACATATCAGCACCACCACATTTTCTGACTCTCTATATTTCAATTAAACTCCTACTTTATACAATTTTAAAACAAATGATGTGTGCTAAAAGAATTTAGCATCAGCCAAAATACAATCAGGTGTGGAGACAATTTAAATACACCCATGTTGTAGTACATTTCAGCTAAAAGCCAATTCTCCTTGAGGCTATTTGAACAAATTCCTAAACAAAGCGGGATTCTGCTTAAGTCAAGCTGAAGACTAACTGCAGCTCCATTACAATTTAAGCCATTCTGCTAACTGAAGTTCCAGTGCAACTTGAGCTTATTATTGTAAAAGATAACCATCAAGCAATCATACCCATTGAAGAAAGAATCATACTCCCCAGCTGAAAGATTCAACAAATCACAAAGTTAGAACAATAACAGAATAGGGTTTCAGATCACAAAGTTTCATCTTCAACAGATCACAAAGTTTCATCTTCACAATCAAGTTTTAGCTTTAACATATACACATAAGATCTTCAATAATATTACAAAAACACACATTTCAGATATGCAACCCAGTCATGATATGCAATATGAAGGCATAAATGAGATCATCAAAAACCACAACAAAAAAGAATATTGACATCATAATCGCCTCTGTAAAAAATAAAAAAAATTGACATGCGGTTAGATGCAATGGAGGAAGATGCCCAAGATCTGAAGAATGCATTGGAAGCCTGGTTTTTAATGAGGCATTCCATCGTTACATTTTAGTTTAGTAGGGAATAGTATTCCAAAAAAATTTCCTCCCAAATCACCTACTAAACTGAAATGTATTCCATGTCTCCATGCTATCTACTAAACTGTATTCCATGTCTCCAATTCAGTTTAACATCATATTATGTAAAATTGATACTGTAGATTTTATTCAGTTTAACATCATATCCTGTAAAATTGATGCTATAGATACTATAGTTTAACATCATAACCTGTAAAAGTGAGAGGCAAATGCCTCGTAAAATGGCAACTAATGTGTACAGTGTGTGTTCTTATGATGAATGATGTTTAGTCAAAAAAATTTATCTGGTCTTAGGATGAATGGTGATTCATTCAAATTATAACTTATTAGTACTATGTTGTTTCCCTTTGTTGATTTATTTTCCATTTTAAGTCAAAAATTTAGTTATAATTTAGTCAAGGAGGCACTGTAACATTTTAGCCTCCAGTACTCTGGTTATTTGTTCTTGAACTGGTTTTTTTAAACAAAACATATCTTCATAAGATAAATGGTGCACTCAGCAAGGAGTATTAAATTTGAATATGTGACTTTCAAACTCCTTTTATTCAACATTCTCAAAAGGTAAAACCAAATTATGTTTCTAATAGGTAAATTTTAAGTTAATTAAAAAGTTAGTTATAATTGTTTTTATATTATCTTTCAATAGAATCAGACTGAGGTTTCCAAGCTCAGTTTAGGTGAGGGCTTATGACAGTAGTATACCAAAAATTGGTTCCTTTGGAAAGAATTTGCTAAATCATTTTGACTAAATTCCAATCACAGGATAATATACCTGAGGATTCTCTATGAGAAATTGATACAAACCATTTGAAGTGTTACAGAAATGAAAAGCCAATGATTTTCTATGCATGAAGTCACCACAAAATGAATGCCCAGATTATTTCATGTAATGGTGTTTGAAATAAAATTGTAAAAATTGATATACCTGAGGATTCAGAATTCTCTAAATGAAATTGATATACACCATTTGATGTGTTACAGAAATGAAAAGCCAATGATTTCCTATGCATGAAGTCACCACAAAATGAATGCCCAGATTATTTCATGTAATGGTGTTTGGAATAAAATTGTAAAAATGGATAATATACCTGAGGATTCTCTATGTGAAATTGATATACACCATTTGAAGTGTTACAGAAATGAAAAGCCAATGATTTTCTATGCATGAAGTCACCACAAAATTAATGCCCAGATTATTTCATGTAATGGTGTTTGAAATAAAATTGTAAAAATTGGTTTCATTGCGCGTGGTTTCATCAGAATTTGTATATTTCTCTATTTACATTGCCATATGGATTGGTTGTCATCGATTTAATTATGGGAGATTTACATAAGAATGCTTATACTGTTGATGTGCCTCTTAAAAAGAATGAGACTACCAAATATAATGCAAGTATATATAATAGAAAAGATGTATCTACTATGCTATTCTTTTATTACTATAAAAAGAACAAACCAAGGGTAGATATAGTTTGAAAGAATAAAAACACATGGACTTTAGCGATATTAAAAATACACCTGATGAGGAATTATGAGCAATCTAGGATGCAATGTGAATTAAAAAATCTTCAGTCAAATAGTTAATATGAGGAATTATGAGCTTTACCCCTTTGTCGATGTGGCATTTCAGACCCTCTGCTCAAAATATTGTAGTAACAGTGAATTCATTCATGCAGACTCTTGAAGTATTTCCAGATTTAAGAACAAACATGGACTCTGTACCGTACCTTGATCTCGGCATTGGATATAACTCAAAATTCTCCTTTTGATTGCTATTCAAGATTTCTTGTTGCCAATCTGACATGAATACACAAAACTATAATTGCACAATCAAATCAACTAACATATGATAGAGAGATACTAATCAACTAACAAATGTTTGAATCAAAGATCCAAACAATTTACAAATAACCAACAGGTCAAATTATAGAACAAACATGTGAACCTTTTAGTTAAAAAAATTTGATTAGCAGGTGTTTTTTGAGTATAAAAAACAAAGAAACAAAGTATATTTATAGTTAAACTTTGACAACAATACCTAAGAACATTGGATTCTTTCATATTTGTATATATTTGAAGTTTTTAACAGAGAAATCACACACAAAATGCCATTCTGCCATTAATACATAATATTAACAGGGCTTTTATGCACATATCCTCAATTCTATGTGTTCATTTGCCATGACTTATTTTTATCCATAGAAATAGAATAAAATGAAATGGGATTTGACTTATGCATGCATGCTCTTTGTTGTTACTTACTTTGATTAAAGCTACACAGAATATACACAAAGCAAACCCAATCATTTTGACCAAAAAATTGCTCACATTTGTTCATCTTTATATGCTTCTGATAATCATTCTTAATGATAAAATAGATCATAAAAGAAGAAACCCTAATTAGCTCAATTAGCTCAATATTTCACGCGTTTACATGTCACATTTCTTGTATGAACCAACACTCAATTGTAAAAGCATATCAAATTGGCACAAGACATCTCACAATGCATATTATTGCTACAGGACATCTCACAATGTTTGAATGTTGGGTTTAGCATAGTATTTGAATAGCAAACATTTTTTTCCTATTTGTAGCAATGAAAAAAATTTGAGCAAAAATTTGAGCTCTGCTTAAAACTCTCACAAAATCAAGCAGATCAATTTTGAGCTTAAAACTCTCACATTCAGGTTTCCATCTACAGGACATAATATTGCTACAAATTTTTTTCATTGCCACAAACTCTCACAATGCATATTATCACTTGATAACAATGCATACTTTTGGGTGCATTCAATAACTATTCAATATCATATTCCATGCTAAATCATATATCCAGAATTTCTGAATATCCAGAAATTGAAATTTCATGAACTTCAATAACATTTTCATTTGGGTGTATTCAATATTGAAAAATTTATCAGTGAATTGAGATATGCAAAAAAGTTGAATACTGCACTTTTGGGTGTATTGAAGTTCATGAATACTGCAGTTAACTTCATGAAAGTGAATGAAAGTTCAGTTAACTTCATGGAAACGGATTTTCATTTGGTTATTTGAATACTGCACTGATAAAAATTTAGCCACATGGGTGTTATTGAAATTCATGAAAGTTATTGAAGTCCAGAATTTAGCCACATGGGTGTATTCACATAACCAAGTTCATGAAAAATTTAGCCCACAAAAAATTTCTGAATATCTCAATATTGAAAGTTAACTGCAAGATATGGGTGTATTCACATAACCAAAGCTTCACAATAACCAAAGCATATCAGCAAGCTTAAAATGAAAGCTTCACAGGACAATTTCATTTTGATAATGAAAGTGTCCTATGAAAATTGAGATATTCTTCAGTATTGGTTATTTTGATAATGTCTAACCAAAATAAAGTGTTTACAAATAACTTTCATTTTGATAAATTCTAACCAAAATAAAGTGTTTACAAATAACTTTCATTTTCATTTTCATTTTGATAAATTCTAACCAATTTCCACAGGACACTTTCATTTTCATATGCTTAGACACTTTCATTTTGATAAATTCATCAGTATTAACCAAAATAACCAAAGCTTCACATGACACTTTCATTTGCAAACACTTTATTCTGGTCATTTGCAAACACTTTATTTTGATAATGAAAGTTAACTGCAAGATATGGGTGTATTCACATAACCAAAGCTTCACAATAACCAAAGCATATCAGCAAGCTTAAAATGAAAGCTTCACAGGACAATTTCATTTTGATAATGAAAGTGTCCTGTGAAAATTGAGATATTCTTCAGTTTGAGATATCCAGATTGAGTTGATACTTCATTCACTTAATTCACTTGATTGATTTGATACTTCATTCATTTTCAGTTGATATTCATTCACATTACAGAAATTGAAACTTTTGACACTTCATTCACTTTGAACTCATTTACAAATATCATTCACCTTTTGATCCTGAAATATCAATCACCTTTCAAACAAAAAATTTGATACCCAATCAGGATATCTCAGTTAGGAAGCTTGATGTACTGAAATCATAAATGTGAATAACATAGGATTTCAGTACATCAAGCTTGTGAATGATATGGGAATAACATTTGATGTTAAATATTCCCATATTGAACATATTCACAAATTTGTGAATGATCTGGGATATTTGAATGATCTAGGATATCATATATGTGAATGATATGTGAATGATCTGGGATATTTAACATATATCAAATGCAAATATGTGAATTGAGTACTCAAATATCACTCAAATATTATGGCATGTCAATGTGAATTGAGTACTCAAATTTAACATATATCAATTTAAATATCACTCAATTCACATATTTAACATATATGGCATCAAATATATATCTCATAATATTGGCATTCACAAATCTAATATATGCAAATATGTGAATGATCTGGGATATTTAACATATATCACATAACTTCTGTAGCAAATATTATGAGATATAATATTTGCATTATAGCACATATATCCAGGATACCCAAATATCACAGAATTTGCTGCCACATAATTGCATTTGATATTTGGGTTATAGCACATTCAAATGCACATATATCTGGGATATTTAATATATATCAAATGTAATATTTAACATATATGAGTACTCAAATATCACTCAAATATCAAATGCAAATATTTGAATTGAGTACTCAAATATTAGATTTGTGAATGCAGATATGTGAATCAATATATGTGAATTGAATAATTTAACACATATGGAAAATTTTCACTCATTCAAAGATAATCATTCACAGAGTTATATCAAATGTTATCATTCACTCATTCACTCATTCACAGGATATCAACTCAAAATTGATTCAAAAATGCATTCACAGAACTTGATATTGGAACTTGATATTGGATTGATTGATAGCCAAATATATGAGATATAAATTATGGAAAAATGAAGTTCTGTGAATGCCAAATGTTTGATATTTGATTCACAGAGTTATTTGATTGATATTATTGATTCAAAAATGAATCAATAATATTTGATGCAAATGTTTGATGGATAGCCATTTCTTATGTGAACATATTCAAAATGCAAAATGGCTAGCAATAATATTTGATGCCAAATGCAAATATATCATTAACAGAGTTATTCATTATTCACAAAACATCAGAAATGAAAAAAAACTGAGATATCCAACACACATTCACTTGATGTAATTGATAAACCCAACAGGCAAAAAACTGAGCTTGAGAGTGCAAATTGATATATTGACAAAACTGAGCTCATTTAACTTATGAAAAAAAACCAGTTGCTATCCCAAACTTGCAAAATTAATTGGATATCTAATTTGTATTAACAATTGCTATCCCATATCCCAAACAGGATATTCCAAACTTGTAGATATCCCATATCCTGTTTGTAGATATGAATTCAGTTTGGGACATCCCATATCCAAATTGGGTCTTTGGTTTGGGATATCCCATATCCCATATCCAAATTGCTATCCAATTGCTATCCATATCCAAATGTAGATCCCATATACAATTTGGGAGTGGCAAAAAAACCTGTTTATAGTAACAATTTGCAAGCTCAATTGAAAACCAGTTTATATTAACAATTGCTCATGATAAAGTAAATGAATTCAGTATCTTAGTTCTTTGAGTCTTTGGTTTAGTTTGAAAATCATGATAAAGTAATTCTGCAAGCTATCAAAAATCCTCATATCAAAAATCCGCATATCAGTTTCCCCATATCAAAAAAAATTTCATATCAGTTTCCCCATATCATTATCTGCAAGCTATCAAAATGTCCAATAGCTATTGGAAGTGCAAATTGGAATTTGATGATATAGCAAAATGTCCTGTGAAGAGCTTATCAAAATTTCATGCAATGGCTTATCAAAATGTCCAATAGCTTGCAAGTGTCCTGTGAAGATCTTATCAAAATGAAGAGAATTGGATAAAGTGTCCTGTTTAAAGTGCAAGCTATTGGACTTCCAATAGCTTTCACTTCCAATAGCTTGCACTTCCAATAGCTTGCACTTCCAATAGCTGTTTTTTCTTTAGCTTGCACTTTGGAATTTGATGATATAGGAATAAATACTGCCAATATTGGAAGTCCAAAGCTATTGGAAGCTAAAGTGCAAGCTAAATATCCATTCACAGAATTTGACAGAAATATTTAGCTACTGAATGTTTAGCTAAAGTGTACAAAATATGGGAATAACTGAATGGATTGTATATCAAATTCTGAATGACACTTTAGCTAAAGACAGTTATTTATTGTATATCAAATTTTGAATATCTAAAGTGTTATTTATCAAATATTTGATATACAATAAAAATATTTTGACTTGCACAGAATTTGATATACAATAAATAACTGAATGGCTAGCTAAATATTTGATATATAACACTTTAGCACAGAATTCTGAATGGCTAGCTAAATTCTGAATGACACTTTAGCTAAAGACAGTTATATAGCTAAAGTGTGCAAAACACTTTGGCTACTTGAATGACACTTTAGCTAAAGTATATCAAATACTTTCGCACAGAATTTGATAAATAACAGAATTTGATATACAAAACATTTGATGTACAATAAAAATGTTTAGCTAAAGTATTTGATATACAATAAAACCAATAACTGAATGGAATAACTAAAGTGTAGCTAAAGTATTTGATATACAATAAAAATATACTATAAAAATATTTAGCTAAAGTACATTCAGTTATGTCAGAAATCATCACAGAATATTTGACATTCACTGATATAACATTCCCATATTCTGTGGATATAACTGAATGGGATAAAAAATGTCCATTCACAGAATTTGACATAACTGAAATGATTTCTGAATTTAACAACTATTCACAGAATTTGACAAATATAACAAATATAAAGTATTGGTTTTTGAATATGAATATAACAAATTGGACATACATATTTGTTAGAAATTTGAATTTGAATATTCACATATAACCAATACTTTATATGTGAATTTGAATATTCACAGAAATTTGACATACATACATTCATAATAAAGTTTTTGAACATACTTTATATTCACAGTATGTCAAATATTCATTTAACAAATTTCTCACCCATCAATTTCTGCATATGGGTGAGAAATTGAATTTTTGCTCAAGTGATAGCTTCTCACCCATCAAATTGAATTTCTGCATATGGGTGAGAATTTGAATTTAAAGTGAAAGCTATGAAATTCACTTGATATCAAAAATGAATTGAGATAATTTGAATTTGAATTGAAATTGAAATTGAATTTACTTTTGAACTTGAATTTTTTTCTATCTACTGCATAGAGATGTATGCAAAAATTCAAGTTCAATCCAAATTTCAGAATAGTTCTTGATTTTGAAGAGGTGATCAAGCTCTTCATTTTGAAATTAACATTTTGAAGAGGTGAGTTGAGTTTTGAAATGAATGAGAGTTTCAATGGACTGAAAAAAGGCAAAGTTTTTTTTTTGCAAAATGATTCATAACATTGCAAACATCTCTATCCACTCCTGTCAAGCTGTACACTGTGATTTGTAAGCAATATAAATGATTCATAACATTGCAATTATCTCATTTTGCAGTTCTTACGCAATATAAATGATTCACAAAGCTCAACAATTCTCTCAAACTCACCAACGGTTGAGGTGCAGAGGACGTGGATGAAGATCTTAAACCCACAAAGATCACCAAGAGTTGAGTTGCTGAGGCCGTGATGAAGCTCAAACAGCTGCAATGTGAGGGTAAATTAAAAGAACAAATGTGAGTGCGAAATAAATTAAAAGAAAAGATGAGTTCTTAATGTGCTTGCCTTGATGTTTTTCCGTGATCTCCTTGCTCTCCGTTGATGTTCTTCCTTTACGTTGATTCTGAGGTAGAAGAGGGTGCTGGAGGTAGAAGAGGGTGCTTGAGCTCTCCCGTGATGAAGCTCAAACAGCTGTGCTTGCTTGATGTTCTTCCTTTATCTGCTTTCTCTCCGTTGATTCTGAGGTAGAAGAGGGTGCTGGAGGTGATGGCGGTAAGGGTGCTCTCCCTTGAGCTTGAGCTGCTTGCTCTTGGCGCGCAAAGATAAGACGGAGGAAAAAAGAAATGTAAAATGTTGATGTGATCAAATTTTTTCCCCCCTCAAAGTTGATGTGATCAAATTTTATGTTGAAATTTTGATTTCAAATTTAAACTGATTTCAATTTCTCTTATCTCAATTTCTCATACCCCATATACAAATCCATATAAACAACACATCCAACATAACCAATATCTCTTAACCAATATCTCTTATCCATTATCTCTTAACCAAAATCTCTTATACAACAATACACATATTCACATACAACATTACACATAACAAATTTCTCTTATCCAAAATCTCTTATCCAAAATCTCTTGATAACATCCCTGTTTTATAATATAGAGATATATATATATATATATATATATATATATATATATATATATATATATATATATATATATATATATATATATATATATATATATATATATATATATAGGGTAAAGTGTTCCTAGGGTGCCTCCTTAGATTAAATCTAAGGAGTCGCCCCCATTTCCCCCATCTCCCACGTTTTTTTTCGGATTTTTTTTCATGGGGTTGTTCACCTCATGGATGATCAACATACCAAATTTCAAGGGATTCCAATACTTTTTGAGCCCTCATCTACCCCTTGCAACTTCGTGGGGTTTTCAGCACGTTTTCAGACCGTTGAAATTGCAAGGGGTAGATGGGGGCTCTAAAAGTATTGGAATGACTTGAGTTTTGGTATGTTGACCATCCATGATGTGAACAACAACCTCATTAAAAATTAAATCCAATAAAAATGTGGGATATGAGTGAAAATGGGGGCGACTCTTAATCAAGCATTGGTTGGTGCTCTCAAGCAGGGCCCGGTTGGTACACTCTTGCCCAAATGTAAGCATGTTCCCTCTCCAGTGTTGCTTCAAACTGCTGAAGATGCCGATCCACCGGAGAACCCTACTACTCTCAATCAGGCTTGGGTGGCAGAGCAACTATCCATGAAGGCTTCTCCTCACCAGGCTAAATATAAACCACCAAAGCTTTCTCCTTCTTCAATTCGACGTAGTGTTAGGCTGGCGCAGCCTCATATCCCTCCATCCTCATCCTAATGTCTTTATTCTTCTGGAACTCTAGGGGGCTAAATAATTCATCGCGACTGGCTGATTTGAGACATAAACTGCGGCTGCACAATCCTTCTATTGTTTGTCTTTTTGAGACAAAAGTAGAATCCATGAACAAAGCTAGAATTGGTAAGTGTTTCTCTAATGACTGGGATTGCATTAATAATTGCAGTCAGCACAGTGGTGGCAGAATATACATTTTCTTCTGCAAGTCCTCCTGGACTTGTACAGTTCATTCATTATCGGCTCAGCACTTGTCGGCTGTCTTCTCTAACAAAGGGGGTTTTATATTGGCTTTGACTGCTGTCCACGGATTCAATCTCGCCTCTGCAAGGCAGCCACTTTGGAATTCCCTGTTATCCGACTCTAATGTGTTGAATGGGCACCCCTGGCTAGTAGGTGGTGATTTTAATATCATCCGAAGTACTAATGAAAAGCTGGGTGGTCGTGCAGGAGATCCGAGGTGCATCGAAGCTTTTAATTCTTGTATTTCTGACTGTAAACTTCTGGAGCTCAAGGGAGTTGGCAATAAGTTCACTTGGAACAACAAGAGATCGGGGAGTTCACGAATTAGTGCTCGGCTTGACCATGTATTGGGCAATCTTGGGTGGTTGCACTGTTTTCCGCACTCCTACTATGATTACACTGAAGCAGGAACAAGCGATCACTCTGGAATGCTTGTTTGGCCACAACCAAAGGTACAATCCTTACCTAAACCCTTTAGATTCTACAATTCATGGGCAAACTATCCTGGCTTTATTGATTTTGTCCAAAGTAAATGGGGACTCGGTGGCTACGGCTCCCCCTTGCACCGTTTGGCTGGCAACCTTAAGTACCTAAAGAACTTCCTTAAGCCTTGGGCTGCAACATACAAGGAAGAGCTTGGGGTTGTCTCTTGTCGCAACATCCTGGAATCTTTGCAAAGAAATCCCAATATTGCCTTCGACCCTTCATTACAAGAAAAAGAGAGGCTAGCCTCTTAATTTGGCAAAGGCCCTTGATAAGGAGGAGGCGGATTTAAGGCAGAAGAGCAGGCAAAATTGGCTAACCCTTGGTGACAGAAACTCCAAATTTTTTTATGCAGCTATGAAGTCCAGGCAGTGTCATAACAATCTTAGCCATTTAAGGTCTCCTAGTGGGCAACGGAGTCATGATCCTATTTCCTTCAGGCAGGCAGCTTCCTCCTACTATATGAATCTATATTCGCAGTCGGATTATTGGAATGTATTCCCCAACCTCCCACCTAAGCGAATCTTAACTCAGGATGCTTCGATCTGGTTGGAGAGACAGGTTACTGAATCTGAGATTTCTTTTGCTGCTTCTCAGATTGGGAAAGATAAGGCGCCTGGTCCCGATGGGTTTAATGCTTCATTCTACCATCATGCTTGGGAGGTAATAAAGGATGATGTCATCTCTGCTGTCTCATATTTCTTCACTTCCAGCAATATGCCCAATCGTATTAATCATACTTTTTTGACTCTTGTCCCTAAGAGTGCTACTGCCTCTGGGCTAAGCGACTACATGCCGATTTCGTGTTGCAACGTTGTTTATAAGATTATCAGTAAGGTCTTATGCAACAGGCTGAACCATGTTATTTCTGATTTAGTATCCCCTAATCAAGCTGCTTTCCTCAAGGGTAGATTACTTGCAGATTGTACTCTAATTGCCCATGAGCAGATTAGGGACTTCAGCAATCCCATGGGTGCTAGAACATGTATCAAATTGGATCTGCGAAAGGCATTTGACAGTGTCAACAGAGAATTCATTTACGTCCAACTCCACCAGATGGGTTTTTCACATAAGTTTATTGGCTGGATTGCTGAATGTATCTCTTCTCCTGTATTCTCTGTTCTTATAGATGGCTCTCCTGAAGGATACTTTACCTCCAACAGAGGGTTGCGACAGGGTGACCCGCTTTCTCCCTACCTTTTTGTTCTTGTTATGGAGGCATTTTCTCTGCTGATGGCTAGGGCGGAAGCCTCACTTTCTATATTGCCTTTAAAAAGAGTGGGGACCATCTCCCACCTATTGTTCGCAGATGATCTCCTGGTGTTCTGCAGGGCCACGCCACGCTCTATTGATGGACTCATCTCTTCACCTCTATACTGGTCTCCAGATTAATTGGGATAAAAGTTCTGCCATATTCAGTAAGGGTGTTCGGGATGCTAGAGGATTGGTGGCTTCTCTTGGCATTAAAATGGTAACATCATTTTCTATCTACCTGGGTCTTCCACTTTCCTCAAACTACCCTAGAGCATCCATGTTTGCGAGGTTGATTGATAAATGCAAGAAGAGATTACTGGGGTAGTCCTCCTCCATGCTCTCTACGGCGGGAAAAATTGAATTGGTTCGAAGTGTTATCTTTGGCATGGTGAACTTCTGGATGCAAGCTTACCACATCCCTAATACTGTTATTAAGACCATCAACTCTGCCTGTAGGAAATTTATTTGGGGAAAATTTAACCTTTGGGCTTGGAAAGACTGTTGTGTGCCTAAGCGGGAAGGTGGCATTGGACTCCGACGCTTGAATGATTTGAATGCAGCTTCAGGAATTCGCCTAACCTGGAGATTTCTAAGCTCATAGGGTCTATGTGCACTCCATATGAAAAGGCATCTTACCAAGGAATTCTATAGCACCCGGCCCCTTCCATCCATGTCCGGCACATTGAAGTATATGCTAAGGTACCGCTGTTTCTCTCAGAAACTAATCAAACGTGTTGTTGGTGATGGCAATTCTACTTCGTTTTGGTATGACAACTGGCACCCCAAAGGGCCCCTCCATCTTCTCCATCAACCCCCGCCCGGTGATGAGTCCAAACGTGTATCAGACTATTGGTCTGCGGGCTCTTGGCATCTCCCCCAGAACTTGCATTACCTTCAGCATGATCTTCTCAACGTTGCTCTTGCTGATCATGCGGATATCTGGAAATGGACTGAGGGGCCGGGATTCTCCTTCAAATCAGCGTGGAAAGGCGCCTGCACTCCCAGTCCTCAATTTGCTTTCCACGGGGTTGTTTGGTACAAGAAGCACATCCCCAAATTCGCACTCTCTCTCTTGCGGGCATTGCACGGTAAGCTACCTACTAAGGATATTCTTTTCAGGAGAGGGATTATTTTGACGCAAAATTGTGTTCTTTTTGATGAGGAAGTCCATGAAAGTGGGGCACACCTATTCTTTGAATGTTCTTTCTCCAAATATATACTCACCAGAAGCTTACTCAAGCTCGGATATTCAGGGACTTTGCCGAATTCCTTAACTGGTGTTTGTAGCTTAATCCAATCCAGATATAAGGTAAATGAGCCAATTGGTTTGCTGGCTAGGGCGGCTCTAGCGGCGATGGTTTGGCATATTTGGAAGCAACGCAATTTGCGTATCTTTGAGGCCAGGAAAAAGTGTAAGACTTTGGTATTTGAGGACATTGTTGCTG
Organism: Scilla litardierei; assembly: GCA_030789695.1. Taxonomy (NCBI): domain Eukaryota; kingdom Viridiplantae; phylum Streptophyta; class Magnoliopsida; order Asparagales; family Asparagaceae; genus Scilla; species Scilla litardierei. The sequence goes on along the minus strand of CM061135.1, from coordinate 65,742,031 downwards.
ATGTCGCTATTTCTTTACGAGACTTGGACCTTGACGAGGCATCAGATATAACTCCTTTCTCGAATTGGGGATTTTTGGATGCGGGCTAATTTTTCCATGGGACACACTGTATATATGTATTTTTATTTTGTTCCTGGAGCACTTCTTAGCTGTAGAATTTGGTAAGTATAGGGTGACGGCGCTTGTGCCCTATCCCCTATCTTTCTTCTTTCTACTGCCTTAAGAAGCACTCCACTTGCTTTGTACATCATTTTTGATCTTAATAAAGTACCACTTACTTGTCAATATATATATATATATATATATATATATATATATCTGTTTAGGATTGCAAGCACACACATCCATGACTATTTCACATGATGTCGCTGAAGGTTATAATAGGCTCCCTATATTTTCTGGAGATGATTTTAATTATTGGAAGGCAATGATGAAAGTTTATATTCTATCTGTGGATTTCTATATTTGGTGTCTCATTGAAGATGGTTATATTTAAATTCATAAGCCTAAAAATAATTGGAGTTTAGATGAAAAGAAATCATGTGTTTTAAATGCTTAAGCAATGAATATTTTATACCGTGGCTTAAATAGGAATGTATTTGACTCTATTTCCCATTACTTATCTGCGTAGGAAATATAGAGGACATTGGAGATGACGTATGGAAGTGAGCAACCTTTCGAGAATCATGTCTCAAGTGATGGAAAGAGGCTACCCAATAAGAAGAATCGAAATGGAAGAAAAGTTCTTGTAAATAAAAGTGTCGCTTCTATGTTTAAAGAAAATTCTTCTAGCTCTAATAAGGAACTTATTTGCCATAATTGCAGGAAATTTGGACACCTCAAAGTGGAGTGTCCATTGTTGGTAAAGGGCAAAGAAAAGGATGAGAATAAGAAAGCTTTGGTGTCTACATGGGATGGCGACAACGAGGATGATCAAAACCATGTAGTCGATCTATGTTTGATGGCACACAAAGTGGAGAAGAATCTGACGGTGAGATAACTCAACCGTCTTATGGTGATTTAGTCAGGATGCGTGATGTCATGCTTAAAGAGAATAATTTCTTATCTAATGAAATTGAAAGGTTATTTGCAAAGATAAGAAACTTAGATCTGAAAGAAAATCATTGCTTAATAAAGAATGTCAAAACTGCTTAGCTTTAGAAAACAATTGCTTGAAAAGAAACTTGATTGTGATAATTGTTCTAAATCTGAAAAAGAATTGCATGACATAAAAATTGAAAGAGATGAGCTTAAAGTTAATGTTGATGCTTTGAATGATGAATTGAAAAAAGATGATTTTTAAGCTCACGTTGTTCAATGCTTGTTGATGAGAATCTTTATTTTAAATCCAAAGTCCATGAATTTGAAAATTGCATGAAAAGGTTTGTTATAAGTGAAAAATCATGGAATGTGTTATTGAATAATCAAGTGTATGCAATCCAAGGTTTTAGGTCTCGGTATCGGTCTCGGTATTGTTCTTTCCAAAATTTAGGTTTCGGTATCGGTATCGCCCGTTTCGGCGGTTTCGAAAGCAAGTTTTGGTTTCATCCGTATCGCTAGTTTTGGCAGCTTCGTTTTGAGTATCGGTTTCGGTTTCGGAGATACTTTGAATATGTATATACTATATACACAGTGATGGTTTTGGAGATTCTTCAATCTAAACCTATCAAATACTATTAAATACTTAACAAACTAACATATTAATCATATACTATCAAATACTAAATACTAAATAGATAAACTAAATTTGAGTTCGTAATCATATCAAATACTAAATACCTAAAGTTTGATACTTAAATACATATTAGATAAACGAATAGATCCTAATGCTTGCCTTGCGCACCTACTGTTTTACCTTGCGCACATACCACTTATTTACAAGTTTGCCAAAAAAATCGCTGGTCGTTGCTTTGCGCATCCACCATTTTGCTTTGCGCACATACCACTTATTTACATGATTACCACAAAAAATCCGCTTGCTATGTGCATCGATTGTTTTACTCTACGCATATACCACTTATTTACAAGTTTGCCTTTTTTAAAAAATGCAGCCTCTCCTGAAAGGTGACTCGGGCCCATCTATCTCTTTGCTCTCTGTCTCTCTCACGCTAGATGGTTGAGGTGGGGTGGCGAGGCAAGAGGCCGGTTTGTGAGGCAGCGACGCTGATGCAGTGAGTTCAATTTTTTCATCATCTTTCTTTTTTTACCTTGGCTTCTTTTTTTCAGCAATTTTTTCTTGGATTTGCATCTTCTTCGTCTACTTCTTCATCATTTTCAAGCCGAAAGCCTTGGGTTTTCTCCTCTCTTTTAACCGAGCTTTCTTTTAACCAAGCTAAATTTTCACAATTTTTTGGGTTTTTAGATAATTTTTATTTAATTACGCATTCTTCTTTCTCTGTATTCGACGGTATTGGTCAGTTTCGGCCGGTATCGGCCGATACTGAATGGTATCGGTCAATTTCGACCAGTATGACCAAAACTGACCGATATCGTTGAGTATCGGTCGATACCGAAACTAACCCCTAATTTCGGTCTGGTTACCCACCGATACCAATATGAAACGGGCGATACGCGGGGGTATTGGCCGAAACCTTAAACCTTGATGCAAACAATAGAAAATGACTTGGATTTACTAATGTTGTGCATAAGGACATGAATGTTGCTAAAGGAAAGAATGTTATGCATGCAAATTTGAATGTTGCTAAAGTGAAATATATGCTTAAGACTAATGTTTCTAACAAAGGTAAAAGTGTTGTTGCATGATGCATGTGTTGTGGAATATATGGACACACATTTAATCATTGTTGGAATAGGAACAAATACTTAAAGTTCAAGCAAGTTTCGGTTCCCAAAGGCACATTCAAGAACGATAGTGGACCTATGTTGGTGAATAAGCCACACATCTCATCTTCCAAGTAAGAAGGACAGATGGTTGGGCGAGGAACTTGGATTTCAATGTCAAAATAAATGAAGTTCTTTGACCAAGTTGACGACGCGAATGTATGCTTTCTTGCTTGATTTTAAAATATTAATTACCTTCATAGAATAATGTTTTTGTAATGCCCTGCTAAGCTACTGCACAAGTACTAGAGGGGGGGGGGGGTGAATAGTACTTTAAAATAATCAAGAGGCTAATTCCTAATTACCTTGCAAACTCTATCAAACAATGCGGAAAATGCGGAAATGTAAATGTTAGACAACAAATAAGACAATCGCAAACAAGCAATATTACTGGGTTCGGATCCACCCAAGTCTCCCCGACTTGTTCCCGGTGATCCTACGTCCCAACCACACGGATCCCCTCCGGATACTTGAGTTAGAAACCCTAACTCAAGATTTCCACTATGAAATACTTGTGAAAAACCTTCACAAGTCAAATCATACACAAATCAAATTGTGACTCCCACATCCCGGGATCACAACCACTCTCACAACCGAGAGTGAAGCACTTACAAAATGAAAGTAAATGAAATAGAACTTCTTACCGACAAAATACCTATGCCTTGAGTAATACTTACGAATTAGGGCAAAGATGATTTTGAGGAAGAAGAAGAGGCACCAAACCATAGCTCCAAGATGTAGGTCAGCGATGGAGAGCTATGAGGTTGATGGTGACCTAGAATCAAGCACTTGGCTTGGAAGGCTCACAATCAATGAATCTCTCTTTTGAAATAAGAGTGAGGAGAGATTCAAGATTGGAATGAAAGAGCTTTGAATGAGGAATGAATGCTTTCTCTTTGATCTCTAAACTTCTCTTAAAATCAGCCTTGAGTGCAATGAATGCAGCTCACCAAGTATTCATAAGTTAGAGGAAAGAGAGAGAGAAAAACGTTTCAATTAAAGCTCCAACGGCTCTATTCTGAACCCAACTAGTCGGTCAAAGAACAACCACCGACCGACTAGTTCATCAACTAGTCGGTCGGTCAATCAACATAGACCGACTAACTGGTGAACAGGGAATAGGTCGAAGGTCAGACTTAAGGAACTAGTCGGTCCAAGAAGAGTAGCTGACCGACTAGTTTCATAACTAGTCGGTCGGTTACTCAACTGAGACCGATTAAGAGATAAAACTGAAAGTCTGAGCACAAATAGATTTAGTCGGTCCAAGAACAAATGTTGACCGACTAGTTCATCAACTAGTCGGTCGCCAAATGAACATAGACCGGCTAACGATAAACAGTAAGTCAGGTGAAAATTGGCATGTACAGTAGAAGCACAACTAGTCGGTCTAAGAAGGAATGTTGACCGACTAGTTCATCAACTAAAGGAATTGCTGATGATCCATTAGTGCTAGTGCCTGATAGGAGCTAAAAGGGCTTTTCCGCTTTTATATGGTCGTTGGTCCTGTGTTACGATCACCTCATCTTTATAAGAAGTCAAGACCGGGGTCAATAGCCAAAGCCCAAGCCCGGGCAGCTTACTCTATCAAACTTGCCCCTCACGTAAGAAAGGAAGCCATTGTTTTAGTTTTGTCTACAGCAAAAAAAATATTCTCAGTCGACGTTCAATCTCTAAGGCGGGTTTCAGCTGATAACGGAATAGTGTTCGTGTCAAAAGGAAAAAAAGCGCCTAGCTTCTAGAGTTCGCTTCTTTTCTCAGGCCGGAGAAGGGCAACTACTGATTGATCGCCTTTGTTTGTTTGATAATGCATACCATGATTTTTCTGTCTATCAATAACTGCATGCATTGCGCGGTGGATGTGAAGAAGTAGACCGTTATCACGGCAATAATGAGCCAAACTAAGGGGTGGGTCTTTACCAACTTCAAAATCCGACGATTTAGGGAAGAAAAAAGAGGGGCAAGGCACTCTTCATTCTTCATTCGAAACTCATGAATGTCGGGTCGGGGGTTTCTGCCTTGTTATAAAAATGGGGAGTTGGGTAAAGCAAACTCTCTCCTTGGACGCGCACGTGGCTTAGTCAAGTAGAACTGGGTTGCGCTGCTTGATGCTCCGATCGAAAACAAATCAGTGGGGCCATGCCGGTACGACAGAATATGCGTTAGAAAGGCAAATTATTTCCTTTTATGCGGTTCGGGAGGGCTTGGTTCCCCGGGACTGGCTATTCCTGGTTAAAGTTAAGTCAATCAGAAAGCTCGGAGTTGCAAGCTGCATAAGAAGGGGTTGCTGGTTCGGGCGTGATGGCTCTCGGCTTTCGTAACATTTCTTTCTCGCTTTCTCTTGATCATCAGTTCTGCCCACCAAACAGTAACCTTCTCGGCGATGGGCCTTAGCTCTAAACATATTGGCTACAAGCCCAGAGCCCACCCAAGCAGCTGCAAGAGCGGAGCCGAATACACCGATTCACTTTTTTCCGACGAAGCATGGATGGAAAGGTATCGATTGCGGCTTTGAGATCAAAAGGCGAACTAATTATTAACACCCAAAAGTCGAGCCAGTAGGCGAGGGCATTTCCATCGCTCAGGATTCAATCCAGCCACAGGTTCCCCTACGGCTACCTTGTTACGACTTCACCCCAGTCGAAGACCCCACCGTGGTATGCGCCAATAAGACCACCTAGGCGTTAAGATCATTCTATACTCTTTCTGTCTTCAAGTGCAAAAGAAATAGCTTGCGTAACAGCTACAATAGTTTCAGCGGGAGCAGTGGTATTGGAAACATCCTTAGGTCTTTGATTCATTCCTTGGCAGCTACCTTAACCCGAGGATCAAGCTTACCGGAATGCTCCAATTGAAGTAGTTGATCCAATCCTCCCCGACTCATGTATCGGTGAAGGTAGGATTGACGTAACGACCAGTTAGAGGTGATCGCTCTTTGTGTTTTGGCCCTTGGCCATTCATTCTCATTGGGCCGTCCGCCGACGCTCAACAAGCTCATCAGGGAATAAGATTAACTCTCTTGGCCGCATCTCCTTCCTCAAGAACTCAACCATAAGTCCTCTGAGGTAAGGGTTCAAGGAAAGACCCCTTCCCAACCATAAAGGAAAAGGAAGTTTGGCCTTATATGTCATCTACTGTGTTCGTTCCCCTTCCTTTTCTAAGCTTTTCTTTTTTTAATGGGCACTTCCCTTTGAGCGCTAGCAGGTTGGCTAAGGTAAAAAGTGTTAGCACAGTGGGCAGAGACCCCCAAAGCTTGGCACGACCTCAGGGATAGGTACTTATTCCCGGCCGGCGGTATCATTGCTGAGTGATCGCTCGCTATCTGGCTGGAAAAGGTGGTCCGGAAGCTTCCTCTCTCCCAGCAAGCAAGACGAGATGAGATCACCACTTCTCAGCTCCCTCCGGTCGATCAATGAGCACAGACCGACTAATGATAAACAGTAGCTTAGCCTCAAAAATGAAAGTTCAACTCGTCGGTCCAAGAAGGATTCCTAACCGACTAGTTTCACAACTAGTCAGTCGGTGAACCTTCTTTGACCGACTAACTGTAAACAGTAACTGAGCTAGAAATGAGAAGGCAAACTAGTCGGTCCAAGAAACTTTGCCGACCGACTAGATCACCATTTAGTCGGTTGGTTCTTCTTCTTGAATCAACTAACATGCACAAGAAGTCGCGAATCGAAGCGTAAAGCTTCGGGAAAATTTGTGAGGACTTCTACTAAGATCCTATGTCTAAAATAGGAGCGTTATGAAGATAAAAACGTAAGACCTACTCAAGGCTTAACATTCTACGGAACGAAGCTAAAAGACTATAAATAAAACTTGACGAACCGTCTTCAAAAGCTTCGATCCGAATCTTCATGACTTCTAAAATGGTCCAAAAGCTTCAACGAAGCTTTAGGTATACGATCACGTGCTTTGAGAAGTCTCGAGACGTCGCTTTGGATGTTCATATGAATTTGGCGACGATCTCCATAACTGCGCTCACAAAGTGTTAGTTCACGATATATTTATGTTTGTTCATCATCAAAAACCAAATCCGGGGAGTCCAATATCTAACATTCTCCCCCTTTTTGGTGATGACAAACCAACATAAATAATAATAAAAAATAATGATTCAAACGTAATTTACTTACTCCCCCTGCATTGATGACACGTTAATTCCAAAATGAATAAAATAATACACATCAAGCAGACGAGTAAAGTATATAAAATGAGAATCGATTATTGAAATATCGGATTTGAAAATCCATTTATATATCTTAACTCCCCCTGAATCTAACATATCAAGTTAGATTCGTGGAAAAATGCTTTAAATTATCATTTAGCACATCATCATTATTATATCTCTCCCCCTTTGGCATTAGCAAAAAGAGTGGGAGGAGATCAACGACAACAACAATGGCTTCAAATAAAAGCACGGGAGTCGTAGAATACGACCACGGTCCAAATGACACCAAAGGAAAATACGAAATAAATCAAGGCGTGTCAATGATACCATAGTCGAAAAATCGATAAATAAAATCATCAAAACTCAAATCAATTTTACGGATTGAGTTATGGAATATACTCTCCAATATTAACATTCTTGGTTAATTTAGTGCATGGAAAACAATTCTATGTTTCCATAGAAATAATTTCTATTTAACCAAGTTATTATCGTCGAGCGACGAAATCAAACATCAGAGACATATAAAGAATATAACGTGCACAAGAGAATGAAATGTCAATATCGATGTATATATATAAATGAAGCATGAGTACATCAAAAAAAATACATCGCCGACATACATAACATCGATCCAACGATCGGGGCACAAAATACAACATCATATCACAGCATATAGCAGAGTATTACATACATACAAAAAATATCAACACATCATCAGAGATACATCAAAATCCATCCAAAAATATCAAAACCACCATCTATCCTACCCAACACACACAAGATATCTCATCTAAAGTGCACAGGAGAGTCCTCAGAGAAGCTCAGGAGGCAGCGGGAGGATCTGAAGCAACAGCAGGCTGAGCAGGAGTGGAGGTGGTCACGGGATCAGCTGAAGTGTCCACGGGAGCGACGGTAGAGGAAATCTCTGGAGCAGCAACGGTAGTGGCCTCGGGAGCACCAGTCGTAGCATCCACCGCAGGAGCGGTGGCAACAGGAGTACTCTCGGGGTCACCGACAGAAGAGGCAACAGCAGCACCAGAAGTGCCCTCAGGGGCACGAGTAGAAGCACGAACGAGCTCCTCAATCTCCTCATCATCCAACTCCTCCTCGTCAGAGAATGACGGAGGGATCTCAATACCAAGGTGACGAGCGATCCGAGAAAGAATCTCCTCAGCACGAGCATAACGAGACTCCACACGTCTCACTGAACGTGCGAGCTCGTCAAGAGTGGTAGAGGGAGCAGCTGAGGCAGAAGCAGACGCTGAAGCAGAGGGGGTCGTCCTCTGAACGTGACGGAGCGCCGCAAGAGACTTCTTGACGGCCGTCGCGTTTAGAGGGGGACCGAGGGGACGCTCATCATCAGGTGGAAGTGTGACACGGAAGTGGCGAAACACAAGGGTCAACAAGCACAGAAATGGGATATGAGCCGACTTCGTGGACTTGCGGATACACTCGAAAGAATCCATCTTATCGAGTATAATCCGAGCCCAGTTAATCGAGCTCCCCATAAAGATGGCATAGATCAACTTCAAGAATGGCTGGGGTGGCAAAGAGGAGGAGCCGTACTTAGGAAGTAAGCACGACTTCAAGATCAAGTTAAGCACCCAAGCATTCGGCTTGAAGGACTTAGAGGGAACGACAATCATGGCGGGAGGAATCTCGTGGAAGATCTCAGAAAGGATGACCTGATCGAGGTCAGAGATGTCGTCGACGGAGATATCAGACGGTAGAAGGCCAGACGAGGAGATACCCAACACCTCTCCTAAGATTTCTACCGTGAGGACTATCGGAGTCCCCAAGACAGTCGTCTCAATCGAGTGGGTCTCGTCGTACTGACCCCGGATTCTATTGGCATAGAAAAGCTTCACGAGACGAGGGTAAGGGTGTGGATTCGCCTTAGGGTCATATCGAAGGTAATCGAGAAGACCGGAAGACGACAGAAGATCTGCGAGGCCTGGGAAGTCTGAAAACTGAACGAAATGCTCCAGAAGCAGTGGGCAGTGTTCGATACGGTTGGAAGCCGCGAGACACATATGGTCGTCGCGACACAACGAAATATCGACATCGCCAACCGGCATCGGAGCGTTTCCCTTAGGCAGACAGGTACGGGGTCGAGAGCTAGACTCAGGTTGCCTAGGAGGAGGTGAGGGTTCCCTATGGGTCTCGGTCTCGGGTCTATACTCGGTGTCAGAATCCGTAGGTGTATGGAAAGAGGAGGGAGACACAGTTTCCTTCGTAGGCTTGGGTTTTGGCTTGGGTTGAGCACGGGGCTTCGCTGTCGTCGTCCTCTTACGCTTAAGAGGAGGCGAAGACGAAGAAGGTTGGGTAGGCTTCGATCGGCGTTTAGGTGGGGTTCGCGTAGGCTGATCGGGATCCGTAGGGATGGCTCTACGGTCATAGGCGAAGGGGTCGTAGGACGGATCTGAATACGTGTACGTGCCATAAGCTCGACACGACACGACGCAATCAACAGAAGAAATACGAAACCCTAGGTCGAATGAACTAGAAACCCTAGCCCTAGCCGAAATCAGATGAAACTAGAAGAACCCTAACCCTAGGAGCAAAACCCTAACCCTAGGTAGGTAGGATAGGGAGGAGGATCACCTAGATCGACGGATGGCGACGGAGAACGGCCGGAAATTGATCGGAAACGACGGAGAGGGAGGAGGAAGATCAAACGGCATGGGGGGTTTTGAGCTAGAGAGAAATTTTGAACCGACTAGAGTGAAAAGAAGTCGGTCGGATTGAGTTTTAATCGATCGTCAGTCGAAAAGACAAGATAGTCCCCGTCACAATTAGTCGGTCACAGTTCAAGCACTGACCGACTAGATCACGATCTAGTCGGTCGGTCAATGAGCTTGAACCGACTAGTTGTAAACAGTAACCGAAGCCAAATTAACTGACAAGAATTAGTCGGTCTAAGTTCATTTACTGACCGACTAGACCTCAATCTAGTCGGTCGGTCAATGAACATGAACCGACTAAAAAGGTCCAAAAATTTTAGAATAAGAAATTTGATTTCTCTCCTAATCGCACTTCGACGAAACATCAAAATACTCTCATTAATCATTATACTACCCCATTAAACATCAAAAATCTTAAATTTGACGTTTACGAACAAATCGAGCGAAAATTCCGAAAATTCAACAAAAATCCAGAAAATTCCAATTAATCTAGCATGAGCAAATATAGAGAAATTTCATAGCATGCAAGATTATTGAAAACATATGAATCCTAACTCTCGGATTCACCCATAATCCCCAATTCTCGACGTAACCGCACAAAGGAGTCTTCCTTTAGGGGTTTCGTGAAAATATCGGCGATTTGCTTCTGGGTTTCAACGTACACTAATATGATGTCCTTTTTAGCAACATGATCGTCTAAGAAATGGTGACGTACATCTATGTGTTTCGAACGGGAATGGTGTACCGGGTTCTTAGAGAGACATATTGCACTTTGGTTGTCCACCATGATAGGGCAAGTATCACAGTTTATACCAAAGTCTTTAAGTGTGTGTCTCATCCAAAGAACTTGAGCACACGCGGCACCGACGGCAATATATTCTGCCTCGGTGGTTGAAAGTGATACGGAATTCTGCTTCTTGGAAAACCAAGAGACAAGAGAATTTCCTATAAAATGGCAAGTGCCATTAGTACTTTTCCTGTCGGATTTGCATCCCGCATAATCTGCGTCACTATATGAGATTAACTCATACATGCTAGATTTTGGATAAAGAAATCCAAAATCAAGTGTGTAACTTAAATAACGGAAAATACGCTTTACCGCTACTAAGTGAGATTCCTTAGGTTGAGACTGATAACGAGCATATACACATACGGCAAACATAATATCGGGCCTACTTGCGGTAAGATAGAGTAAACTACCTATCATACCTCGATATAGACGATTGTCTACATCTTTTCCGCTCGCATCTTTATCAAGATGTGTAGTCGTGCTCATTGGAGTCTTTTTCCCAGAGGCATTCTCCATTCCAAATCGCTTTAGCAACTCCACCGTGTACTTCGTTTGGTGGATGAAGATTGCATCGTTCATTTGACGAATTTGGAGACCTAAGAAATATTTGAGCTCACCCATATGGCTAATCTCAAATTGATCCTTCATCACCTTAGAAAACTCTTCGCAAAGAGCAAAGTTAGTAGCACCGAAAATGATATCATCAACATATATTTGAACTAAGATTATATCATTATTCGAGTACTTAATAAATAATGCGGAATCAACTTCTCCCATTTTAAAACCCAAATCCAAAAGAAAATTTTTTAAACGGTCATACCAAGCTCGAGGAGCTTGTCTCAAACCGTAAAGTGCTTTTTAAAGTTTGAAAACATGATTTGGAAAATTTTCATTTATAAAACCCGGAGGTTGAGAAACATAAACTTCCTCAACATCTCCGTTTAAAAATGCACTTTTTACATCCATTTGAAATAATTTAAAATCCTTATGGCATGCAAAAGATAACAATAATCTAATTGATTCTAATCTAGCTACCGGAGCAAAGGATTCTTCGAAATCAATACATTCCTCTTGCCGATAGCCTTGCGCTACTAACTGAGCTTTGTTCCGGACGACGATTTGGTTTTCGTCAGTCTTGTTCTTAAAGATCCACTTTGTCCCTATGACGGTGTGGTTCTTCGATGACAAAGGAACAAGCTCCCAAACCTCATTCCTCTCGAATTGAATGAGTTCCTCTTCCATGGCAAGGATCCAAGCGCTATCTTCGCACGCTTCATTAATATTCTTTGGCTCTATAGAGGAGGCAAAGGCACAATGAGCGAAGTGGTTCACTTGAGATCTCGTCTTGACACTATCATGGATATTGCCAATGACTTGCTCATGAGGATGGTCACGAACGCTATGAAGCCGTTTGGGAATTCCTTGATCACTAGGAACATTCTCAAAAACTTCATTAGTCGGGTTAGTCTCAATAGAATCAATAGAATCAATTGAGTTAGAATTACCAATTGAATCACATAAGACATCCATAGAGTCATCATCATTAGTAATTCTAGTTGGAACAAATCCTTCATTGAATGAAACATGAAGCGATTCCTCGATCGTTGAGGTTCGTTTGTTGTATATCCGGTAGGCTTTGCTACGGGAGGAATATCCAACAAATATCACCTCATCGGATCTTGGATCGAATTTGTCCAAGCTACCATATGTGTTTTTAATAAAACATTTCGAACCGAAAACACGAAAATGTTTAACTTGAGGCAACCTACCAAACAACAATTCATAACAAGTTTGTTTAGTGCCGGGCCTCAAAAGTATTCTATTAAACACATAGCAAGCGGTGTGTACCGCTTCCGCCCAAAATTGATGGCCAAGTTGGCTATCATCAAGCATAGTGCGAGCACACTCCACTAGCGTCCTATTCTTTCTCTCAACTACACCATTTTGAGGTGCACGAGGGAAAGAGAAGGTATGTGTAATACCAACTTCATCACAAAATGTCTCAAAAGACTCATTCTCAAATTCCCCTCCATGATCACTACGAATAGTGACAATGGTGGTTCCAATGAGATTTTGTACTTTCTTGACAAAAATTGTGAAGTTTTCAAAAGCTTCATTTTTATTACACAATGAAAATACCCAAGTAAACCTAGAAAAGTCATCAACGATGACAAGTCCATATCTAGCATTACCTAATGAAGCAACTCTAGTTGGCCCAAATAAATCTAGATGTAATAGCTCTAGTGGCCGCTTAGAAGAAATGCTTTTCTTAGGTTTAAATGAAGATTTTGGAAGCTTGCCTCGTTGACACGAGTCACAAAAGCTTTTTCTTTTGAAAGACAAGCTTAGGGAAGCCTCTAATAGAATTTAACTTGGAAAGCTTAAAAAGTGTTCCAAAGTTCACATGACCAAAACGTCGATGCCATAAGTGTTGTTCACTTGTGTTGGCAATGAGACATTGTTCATGTGATCTTGGAAGATCTAGGATGTATATATCCTTATGGCGTTGCCGGAAAACAATAATTCATCATTATCTTTTCTTAAAATATGGCACATTTCTTTCGCAAAGTTAACTTTGTAACCTTTGTCACAAAGTTGGCTTATTGAAATAAGATTGTGGTTTAATCCTTTAACAAGGTAAACATCACATATAAGGGGTTTAGAAGGATTACCCACTTTACCAACACCTATGATGGTTCCGCTCTCATTGCCTCCAAAGACGACGCGGTTCCCATTTGCGATGGGCACCACTCCGGAGAGCAATTGAGCGTCACCCGTCATGTGTTTTGAACACCCGCTATCGAGTATCCAATTCCCCTTGGAGTTAAATTTAAATTTGTTGCTCCGTTTCTTTTTCTTGAGTACCTAAAGATAGAAAATATCGTATCATGGTACCCAAGGTCATTGGGTCCAAAAGATTAGACCTTTGGAAGCCAAGTCCAATTGGACTTAGACTTCCCCACATAATTACTATTATGCACAACATTCGAAAAATAAGCATTCATGTAAACTTGTTTTTCATCCATGCTAGTGTCCTTTGGGCTCCAAATAGTGAAGATTTTGGGAGCCCTCATCCTATTGGGTGCATGCATGCGTTGTTGATTTCTACGTGATGCATGACGTGGATAGGCATAAAGAACATGATGAAATGGTGCACGACGATAATTATTCATATGATGATGTGGGTGTACATATGCATGTGGAGGAACACGTGCGTGAGGGTGTCTCACATGGTGTGCACGTGCCCGTGAATATGTAGCATAGAAATCATCATATGTGTGAGCCGGTGGAGTAGGACGTGTGTTCCTACGTGGCATGGTATTTGTGTACATATAAGCATGACCCTTCTTTGGAGGTCCACCCAAAGTGGGTTTCTTTCCAAAAGAGGGTGTGAACGAGGTGGAAGCATCATTGGTAGATGAACTACCAATAGAGTGTTTGCTCCCACTCGTTGAGGCATCGGAAGTTGACCTAACAAAGGTAGTGGCCGACTTGGATGAACTTCCCAACCTATACCCTAAGCCAATGTGGTGATTGGCCGGAGGTAAGACATTTAGGATATTATCCAAATGGCCCTTACCCTTATTGAATTCATTGATTCGGCCTAATGTGTTCTCATATTTCTCGGTGAGAGAACGCAACGAAGCATCCAAAGTGGATACTTGCGATGTGAGCACATAAACACGAGATTTGAGATTTTCATTCTCAATACTCAAAGTCGAGTTTTGAGAAGTCAAATCCGCTATCTTGTGTTCTTCCGGATCCTCAATGCTAACATGTTCAAGTTGAGACTTGAGATTTACAATCTCATTTTTCAACTCTTCAACAACGGTGTCGTTGTTGGTGATGATAGTTTTAGGCGAGGTTTGGATGCTAACTAAATCATCTTTTACTTTAGTATACCTATTTACTAATTTAGTGTATTTAGACCATAATTGCTCATTAGCATTTCTAAGGTCATCCATGGTTACCTCATCGCCTTCGTTGTCGCTATCATCGGAAGAGGAGTCTTTATCTTGCTCCTCACGTGCCATGAAGCACATGTGCGCTTGCTCCACTTGCTCATCGTCCGACTCTCCACTTGAGGAATCATCGGAGTCGGTGAAAGTCCCGACAAGCCCCTTTTTGTACCCTTTCTTGTACTTCTTGGACTTGTCGAACTTCGGCGCCTTCCACTTCTCCTTGTGCTTGTTTTGAGGACACTCCGCTTTCATGTGTCCTGGCTTGTTGCATTTGAAGCACAAAGGAGAGGAAGCGTTAGAAGAATTGAACTTCGATTTGTTTTTGAAGTTACCTTTCCGGAATAACCGGTTGAACTTCTTTGCCATGAGTGCCATGGACTCCAAGTCCAACTCGTCTTCTGAGTCTTCATCATCGGTCGATGTGGATGTGGATGGAGCGTCCTTGAAAGCAATAGCCTTCTTATTTGGCTCGTCTTGCTTCAAGTAGGACTTTATCTTGTCTTGCAACTTAAGCTTGCTATCTTTGCGTACCTCGTATGACATTAAGGTACCCATTAGTTGAACAACGGTATATGTTTTCATGTCATTACCTTCCTCGATGACGAATGTCCGTTTCTCCCAACAAGAAGGAAGTCCATCGATGATCTTCGAGACTTTCTCCTTTTGGGTGTAGGTTTTACCGAGAGCCTCCAACTTGTTTGTGATGTCGACGAAACGAGCATAATACTCCTTCATCTTCTCACCCTGTAGCATATGAAACAACTCGTAATCTTTATTAACTACAACGAGTTTAGAGTCTCTTACCCTACTTGTCCCTTCATGCAATATGAGGAGGGAGTTCCATATTTGATATGCACTCTTACATGTGCATATCTTGTTGAAATCCTCGGGCTCCAAGGCACATTGCAAGGCGTTCATTGCCTTGGCATTGCTTACCTCCGCGGCGACCTCCGCGGGAGTCCACTTCTCGAAATCTTCTTCGGCGGGCTCGACGTACTCCTTTATTGTGGTCCCCATAGCGAATCACTCTGGAGAAAAGTTTCCATCCGGCATTTCCAGTACCCGTAGTTGGTACCGTTGAAGAAGGGAGGCCTCGTTGAGGAGTGTCCTTCCATCACCGAAGAAGCTCCTTCACGATTCTTGAAGGTGCTATAGTCGGAAGGTGGACGAACGGTCTTGTTGTCGTTGGCAGACATAGCTATAGACTTGGCTCTGATACCAAATGAGAACAAATAGATTTGAGGAGAGATTCAAGATTGGAATGAAAGAGCTTTGAATGAGGAATGAATGCTTTCTCTTTGATCTCTAAACTTCTCTTAAAATCAGCCTTGAGTGCAATGAATGCAGCTCACCAAGTATTTATAAGTTAGAGGAAAGAGAGAGAGAAAAATGTTTCAATTAAAGCTCCAACGGCTCTATTCTGAACCTGACGTGTGCCCCGGCTTGCTATCCGCAAATGGCCGGGGGACCCGCGTGGGGGTTTAAAAATTTGTAACCACAAGCGCACGGTGTTGTAGTGTGGCTTGGGGGTCGAACACAGGGAGGCTAGGATGTGCTTGAGTCAAGGAGGACCAAAATCACCCCGTAGGCGAGCTAGCCCGAATCGGTAAATGGTTGTCACGGAAAGGAATGAAGGGTATGAACAATAAGAAAATAAACCCGGGACTTTGGTTTCCACTCCGACGAGCGACTCTCGCCGATACGGCCTACGGGTATGGATATCGATCGGAATTAGGGTCTAATGGTGGGACGTTGCCTCTGAAAGTGGTACCGGCATCCCATGGGCCCGATATTCCGGTTGGTGCCCATGATGATACACCGGACTTCCCGGATTCGATCAGTGGGCACTCCCGTGTCCATTAACACTGATCGATTCCGGGAGCACTAAGCTCGCAACGATAACTCCCAACGTCTCATCCTGCCGCTCCCGCGTGCTAGGATTCGGCGTCTACGCTAAGGGCGTGAGCTATGGCTAGGGAGTCAACCGCCAAGTTTATTCCCCCTTGGCCCAACGGTCAAAGGCGGTCTTTTTTCCGCCGATGACAATGAAACATCCCGCGTAACCGTTAGATTCCTAATCCCTATCGATTTCCTAACCCTATGGACGCATCGGGGAGAGCCCCCGAAGGGGTTTCCACCAAAATCCCAGATTTGGGAACTACTCACAAAAATCCATTAAAAAGCGATCTAAATGAAAATGAACCGTTGGAATCATAATCAGACGATTGGAATGCGGAAGTAATAGAGTAATTAAGACAATACTAAAATTTGAGAAAGATCCGAAAACTTACAAAAGAACAGTAATTACAGCCGTCACAATGCGAGAAAACAGTAAAAACTAGCAGCTCCATGTTTCTGGAACCCTAGGGGTTCTATTTATAGACTCTCGCATCACCCGATCGGTTGACAAGTCAACCGATCGGGTGACCCGTTACAGATAATGAACAGAAAACGACGAGCTTTCACCCGGTCATATGAACCGGTCGGGTGAGTTCTTGGAGTGACCGGTTGGATCTTGGCGCCATCGGGTGAAGCGATCGGTTGGGTGCCCGTGTCTTCAGCTCCTCAGCATCAGCTACAGATGAACCGATCGGGTGAGAGTCACCCGATCGGTTGGAATTCTGCTCGAAAAGACAGAGAACAGGCCCCCGCTGAACCGATCTGTGAACCGGTCGGGTGACTTTCACTTGAGCTCCGGCTGAGACCGGGTGGTGCACGCGTGCATCACCCGATCGGTTGGAGAAGACCAACCGACCGGGTGAGGGGCTGAAAGATGTATTCTTTGACGTTTGACCCCCTGGATCACGCGTGACTCCTCCCGTTGCTCCGGGGACTTGAGATATTGTCGTTAAACGTCCCCTACGCGGTCAATCTCCTGCAAACATGGAGAAACAAAGAAAAGTGAAAGAAAACGAGAAAACACGAGAAAACGAATAAAAGACGGCGGAAAACACGGAGAAACACAAAAGAAAACGTGCGTGAATATATAAAATATAAACGCACGTCAGAACCCAACTAGTCGGTCAAAGAACAACCACCGACCGACTAGTTCATCAACTAGTCGGTCGGTCAATCAACATAGACCGACTAACTGGTGAACAGGGAATATGTCGAAGGTCAGACTTAAGGAACTAGTCGGTCCAAGAAGAGTAGCTGACCGACTAGTTTCACAACTAGTCGGTCGGTTACTCAACTGAGACCGACTAAGAGATAAAACTGAAAGTCTGAGCACAAATAGATTTAGTCGGTCCAAGAACAAATGTTGATCGACTAGTTCATCAACTAGTCGGTCGCCAAATGAACATAGACCGACTAACGATAAACAGTAAGTCAGGTGAAAATTGGCATGTATAGTAGAAGCACAACTAGTCGGTCTAAGAAGGAATGTTGACCGACTAGTTCATCAACTAGTCGGTCGATCAATGAGCACAGACCGACTAATGATAAACAGTAGCTCAGGCTCAAAAATGGAAGTTCAACTCGTCGGTCCAAGAAGGATTCTTAACCGACTAGTTTCACAACTAGTCGGTCGGTGAACCTTCTTTGACCGACTAACTGTAAACAGTAACTGAGCTAGAAATGAGAAGGCAAACTAGTCGGTCCAAGAAGCTTTGCCGACCGACTAGATCACCATCTAGTCGGTTGGTTCTTCTTCTTGAACCAACTAACATGCACAAGAAGTCGCGAATCGAAGCGCGAAGCTTCGGGAAAATTTGTGAGGACTTCTACTAAGATCCTATGTCTAAGATAGGAGCGTTATGAAGATAAAAACGTAAGACCTACTCAAGGCTTAACATTCTACGGAACGAAGCTAAAAGACTATAAATAAAACTTGACGAACCGTCTTCGAAAGCTTCGATCCGAATCTTCATGACTTCTAAAATGGTCCAAAAGCTTCAACGAAGCTTTCGGCATATGATCACGTGCTTTGAGAAGTCTCGAGACGTCGCTTTGGATGTTCATATGAATTTGGCGACGATCTCCATAACTGCGCTCACAAAGTGTTAGTTCACGATATATTTATGTTTGTTCATCATCCAAAACCAAATCCGGGGAGTCCAATATCCAACAGTTTTTTGGTGTGTTTCATTTTTATATTTCTTTTAGTTTGATTTTCTTTTCCTTGAGTTTATGCTTCATTTGCTTAGCATGTTTATATTCTTATGAAAAAGATGAAAAAAATGGAAAAGATTTTTTTTTAAAATGAGCTTATTGAATATCTATCTCTTTTTATTTGATAAAAAAGCCTTAGATGAAATTCATATTCCCATAGATTTCTAGTATTATTTTCTTGGCTAAGCATGCATAATAGACTTGATGTTTAGTTGAGACATGTTCAATAATGAAAAACTAGATTTTTTCCTCTTCTATCACACTTTCACGGATTAAATGTTATTATTCATTTGGAATGGCTTTTCATATATATGTTACAAGTGTATGAAGGTGGATAATTATATATTTATATCTTGATGGGTTATGATGAGTCTAGCTAAGAATAAAAATTGATGCTCATGAAAAAGAAAGAAAAATAATTGTGAAAAGGAAAAAAATTATATATAAAGAGCTTGTATGTAAAATGGATACATTTCTTGGATAAGTCTCAACCCACAGACATTCAACTTATGCTATGAAATTCTTATTTATTAGCATTGATGTTTTGTCCGTCAAGCAATACCACTCCTTATTTAAAAGTCCTTATAGGCTATGTATGGGTGTTGGTAACTTGAATTCATGTTTCATGAAGTGAGGAAATTCTTGAAATTTATACATATGGAAAATGTTGGTATGTAAAGGTTGAATTCATGAAGTCAGCTCTCTATGAACTTAACTTTTAATCATCACACACGGGCACGAAGATGTTTATAATCCAAGTTCTAAATTATTGAGTTCTAAATTATTGAATATTGATTAACTACTCGTGATGGACTTAATGTATTCATATGCCATGTTTTATAATTTTTTTCTATATGCATATGAAATATAATCTTTTGTGGCCTTTTGATGAAAACAAAGGGGGTGAAATTTATAAGATTTATAAGATTTGAAACACCATCTTGGATGTTGAAGTAATTGGTTGCATGTTAATATGGAGTATCTAAATAGGGGGAACATGTCAAAAGGGGGAGCTTTATAATTGTATGATTTATTATATCCCATTGACTTGCATGATCACCTTCACAAACACAAGTACAATGACATGATTATGAGCTTTATATGATCAAATCTTAATTGCAGTTTGTCATCATCAAAAGGGGGAGATTGTTGGTAACATCATTTCGATGATTTTTTGTTTGATGATACCAAACATGTGTGAACTCTTTTAATGTGTTTGTTAAGTGTATTTCAGGTCATTACAGGGCTATGAAGACTATGAAATATGATGGTGGAGACAATACTCATGATGGAGTTGATTATGCGAAGAAAAAGAGTAATACCCTTGAATACGAAGGAAAATTGAGTACTTGCAAGTGATATCAAAGCAAGCAGCGACGAAATAAAGTGAAACTCTTCAAGACAGTGAAGAGTATGTCAAAGAACTCTCAGGAATTTTATGGTGAATTTAGAAATATTTTTGGCACATGAAATATCACGTATACGGGGGAAATACGTGAAGAAACGGAGTTCTTATAAAGGGAATTTGAGCTACAGTGGAAGCAAAGGGCTGAGAAAATTATACAAGGTGAAGAATGACCTTTGAGAATTTTGGTTATGTTTTTAGGAATTTAGGAATTTTTTAGAGCCCAAAATACACTCAAATACGGTTGAAATACACATGGTTTTTAGATTTGAGCAAATCTCTTGGACACGTGTCATCACCTCAACCAATCCCGTATTTGTGAAGCAGATTTAATTGCCAGGATTGCTGTTGAACTGGATTTGGGTTTAAATTGGGGGTTTGAGAGGAATTTGAACTCATTTAGAGTTCTAAACCCAATAGGACGCTACTATATATAAGTCAATGAGATACCTAGGGTATTTTGTCGATTCCAAGAGATCCAGAAGTCCGATTGACGAGCCGTCTTCTCCTGTGCGTCCCTGACGAGTTGCGGAACACCTTGAGACAGAGAAATCACAGATCAGATCTAGAAAATCAGGGGGCTCTTCATATCTAAAGAAGGAGACGATACGATGGTCAAACTTGGGACAAAGACAACTTTCTGCACAAGCATTCAAACGACGAACGGCCAAAGCCATTGGGAAGCTGTGCATGCGTAGAAGGACGAAGACATCACAACAACTCAATTTGAGCTTCTCTAAACTCTGAATCTATTATTGAGTCATTTCTTTGATTTTTGTACATCTTATTTTTATAAACTTTTGTGGAAGCTACGTGTTGTAGTTTGGGGATTCTCAATGCATGAGATATGATCGGGACATGGTCTAGCTTGTTTGGTTAGTTCAGTTTTTAGCAAAGGGAGTTGCGAGTCTAGAGAGCTATTGGGCGTGGAACAAACGGAGTTGCGAGTTCATATGGTCTTGTAGGCATGGAGAAATTGATTAATCAAAGAGTAGATCTTGTGAGTTGCTGGAGTAGGTCAAGATTGACCGAACCAGGGTATATCTTGGTGTCATCTGTGATCGACTGTCTACTATTTTCTACATATCTTTTAACTGCTTGTGATTATTTCTGCAAATCATATTAATTGAACGTGCTTGCATCGTTAAATATTTTTAATTCCGCATTCACCCTATTCACCCCCTCTAAAGTGTCTTATCGATCCTAACAACTGTTAGTGATCATACAATTTAAAAAACATTTTCTCCTACCGCAGTGAAGATCAATGAAATGAACTATATATTGTAGGCATAGTCCTTTAGTCTCTTTGCTAGATCTCAAAAGAAGAAGCATCTTACCGATGGCCTACTAGTATGATCGACTTGCTAGCGACTATTGTGTCATGATATGGTTCTTGGATAACATGAAAAAGAAAGTAAGTGCTAGAGTTATTTTTTCTCAAAAACTGTAAATATATCAAAACACTAAAGGAGATGTACTCTAATGAGCAAAATATCTCTCAAGTTGCAGCCGTATATGAGAAACCATTTGCCCTGAAGCAGGATGGTCGGCTGGCTATTACTTATAGTTACAAGCTATTTTGAATGAGATGGATCAGTATCAGTGTCTGGTGGTGTTGGATCTAATTGCTCTTAAGAGATAATGAGGAGCGTATAGTGGTGAAGTTTCTTTCAAAATTGGACTTCTCATTAGGGGTGGCAAACGGTTCAAGTCGGGCCAGATTTGACCCGACCTAGATATGGGTAAAACCCTAACCCGACCCGGATTGAATTCGGGTCGGGTTCGGTGACCTGGAAAATACCCGGGTCGGGTTCGGGTGAACTTGCGGGTTAAAATTTGAATTACATGCAACTGCTCTTTTTTGATGTCCGGTTATTTGTTAAGAGAAAATGGCAACTTGTCTCTTAAACCTCACTGATGACAATGGGAAGTATAATTAACTTTCCCATTTTATTAACGGAAGTAATAAAATTAACCAAAAAGTTGTAGGTAAAGAGAATTGAATCTAAGACCTATTAAAGAAGAGGATAACAATTCAAACCGTATAAGCACAATTTCCATTGCAATTGTGTGTTAAAGTTATTATATAAATTTTTATATATAGAGAAAAAGTAAACCGAGTTGAATTCGGGTCATCTGGGTTGACATGCCAAACCCTTACCTAACGCAGATTTTATCCGGGTCGGGTCGGGTCAACCCGGATCATACTTAACTCGTATTGGCCCATATCCATATATGGTTAAGGAGGCCGGGTTCGGGTCGGGTCGGGCCAGGTCGGGCTCATTTTGCCACCCCTACTTCTCATTAGCTACTTTAGTTTATAGATAGATACTTGTGAGTGATTTTGTTCTATCTATGTTTGCTAGGTTGTCACAGATTCGACATGCTGCTATTTTTAGAGGGTCTACAACTACGGGTTCTTATAATATTGAGAGTGTTGCTATGCTTGCTTATGGCCGTAGTTGTGACCAAGGATGAGAATATGAGTTTGGAGACAAGTGTGGATGCCAGGGTGGCTGGAAGCACATTTTTGATAGATGACTACTGTATTGTACTCACTGTGGGTAAAACAGTTACATATTTGAACAATATTGGATTAAGTTTGTGAGACCCGATTTGGCACATATAGCTACTTAAGATGTACCTTCCGTTGTCTCCTCCTTTACAGAGTGTCTTCATTTCTATCTTGACATTATAGATTTTACAAGCTACATATGATAGACTCTTGCGTCTTCAGTCATATTAGTCACATGTATCCTATGCCATTACTCATGAAGCTGCTTCAGGTATAGTGCTTTTATTGTTTATCCGATTAATGTAGGGTTTTAGATTCTGTAGCATCATCATATAAGATAGGTACTAAAGACTTATTTCATTACATATCATTTTCTACTTTCATACAACTTGTTCATGTATCTGATAGTACATCATGTGTTGTTTTTGATCAGGAAGTACCTGTTACTTCTATACCTGTTACTCTATACTGTTATTATATGATGTCTTGTATGTTCCTAATTTTTTTAAATATCGTATCACTTAGTCAACTTACAAATTATAAAAGGGACAAATTTTCAAAATAGGCTAAATATTAAAAATAATGATAAAATTGATCAAATTTAAATTTAATTATGAAAATGGACGAACTTTTTGTCATATTGGATTCCACACGGAATTTACGCTGAAAAACAACGGGGGTTGGTAATCATGGTCAAATTGCGCATCCTCTAAATGGTCAAGGCTATCAACCCCCGTCATTTTTTTATAGAAGCTATCGAGAAATCTTAAGATGACCGGGGTTGGTAATCATGGCCAGTTTGATCTCAAATGACGGGAATTACAACCTCGGTTGTTTTGTCTCGACATGAATTCATACACGAAAACCTACATAGAAAGAAGTTAGTTGGCTTTTGTATTTACATTTAAATTTGATCGGTGGTTAAAATTATTTTTAATTTTTAGCTTATTTTGAAAATTTGGCCATATAAAATTATTCATTAACATCCTTTCCTTCATACCATGTCTTTCCAGATCTTCATCCATAAATAAGGATTGGTTTGGATCATAAAAGGGGAGAAGTCTTACTTGGATGCTAGGTGTTCATTTGCTAGTTTCGCTGTATTGTTTTTTAAACTTCATTACATTGCCATCATAAGTTAGGTAAGTTATCTCTTCAAAAACTATATGCGGTTTTACTTATCAAGTAGTCTATTTCTTCTTTGTAATATAAGTCTTGGGAGTTAGGGAAATATTAGTATTCTAAAAGCTAGTTTCATTATGCGTGCAGACTATAAACACAAAACGCATAGGCAGATTATGCCGATTACATGAAAATAATATCTTAATGTATATATAAGAATTAATGTCTGAAAATATATATGTATGCGTATATTAAAAGTAAAAAATGTCTAAAAGAATGAGAACAAAAAAATCTTATCAACTTTTCAAAGCATGGATTAATGTTTCGTGTATGTATATATATACTAAACAGATACAACAAGTAATGTAAAATATTGGATTCCAGAACAAAGAAAGAACCATTCTTAGACAACATTAAATTTACAATAGTACTAAAATTAAATATTAATAGAATTTGTAGTACATTTTTGCTTCATTATATTATTCTTTTTATAACAAGAACTACAATTGTGATTCTATAGTAGTTAAACCTTATTTTCTTATCAATGAATTTCTTAAAAATCCAATTATTTTAACCAGTTGTTTAGATAAACATTTAAAAAATAAAAGTAAAGAAATTTTTCGTAGGGCATAATTTAAAAATGGTTAAAATAGTACTATTGCAAAATTTCTAATAATGCTAAAAGATGAAAATTTTGTAGGATCGACCTAAACGATGACTGCACTACTAGGCAACACACACTAGGGGGTGAATAGTGTACTGACAAATAAAGCTAATTAAAAGGTTCTTGCAAATGCGGAATTAAAACACAAGATAATTAGCAAATCCACAAGAGAAAATACAATCGCAAACTGGTTGAACGGGAAGGACGCGCAAGGAGCACGCCTTCCACTCCCAAGCGTAGGAGTGTCAATGCAATAAATTTATAACCGGTGAATACCGGGTCGGATCACAGGGACAAGTTGTTCTATATTCACAAAATTGATCGATAAAGAAAGGAAATAGCGTGAAACAACCACCTCAACTACGGTGGATGAGTGTGGGAAAAACGGTGTGGTGAATCAACAAATCTATCCTAAGTGTGTAGGGTTAGAGAGCCAAATGGGAAGTTAGGATAGCTAGGCGAGGAGAATGGGTTGTGGGTTCACTAGTGTTGGTGTTAATCAAGCTCAAATTACCCACATATAACTCAATTAGGCCTCCGGTTATGTCAAGCTTAATCGGAAAGTTTAGCTTTCATGAACACGATAATTTGCAATAGGGATGGACGTATCATCGTAGCACTAATCAAATTAAGATCATGGTCTCTTCTCTAAGAGTGCCCACTTGGGTCTTAGCCAATTAAAATGTGCCCTAATAATACATCCAACATCAACATTTAAAATGAGCAAGAGGCAATTAGAACTATAATTAACAACCAATCACAATGAATCACAACCCACACCAAATCAACACTACACAATCATAGCAAACAAGATGAAAATTTCATTCAAAAGATTCATCCAAGTTCAATACAAAAGTGAGATATCAAAAATTACACAAGAAAAGAGGGAAGCGATCACCAATCTCTCAAGAAATGAGGCTTCCCTCTCACTTGGGCACCTCCTCCAAGCTCCCCAAGCTCCAATGGCATCCTTCCTCTCCCAAGCCCTAAAAAACCAATAAGATCTGAAAAAATCCCCAAAACAGCGAACTGGCTGTTCAAAACCCCCCAAGGCTGCATATACTGAGTTGCGGGTCGGGCGCTTCGGCGCCCGACCCACGGGCACCTTACGCCCGCAAATTTGCCGCGCATTCAGCGAATTTGCGGAGCGGGCCTGCAGCAGGTCGGCCCGCAAACCGCGTGTTTTTTAATTTTACTTTTTTTAAATTTGACGGCGGCCCGCTCCAAGAGCGGGCGCTGTGTTGGGCCTTTTTTTATTTTATTTTTTTAAAAACGAAATGAAGCAGCGGCTGAAGTGGGAATGAGCAGCCCTTTGGCGCCACGTGGCGCCATGTGATTGCGCCACGTGGCGCCCCAATTAATTCCTTTTCTGGTATTTTTAAAGTCCTTTTATCCTTCAAAAAATCACCAAAAATACCTAGGAGGCCCAGAAAATTCCCAAAAAATTCTGGAAAATCCCCAAGACTCCTAGGGGTACCTGAAAAATATGAGAAGGAGAAATTAGTCCATTTGATGTGAAAATGAATATAGTGACTTATATAACACAATATTGACTTTCAAAAATCATATAAAATAACATATTGCTCAAATAATTCTCAAAATTTGTCAAAATGATCACAATAATACCGGGAGCAACTGAAAAATATTAGGAAGCCAATAAAGACGGTAAAATCTATATTTTGTGCCAAGAATGAGATTGAGCCCTAAAAACGACATAAAGCGAAAATATACCCAAAAAAGCACGATTAAGTATAATCTTTAGCACAAAATGTGGGTAGTTAGAGGGTATAAATATACACTTGTCACTCCGAATCACACACCCCAACTAGCTTTTTGCTAGTTACTAGCAAAATATGCGAAAAATTCGGATTTAAAGGAAAAAACATGCACCAAACTCAAGATATTCTTATGGCATACCCCAAATGATATTTCCAATTGATTTCAAAGCAACTATACTCAATGTATGAAAGTAAACAACAAATGACACTCTCCTCAATCCAATTCAAAGAAAAGCAAGGTAGCTAGCACCGTATCACATTCGTTGGGAAATATCACGATGTCATGGTTTTCAATCTTCAAGGAAATGGCCAAACAAAATAAATTCCTCTAAGTGGTGGGAGATGAAATTGCATCACTCATGTTGCTTATTGTTTCATTTGTTCATTCATTTTTCTTTTCTTTTCTTTTTCTTTCTCTTTTTTTTGTTTTTTGGATGTTTATGTTTTGCATTCACGCGATAACGCTATGAAATGCAAACACGGCCACCTTTTACCTACACGCGATAACGCTATATAGGCAAATAGATGGAATGATCCACTAAATCTCATTTTTGGCTTCCTCCCCAATGTTTCGTGGGGGCACCGGCTACTCGATTTGATTAGGAAAACCATTCACTTATATTAGCTCTCTTTTTCCTTCACAACACAAGTTAGCAACTCATCCACCCATTCCTTATAAGAAAACAAAGCATAACAATTGGCCAAACCCAATCCAACCAAAACTACACCATTCATCCCAACATGAAATCGCTTACACCAAACTTTTTCTAAATTGTTTCAAAGAGATATCACAACATCAAAAATAGTTTCATACATGGCATATTAGCATTTGACTCCAAATTGGAAAAGAAATGAAACATGCCAATCAAACATCGAAGAAGTTGATACCAAAATAATAATCCGAAAAAATTGCGTGGCATTTAAGCATGTAGGGACTAAGCATAAAACAAGCGGCATATGACAAGGAGGCCAAATATGATATGCAATGAAGTTCATGGGATGATGGTAAAATGGAGGTATCTCAAAAAAAATTAAGATAACATCAAAATCCTAACAAACCTAAAGATTCTAACACTCTCCCCCAACTTAAAATAAGCATTGTCCTCAATGATGGGAGAGTATTAGATCTCACAAAAGATCCCATAAAAGAAAAGAAAAGCATACGAAAGTACTAAAATAAAACATTTATTTACACTATTGGAAAGAATACACCTTAGCAAATGGCGGATCCAAAATTTCCATCGGCGGTGGCAATTGTTCCAACGCTCCTTTTATTTCCTCCGCCAATACTCCTCGGCCAAACGTGGTAATGACGGCCACGTACACAACCCCAAGTATCTCCTCAAAGTGCGTACCTATATAAGGAAGGAGACGGGTTGTGTAAGAGAGAGATGGGGACACATTCCCAAAAAAAGATATCCACACATAATCATCAATATAAAATACAGCATGAAAAGTATGATGAATGTGTGAGAAAACATCCTGGATGGTTGAATATGATGTGGTTTAAAGTTCATCCCCGCGGCATTCAATATCAATCGGGGGGAGGAAGTGATATCTCCATAGAAACTACCGAAGGAGAGGGAAGCTCGGGATCCATGATAGCATGTGGTATAGGCTCACCCTCCCTTGCCTCTTCTTCGGGCACATCAACAAAAGAACACTCCCCCTCGCCCACTTCGCTCCCAAGTGTGCGCGCGATCGGTTCCTCTATCTCCACCATGTCAACAACCAATTCCTCAACAACTAATCGCACGGCCCAGCAGAAATAGGAGACGTCGTCATGACAATTTCCTCCATCGGCTCAACCAACTCCTCAATGCCAACACTTGGTTCCTCAACTACTACTTGGCATGTGGCACTCAATTCTTCAACTACCGGTGGGGTGAGATCTATAAGAACTTCATTCGGGGCTTGGTGGACCAAAACATCATGGCTTGGCTCATTTGGAGTCACAACCAATGTGTGATCTTCCTCCTTGTAGGACTCCAAATAACGCCAAGCTGCATTCTCATCCATGTCCAAAAAGTGGCCGTTGTCCAACATATCCACAAAATCCTGCGTCTCCGAAAGCAGACCCTCCAAGAAGAATCCAAGAAGACGCATCCTGTCAAATCCATGATGTGGACAACCGTACGCTAACTCTGAAAAACGCGTCCAAGGCTGAAAAAATGTCTCACCGATGCGCTGAACAAAGTTCACCATTCTTCCTTGCCATGTTTTGGTCCTGTAAGATGAAAAAACTTCATACAAATTTTTTGATTTAGTACAGGCCAAGATGGAATAAGATGTGAGAGATAAACTTTAAACCATTTTAATGCATTACCATCCAAAGAGTAGGGAAAGAATTTAAGATAAAACTTTTCTGCACACGTGTTCCCATCAAAATGAAGCTTGCAAGCACTCTCAAACTTCTTAATATGTAGGTAGGGGCTCTCCGCATCCTTACCAAGGAATCTCGGTAGGGATTTGGTCACCCGCATGTCAAACCCAAGAGAGTTTGAAGTACTTGCCATATTTGAAAAAACAAAAACAAACAAACAAAAAGACTCAAAAAGCATAAAATAAATACGGATGAACAATAAGTGAAAGATAAAGAATCGAAAAGACTCACACTAAGTGATAGTAGTATCACACTAAAACTTTCGAAATCAATCAAAAAATGCTACTAATAGAAACCGTTGTCCCCGACAACGGCGCCAATTGGTTGAACGGGAAGGACGCGCAAGGAGCACGCCTTCCACTCCCAAGCGTAGGAGCGTCAATGCAATAAATTTATAACCGGTGAGTACCGGGTCGGATCACAGGGACAAGTCGTTCTATATTCACAAAATTGATCGATAAAGAAAGGAAATAGCGTGAAACAACCACCTCAACTACGGTGGATGAGTGTGGAAAAAATGGTGTGGTGAATCAACAAATCTATCCTAAGTGTGTAGGGTTAGAGAGCCAAATGAGAAGTTAGGATAGTTAGGCGAGGAGAATGGGTTGTGGGTTCACTAATGTTGGTGTTAATCAAGCTCAAATTACCCACATATAACTCAATTAGGCCTCCGGCTATGTCAAGCTTAATCGGAAAGTTTAGCTTTCATGAACACGATAATTTGCAATAGGGATGGACGTATCATCGTAGCACTAATCAAATTAAGATCATGGTCTCTTCTCTAAGAGTGCCCACTTGGGTCTTAGCCAATTAAAATGTGCCCTAATAATACATCCAACATCAACATTTAAAATGAGCAAGAGGCAATTAGAACTATAATTAACAACCAATCACAATGAATCACAACCCACACCAAATCAACACTACACAATCATAGCAAACAAGATGAAAATTTCATTCAAAAGATTCATCCAAGTTCAATACAAAAGTGAGATATCAAAAATTACACAAGAAAAGAGGGAAGCGATCACCAATCTCTCAAGAAATGAGGCTTCCCTCTCACTTGGGCACCTCCTCCAAGCTCCCCAAGCTCCAATGGCATCCTTCCTCTCCCAAGCCCTAAAAAACCAATAAGATCTGAAAAAATCCCCAAAAAAGCGAACTGGCTGTTCAAAACCCCCCAAGGCTGCATATACTGAGTTGCGGGTCGGGCGCCCGACCCGCTGGCACCTTACGCCCGCAAATTGCGTGCGCGTTCAGTGAATTCGAGGAGCGGGCCGGCCAGGCCGGCCCACAAACCATGTGTTTTTTAATTTTACTTTTTTTTAAAAATTTGACAGCGGCCTGCTACAAGAGCGGGCCGATGTGTTGGGCCTTTTTTATTTTTTATATTTTTTTAAAAACGAAATGAAGCTGCGGCTGAAGTGGGAATGAGCAGCCCTTTGGCACCACGTGGCGCTATGTGATTACGCCACGTGGCGCCCCCAATTAGTTCCTTTTCTGGTATTTTAAAGCCCTTTTCTCCTTCAAAAAATCACCAAAAATATCTTAGGCTGAACAGCCTGCTGGAAAGCCTGCTTCTGGGGAATGAGAGGCGCTCCACGTCCAGCAGCCACTGGAGCTCTCTGCTGCTGAACTCCATCTGGTGCTTTCCACAGTTGCTTAGTTCTCGGACAGTCCTTCAATGCATGCGTAGCGTCACCACAAACTAAGCACTGGCCCAAGAATCTCCTACACTGCTCCTTCACATGACCAGCCTTGCCACAAAAATGGCACAACTTCGGAGTAGGCCCACCTGGCCTCTTAAACTGCACGGACTGATTAGGCTTGAACCCAGGCCTAACCACAGCTCTGGCCTGCTCCATAGGCCTCTTCCCAGTACCTGAATACTGTCCTCTCCTCTGATTGGCAATCAGCTCCTGCCTCTTGGCAGCTATCAACAACTTCTGGTAAGAATCCAAGTCCGAAGAGGAAATCAGACTCTACAGCTCCAAAGATAAGCCTTGTAAGAATTTCTGAGCTCGATCCTCAGCAGTCTCCACCATCTTCGGTGCAAAGCGACTCAGTCTCATGAACTCTTGGTGGTACTGGTCCACCGTCAGATTCCCTTGCTTCAGATTGATAAACTGCTGCATCAGTTCCCTCTTGGCAGCTCGAGGGAAATACTCATCATTAAATCTCGCCTTGAAAGTGGCCCAGGGGATAGGCTTCGCCAACATCTGCTCTTCTGACTCCCACCAACTGCGGGCATTGTCCTTCAGTTGCTTCTTCACTAAGTCAACCCATCCAGCCGGGTTAACCTTCGAGAGAAGCAGGTTATCCTCTGTGTTCTTCATCCATTCATCCGCAGCTAATGCTCCTTCTGACCCAGTGAAATATGACGGGCCCAGCTCCCGAAACTGCTTCGCTCCCGGCTCGAAGCGAGGGGCATTCTGAAGCATGCCCTGCTGAACCTGCATCATCTGATGCATCATTCTCATCATCTCAGCCGTGGTGGGTTCTCTATCAGCATCTGCAACACGTCCTGCTCCACCACCAGCTCCAGGTCCACTACCAGCTCCTCGAGTAATGCGTCTACCGGCCATCTAAGACAAGGAAATGTTCAGATTAGACTTAATCATGACTCGAATGTTATGAATATTTAAATGGATGTTGTTATCATTATTGTTGTTCCGATATTTCGCAGATGCAAAGAGAAGAGGACCTGCATGGGCCACCACTAAAACCTGTCACGCCCCGCTTCCCTAATATGGAAGGCGAGACGTGAGGAGGTCCGCTCAGACGTGGAGCTGTGAAGCTGCAGTCTGATAAGCGTCTGTAAAAATTTCGAAAAGTAGCAGGTCCTTGCATCGCGACGAAACAACAACAATAATAAAGCAGATAAGAAAATATCCACCAACAACATCCAACAAATATTACATCACAGAATAGTCACAAAAGTGCGAGTCTGAACAATAGGCCTAAAGCATGGCCAAACAAAACAAAGAGAGATAGGTGCTACGCACCGAACCTAACAACAACTAAGGAAAGGTAACAACTGAGGGGAGACTCCAAACGAGTCTAGGACTGGTCACCCGTGTCCTCGAACTCGGTCTCTGCAGG
The DNA here is from genome assembly GCA_030789695.1 of Scilla litardierei. NCBI lineage: Eukaryota > Viridiplantae > Streptophyta > Magnoliopsida > Asparagales > Asparagaceae > Scilla > Scilla litardierei. Next base: position 65,710,504 of record CM061135.1, on the reverse strand, counting down.
GACCTCGAACTCAGCGTCAACGAACTGCTCGTCCTCAGCAACCTGCTCTGTCTCAAATCCTGACATGTGACACCCAAAGAGAAAAGGGCACATGTCAGCAAAAGTCTCCCAAGGGAAGCGGAGAACTTTTGTGCAAGGATACAAATAAAATAATGCAACTAGAAGTTCTACAATGATGATATGGCATGACATTAAAAGAGTGCAACAATTAAATTAACAGGATGAAAATAATTAAGCACGTCGTAGCAGAAAGCTACAAATCACTATTTCACGATTTCACGATTTCACGATTAACTTGTATTCACGATGTGCACAGGGTTTACGCCTTTTGGCTGAAGTGGCTGTACGGGCACACTTCTACGCTCAAGTGATCGCTTAACCCTACCCCTCCACGTGTATCGAGCGTTGGTTTCCCAAAATCACTGTGCTCGCTTCTGGATCACGAGCCAGGAAGTGTTTATTGGCATAGGGTTGTGCCCGCAAAAGCAGGTGCCTAGCCTCAATAGTTACAATTATTGTAGCGTGTGCTACGCAATCACGATAGAACAATTTGATGCATGACATGTAATGAGCAGTTAAAGTGCGTGCATTTAATTGAAAGTAAACGTGACATGGCAGCATGAATGAAAACAGGTAAAAAGTGTCGAATCTAGTTTCGTTGTCAAACTAGATCAAATAGGGCGTCTAGGCGACTATCATTTCACCGCCTAGTCTCTTTTACACAATTTTACAAATTGGCCTAAAACATGGCATAAATAATTACTGGCAAGTATCACTTGCCTGTTTCCGGTGGTATCGGTTGTCGGGGGTTCGAGCGTTACGTTACGGTGAGTCCGATTCGCTGTTTTGGGTAAACAAATCACTAAATTAGATTTCTGTGAAATACGTGCAATATTAAAATAACACCCGAATTGGGTTCGCCTAATTTTATCGGGTTCTCTGGCTAGTGAAATGTTATTTAGGGTCATACTGACATGGTGCGCCTTATTTTATACTAGTATTATCACCCTAGCGTTATTTACAAACTTGCTAACATGCTAGAATTAAATAACATCTTAACAAACCGTTATTTAAATTAACACTAACACTAATTAATACTAAGCACCTACTAATCAACTCTACTAGGCTAATTACAATGGTACCAGGTTAATTTGAATGGGCTAATAAACTAATGGCATGTTAACATTACTTTTAATATCCCACCTACTATCCTGTAACATTGACTAAGGATATGTTATAATACTAATAAGTTATTATTTCTCTCCCTCCTTCTCATTCTTTAATTTTTTTAAACCTATTTCTTTACCCATGCTGTCAACTACTCCTCTTACACAATTAATTAATAGTAGTATTAAATCCCCCTCTTATTCTTTAACCTTTAACCTGTCAAATTTCTCCCTAGCTGTCACTTTCTCTTAAAACTTTAATAGGGTTGCCCCCTCTCTAACCCTCTGTCTCTTCTCCTCTTTCATCTTCTGTTTTTTTGTTTTATTTCTTTTTTTTTGTTTTCATTCGTTGCAGCAAGGAACTCACGCACTCCGGCAAAAAGGGGGAGGACCTCACCATCGCGCGGAGGAGGGAGGAGGGGCGGAGACCGGCCGGCGGCGGCTCCAGGCGCGTCCTCCGGCAGCCCAGGCGACGGCCTCCAGCGCACGGCGGCGGCGGCTTGCCTGCTGGGCGGCGCGCGCGTGCTGAAGGCGACGGCGGCGGCTCCTCACGGCCGGTGGCGGCGCGGCTTCTCAGGCGTGGGCGCCGTGCGTGGAGAAGAGGGAATGGGTGGAGGATGATAGGAGGAGGAGATTGTTTGTTTGGGGTTTCCCTTTTTTTTGGATCTGAGATTTCAATTTCAGATTGGGTTGTTTGGGTTTATTTGGATCTGAACTTGCTTTTTCAGATTCGGGTTTTGATTGTCTCTGATTTTGGAGAAGAACTTGCTGGGGCTGATTTGGTTGAGAAGATTTGATGGGTTGATTGGTGATCAGTTGTTTCTGTTTTTGGGAAATTTGGTCTTGGGGATGATGAATCTGAAATGGGTTTCTGATTTGTGTGCTGGTTTGGAGAAATTTTGCAGGGGAAGGGGAAGTTGCAGGGAAGAAGACGGTTGTAGGTTAGTCGTTCACCGTTGTGGTTGCTGCCTGTTGTTGAAATACAACAGTGAATGGGGGACACCTTGATGGGATGGAGCCGTATGTGGGGGAGATAATGAATAGCAATGTTGGATCTCACCAACAGAAGGAGGTGGAATCAATAGGTTTAATTAATTAGTAACTTGATTAAGATTAAAGTTTAATCAATATTGATTTGGGATAATCTAATTAGGGTTATTTAATTAGGGTTAAACTTAATCAATATTTGATTATGAATATTTAATTAGGGTAATTAATTAGTGTAATTATTAGGGTTAAGGTTAATTAATCACGTCATGAAAATTAAAAGTCATCCGAGACGCGCTCGTGTCGACACAAAAAGAACTCGCGCACAACACATCCGGACGATCGAACAAAGATACGGGCACACACAAAAAAAAATACACGCGTAGGAAAAATACTGGTCGTTACATTCTACCCACCTTAGGAAAATTCCGTCCTCGGAATTCTCATCAACTAAAGAGTAGGGAACAAATATGGATAACGCTCTCGTATCTCATCTTCCCGCTCCCAGGTAGATTCTCCCGGCGAGTCGCTATGCCACATCACCCTGACTAGATCAACAGTCTTGGTCCTGAAAACTTTCTGACGTCGATCTAAGATCTCCACCGGTTGTTGTTCGTACGTCAGATCTGGTCGAACTGTGATCTCTGAGTAATCCACAGCATGAGAAGGGTCGCTGACGTAACGACGCAGCTGGGACACATGGAAGACGTCATGAACTCCCTCTAAGGACGGTGGCAAAGTTAAGCGATATGCTACCTCTCCAACTCGCTCCAACACATCGAAGGGTCCAATAAATCTCGGACTAAGCTTGCCTCTCTTTCCAAATCGAATCACTCCTCGATTTGGTGAGATCTTCAGGAACACATGATCTCCTGGCTGAAACTCTAGAGGACGTCGTTTAGCATCTGCCCAATGCTTGTAACGGTCCTGAGCGATCCGAAGCTTGTCTCTGATATCTCGCACAACATTAACTGCTTCCACTATCATCTCTGGCCCCAAGAGCTCTCTATCACCTACGTCATCCCAACTCTGTGGCGAACGACATTTTCTCCCGTAGAGAGCAGCAAAAGGCGCCATACCAATGCTCGCTTGATAGCTATTGTTGTAGGAGAACTCCACCAAGTGCAGGTGATCCTCCCACGAACCCTTAAGGTCCAACATGCAAGCTCTCAACATATCCTCCAATATCTGAATAGTGCGCTCCGACTGTCCATCCGTCTGCGGGTGATACGCAGTACTGAACTTCAGACTGGTACCCAGATTGGTCTGCAGACTTTTCCAGAACTGAGATGTGAATCTCGTATCACGATCTGATACAATGCTCACAGGGACTCCATGCAAGCGCACGATCTCCTACACGACATAATTCATATCACGACTAGTACTAGAAGGAAACTATTAAGGTACGAGTTAGGTCATTACCTCCATATACTTCCTTGCTAATATCTCCGTGGATTGCCCAACTCGGAAAGGTATAAAGTGCGCGGACTTGGTCAATCGATCCACGATGACCCAGATCGCGTCATTCTGTTTGGTGCTCCGAGGTAAGCCAGTCACGAAGTCCATCGTGATGTGCTGCCACTTTCACTCTGGAATCGGCAGAGGTTGTAGTAATCCAGCAATGCGATGGTGTTCAGCCTTCACTTGCTGACACACGAGGCACTTGGCAACACTCCGTGCCACACTTCTTTTCATCCCATGCCACCAGAAATTCTGTCGAAGATCCTTGTACATCTTAGTACCTCCAGGATGAATAGAATAAGGCGAACTGTGAGCCTCATTTATCAACTCCTCTCTGATATCTCCGGCAGGCACGCAGACCCTACTACCATATCTCAAAGATCCATCCGCGTGAATCAGAAAATCTGTCCGAAGTCCTGCTTCGACTTGCTCTCTGATCTTCTTTAACTTAGCATCCCCATCTTGAGCAGTTTTGATTCGATCTACAATCGTCGACTGAATCTGCATGTTCATCAACGACGATGTGACTCCCGGTAGTACAGCTTCAACATTCATCCTTCGCAGATCCTGCTGCAATCTCCACTGAGCTGTGAGAAACATCACTTCGGGCAGTCGACTCAAGGCATCCGGTACAACATTCACCCTCCCTGGATGATACTGAAGATCGATGTCGTAGTCTGCCATCAATTCCAACCATCTGCGCTGTCTCATATTCAGCTCCTTCTGGGCGAATATATATTTCAAACTTTTGTGATCAGTGAAGATTTTCACTTTCTCACTCAGTAAGAAATGTCGCCAAATTTTCAGTGCAAAGATGACAGCGGCTAGCTCCAAATCGTGAGTCGGATAATTCTTCTCGTGGATCTTCAACTGTCGCGAAGCATATGTGACCATATGATTGTGTTGGTGTAGAACGCATCCAAGTCCCTTGCCTGATGCGTCGCAGAAAATTTCGAAGCCTCCGCTTCTGTCTGGAATAGCTAATACTGGTGCAGTAGTTAGTCTCTCTTTCAAGGTAGAAAAGGCTTGCTCACAAGAGTCTGACCAACTGAACTTAACATCCTTCCTCGTCAATCTCGTCATTGGCTCAGCTATCCTCGAGAAATCCTTGATAAATCTGCGGTAGTATCCAGCCAATCCAAGGAAACTCCTGATGTCTGATGCCGATCGAGGTGCATGCCATTCACTGACTGCTTTGACCTTCTCCGGATCCACTGAGATACCAGCTCCCGACACTACATGCCCAAGAAATGCAATTCTATCTAGCCAGAATTCGCATTTGCTGTACTTGGCATACAGTCTATGGTGACGGAGCGTCTCCAACACTTCCTTCAGATGTTCTGCATGCTCTTCATCGCTCTTCGAGTACACCAAGATGTCGTCTATGAAAATCACCACGAACTTGTCGAGGAAGTCATAAAAGATAAGGTTCATGAGATTCATGAACACAGCAGGAGCATTCATCACACCGAACGGCATGACAACGAACTCGTAATGCCCGTACTTAGTCCGAAAAGCAGTCTTGAGTACATCTTCCTTCTTGACTCTGACTTGATGGTATCCGCTCCGGAGATCTAACTTCAAAAATACCCTCGATCCACCAAGCTGATCGAAGATATCATCAATGCGAGGCAGCGGGTACTTGTTCTTCACTGTGATCTGATTCAACTCTCGATAATCAATACACATTCTCCTCGAGCCATCTTTCTTCTTCACTAGCAAGACGGGTGCACCCCATGGAGATACGCTGGGATGAATGAAACCCTTCTGTAGTAGTTCATCCAACTGTTTTCTCAACTCTTCTAGTTCTGCAGGAGCCATACGGTACGGCGCCTTCGAAATTGGTTGGGCTCCTGGCATAAGATCGATACCGAACTCCAACGCTCGATCAGGCGGCAGTCCAGAAATGTCTTCAGGGAAGACGTCTTCGAAATCTCTCACTACTGCAGGCTTCTCTGGCTCAGCAATCATAGATGCAACGGTCAATCGGTAAGGCTGGGCTCGGAACTTGACAGGTCCAAGCGAACGTCCTCCGCCGACAAATTCGAATACTGGATGGTCGGGAATTTCGAACACCACTTTCTTCCTGTGACAGTCGATCGTGGCATAAAAAGCTCCTAACCAGTCAATGCCGAGAATAGCATCAAAGTTGGGTAGGTCGTGGACGATGAAATTAGCATATAATTCGTGTCCACTAATCACCAACGGGCATGGTCTACATCCCAGTGCAACTTTCACTACACCATTCCCAGTTGTAATGTTCCAACACTTGGGAAGTGTATAGGTGGGTATCGAGTGTTCGACTACGAACTTCCGAGATAGGATGCACATGGAAGCTCCAGAATCGAACAGGGTCAAGGCCGGGTGAGATGAAACTAAGATGACACCTAAGAGTAATATGCAACTAAATTAACATGGGTATAACTAATCAAATATAATGCATGAATAAGGAAAACTAGTATAGAAGTTACCTGCAATAACTCCGTCCTCAGTCTCTGCCTCCACTGCAGTCATCGTGAAGGCTTGCCTCTTAGGCTGAACAGCCTGCTGGAAAGCCTGCTTCTGGGGAATGAGAGGCGCTCCACGTCCAGCAGCCACTGGAGCTCTCTGCTGCTGAACTCCATCTGGTGCTTTCCACAGTTGCTTAGTTCTCGGACAGTCCTTCAATGCATGCGTAGCGTCACCACAAACTAAGCACTGGCCCAAGAATCTCATACACTGCTCCTTCACATGACCAGCCTTGCCACAAAAATGGCACAACTTCGGAGTAGGCCCACCTGGCCTCTTAAACTGCACGGACTGATTAGGCTTGAACCCAGGCCTAACCACAGCTCTGGCCTGCTCCATAGGCCTCTTCCCAGCACCTGAATACTGTCCTCTCCTCTGATTGGCAATCAGCTCCTGCCTCTTGGCAGCTATCAACAACTTCTGGTAAGAATCCAAGTCCGAAGAGGAAATCAGACTCTACAGCTCCAAAGATAAGCCTTGTAAGAATTTCTGAGCTCGATCCTCAGCAGTCTCCACCATCTTCGGTGCAAAGCGACTCAGTCTCATGAACTCTTGGTGGTACTGGTCCACCGTCAGATTCCCTTGCTTCAGATTGATAAACTGCTGCATCAGTTCCCTCTTGGCAGCTCGAGGGAAATACTCATCATTAAATCTCGCCTTGAAAGTGGCCCAGGGGATAGGCTTCGCCAACATCTGCTCTTCTGACTCCCACCAACTGCGGGCATTGTCCTTCAGTTGCTTCTTCACTAAGTCAACCCATCCAGCCGGGTTAACCTTCGAGAGAAGCAGGTTATCCTCTGTGTTCTTCATCCATTCATCCGCAGCTAATGCTCCTTCTGACCCAGTGAAATATGACGGGCCCAGCTCCCGAAACTGCTTCGCTCCCGGCTCGAAGCGAGGGGCATTCTGAAGCATGCCCTGCTGAACCTGCATCATCTGATGCATCATTCTCATCATCTCAGCCGTGGTGGGTTCTCTATCAGCATCTGCAACACGTCCTGCTCCACCACCAGCTCCAGGTCCACTACCAGCTCCTCGAGTAATGCGTCTACCGGCCATCTAAGACAAGGAAATGTTCAGATTAGACTTAATCATGACTCGAATGTTATGAATATTTAAATGGATGTTGTTATCATTATTGTTCCGATATTTCGCAGATGCAAAGAGAAGAGGACCTGCATGTGCCACCACTAAAACCTGTCACGCCCCGCTTCCCTAATATGGAAGGCGAGACGTGAGGAGGTCCGCTCAGACGTGGAGCTGTGAAGCTGCAGTCTGATAAGCGTCTGTAAAAATTTCGAAAAGTAGCAGGTCCTTGCATCGCGACGAAACAACAACAATAATAAAGCAGATAAGAAAATATCCACCAACAACATCCAACAAATATTACATCACAGAATAGTCACAAAAGTGCGAGTCTGAACAATAGGCCTAAAGCATGGCCAAACAAAACAAAGAGAGATAGATGCTACGCACCGAACCTAACAACAACTAAGGAAAGGTAACAACTGAGGGGAGACTCCAAACGAGTCTAGGACTGGTCACCCGTGTCCTCGAACTCGGTCTCTGCAGGGACCTCGAACTCAGCGTCAACGAACTGCTCGTCCTCAGCAACCTGCTCTGTCTCAAATCCTGACATGTGACACCCAAAGAGAAAAGGGCACATGTCAGCAAAAGTCTCCCAAGGGAAGCGGAGAACTTTTGTGCAAGGATACAAATAAAATAATGCAACTAGAAGTTCTACAATGATGATATGGCATGACATTAAAAGAGTGCAACAATTAAATTAACAGGATGAAAATAATTAAGCACGTCGTAGCAGAAAGCTACAAATCACTATTTCACGATTTCACGATTTCACGATTAACTTGTATTCACGATGTGCACAGGGTTTACGCCTTTTGGCTGAAGTGGCTGTACGGGCACACTTCTACGCTCAAGTGATCGCTTAACCCTACCCCTCCACGTGTATCGAGCGTTGGTTTCCCAAAATCACTGTGCTCGCTTCTGGATCACGAGCCAGGAAGTGTTTATTGGCATAGGGTTGTGCCCGCAAAAGCAGGTGCCTAGCCTCAATAGTTACAATTATTGTAGCGTGTGCTACGCAATCACGATAGAACAATTTGATGCATGACATGTAATGAGCAGTTAAAGTGCGTGCATTTAATTGAAAGTAAACGTGACATGGCAGCATGAATGAAAACAGGTAAAAAGTGTCGAATCTAGTTTCGTTGTCAAACTAGATCAAATAGGGCGTCTAGGCGACTATCATTTCACCGCCTAGTCTCTTTTACACAATTTTACAAATTGGCCTAAAACATGGCATAAATAATTACTGGCAAGTATCACTTGCCTGTTTCCGGTGGTATCGGTTGTCGGGGGTTCGAGCGTTACGTTACGGTGAGTCCGATTCGCTGTTTTGGGTAAACAAATCACTAAATTAGATTTCTGTGAAATACGTGCAATATTAAAATAACACCCGAATTGGGTTCGCCTAATTTTATCGGGTTCTCTGGCTAGTGAAATGTTATTTAGGGTCATACTGACATGGTGCGCCTTATTTTATACTAGTATTATCACCCTAGCGTTATTTACAAACTTGCTAACATGCTAGAATTAAATAACATCTTAACAAACCGTTATTTAAATTAACACTAACACTAATTAATACTAAGCACCTACTAATCAACTCTACTAGGCTAATTACAATGGTACCAGGTTAATTTGAATGGGCTAATAAACTAATGGCATGTTAACATTACTTTTAATATCCCACCTACTATCCTGTAACATTGACTAAGGATATGTTATAATACTAATAAGTTATTATTTCTCTCCCTCCTTCTCATTCTTTAATTTTTTTAAACCTATTTCTTTACCCATGCTGTCAACTACTCCTCTTACACAATTAATTAATAGTAGTATTAAATCCCCCTCTTATTCTTTAACCTTTAACCTGTCAAATTTCTCCCTAGCTGTCACTTTCTCTTAAAACTTTAATAGGGTTGCCCCCTCTCTAACCCTCTGTCTCTTCTCCTCTTTCATCTTCTGTTTTTTTGTTTTATTTCTTTTTTTTTGTTTTCATTCGTTGCAGCAAGGAACTCACGCACTCCGGCAAAAAGGGGGAGGACCTCACCATCGCGCGGAGGAGGGAGGAGGGGCGGAGACCGGCCGGCGGCGGCTCCAGGCGCGTCCTCCGGCAGCCCAGGCGACGGCCTCCAGCGCACGGCGGCGGCGGCTTGCCTGCTGGGCGGCGCGCGCGTGCTGAAGGCGACGGCGGCGGCTCCTCACGGCCGGTGGCGGCGCGGCTTCTCAGGCGTGGGCGCCGTGCGTGGAGAAGAGGGAATGGGTGGAGGATGATAGGAGGAGGAGATTGTTTGTTTGGGGTTTCCCTTTTTTTTTGGATCTGAGATTTCAATTTCAGATTGGGTTGTTTGGGTTTATTTGGATCTGAACTTGCTTTTTCAGATTCGGGTTTTGATTGTCTCTGATTTTGGAGAAGAACTTGCTGGGGCTGATTTGGTTGAGAAGATTTGATGGGTTGATTGGTGATCAGTTGTTTCTGTTTTTGGGAAATTTGGTCTTGGGGATGATGAATCTGAAATGGGTTTCTGATTTGTGTGCTGGTTTGGAGAAATTTTGCAGGGGAAGGGGAAGTTGCAGGGAAGAAGACGGTTGTAGGTTAGTCGTTCATCGTTGTGGTTGCTGCCTGTTGTTGAAATACAACAGTGAATGGGGGACACCTTGATGGGATGGAGCCGTATGTGGGGGAGATAATGAATAGCAATGTTGGATCTCACCAACAGAAGGAGGTGGAATCAATAGGTTTAATTAATTAGTAACTTGATTAAGATTAAAGTTTAATCAATATTGATTTGGGATAATCTAATTAGGGTTATTTAATTAGGGTTAAACTTAATCAATATTTGATTATGAATATTTAATTAGGGTAATTAATTAGTGTAATTAATTAGGGTTAAGGTTAATTAATCACGTCATGAAAATTAAAAGTCATCCGAGACGCGCTCGTGTCGACACAAAAAGAACTCGCGCACAACACATCCGGACGATCGAACAAAGATACGGGCACACACAAAAAAAAATACACGCGTAGGAAAAATACTGGTCGTTACATTCTACCCACCTTAGGAAAATTCCGTCCTCGGAATTCTCATCAACTAAAGAGTAGGGAACAAATATGGATAACGCTCCCGTATCTCATCTTCCCGCTCCCAGGTAGATTCTCCCGGCGAGTCGCTATGCCACATCACCCTGACTAGATCAACAGTCTTGGTCCTGAAAACTTTCTGACGTCGATCTAAGATCTCCACCGGTTGTTGTTCGTACGTCAGATCTGGTCGAACTGTGATCTCTGAGTAATCCACAGCATGAGAAGGGTCGCTGACGTAACGACGCAGCTGGGACACATGGAAGACGTCATGAACTCCCTCTAAGGACGGTGGCAAAGCTAAGCGATATGCTACCTCTCCAACTCGCTCCAACACATCGAAGGGTCCAATAAATCTCGGACTAAGCTTGCCTCTCTTTCCAAATCGAATCACTCCTCGATTTGGTGAGATCTTCAGGAACACATGATCTCCTGGCTGAAACTCTAGAGGACGTCGTTTAGCATCTGCCCAATGCTTGTAACGGTCCTGAGCGATCCGAAGCTTGTCTCTGATATCTCGCACAACATTAACTGCTTCCACTATCATCTCTGGCCCCAAGAGCTCTCTATCACCTACGTCATCCCAACTCAGTGGCGAACGACATTTTCTCCCGTAGAGAGCAGCAAAAGGCGCCATACCAATGCTCGCTTGATAGCTATTGTTGTAGGAGAACTCCACCAAGTGCAGGTGATCCTCCCACGAACCCTTGAGGTCCAACATGCAAGCTCTCAACATATCCTCCAATATCTGAATAGTGCTGGTTTGGAGAAATTTTGCAGGGGAAGGGGAAGTTGCAGGGAAGAAGACGGTTGTAGGTTGGTCGTTCATCGTTGTGGTTGCTGCCTGTTGTTGAAATACAACAGTGAATGGGGGACACCTTGATGGGATGGAGCCGTATGTGGGGGAGATAATGAATAGCAATGTTGGATCTCACCAACAGAAGGAGGTGGAATCAATAGGTTTAATTAATTAGTAACTTGATTAAGATTAAAGTTTAATCAATATTGATTTGGGATAATCTAATTAGGGTTATTTAATTAGGGTTAAACTTAATCAATATTTGATTATGAATATTTAATTAGGGTAATTAATTAGTGTAATTAATTAGGGTTAAGGTTAATTAATCACGTCATGAAAATTAAAATTCATCCGAGACGCGCTCGTGTCGACACACAAAGAATTCGCGCACAACACATCCGGACGATCGAACAAAGATACGGGCACACACAAAAAAAAATACACGCGTAGGAAAAATACTGGTCGTTACAATATACAGGAGCATAATTAGTATCTGCTTGCATATGCGGGTTTCCGCATAATTCAACAGTATAAGTCGAATTAAGGGTGATCAGGGACCGCATATGTTGCCTTTTAGAACACTAAAAACCATCATCATGCTCTGTTAGTTGTGTCAGTAGTCATAGTCATTGTAGTCATAGTCATTTTATTTTTGCACTGATTTATTCTCATCTTTGTGTACCAAGTCTGAAAAGAAAGGAAGAAGAATTCAAGAAGTTTACGCTAACACCCAAAAAAATTTAATAATTTGCTTTTTTAAATTTACACACAACTACATATCTCGCATTACTATCCCGCATCGTACCCTCCCACTACACCGTTGCGCCTCCGTAGCCCCCTACCACACCCTGCCCCGAGCGCCGCCGAGCAATCTCTTCCTCATCCCATCCCATCTCCATTCTCTTCCTCCTCCCTTCTCTTTCTTCATCCCACTCCCCTCTTCTGTCGACGCTGTTGCCGTTGCACTGGGCAAGGGTTTGGTGGGGGCTGCATGGATGTTGCGGCGGCCGGGGATGTGGAGGAGGAGGAAGAGAGGAAGAAGGTAAAAGAGGAAATATTTTTAAAGACAAGCAAGTAAATTTTGAATGGCAAACTTGTCAATAAAGGGTCTATGAATTCAACAATTAGGTACATGGGCATAGCAACCCCCTTATCTAAGCTATGTTCAACAGTCTGTTGGATTTGGTTATTGGACGCTTTATTTCCTAGAACTCTGCCTTCTTTGGAGATATCACTTTTGGTCTTTTGCACTCAAACCCACTTCCCATCAACTGCCGTGCCCATAAAACACAAAAGTGCATGTCTAGATCATTCATTAAATGATTCCTTTAATACTTTTCCTTCTTCGATATTTATTCTCACCAATTTTCTTTCTGTAAGAAGAAGAAAATTTTAAATTTCAATTAGCCAACAAAATCCATCTTGATCAACTTGATGTTTTGATTAATTGAATCAATAAATCTTATTTATATGTGATTTATACTTTTATTGGCTCATTGCATAATGTACGCCTCGTACTGCATAAAAATTTCTTCTTTGTTAAATTATGCCATTGACGAATCTTATGGCTATTAAATTAGTCCATGTTATTTGATCTGTTTTGCAGCTCCCCCCACCACAAAACCCAAATTAGAGGTAATCTAGCTGATATGTAATGCATTCCACAATTTGAGACATTATTTTATATTGCATATTTTCCCTGTATGGCGTTAATAATTATTTCCTACTATATGCACAGCTTGCTCATTTGTCCTACAACATTGAGTGCATAATGAAAGAACTAAAGATTTGAATCTGTATTCATTCCTAAACATATAGATCTAGATATAGGCATGCCGAATGTTAAAACTTTACATTCTCGGATAGGAATCATACCTGAATCTATGAAGACGATGATCTGGATGACGCAGCAGAAAGATCTTCCAGATCCAAACGAATCAACCGTTGGAGGAATCCTTTGGCTTTCTTCCGGTTTCTCTTCTAGCGACGAGACGTAGAAAAGACGGCTAACTTGTTCGTGTGTTCTGGGGATCATGACTGCATATAAATAGGCTAGCCTCCTTAGCCCTATGGTTTCCAATTCGGCCCATCAATGAATTGAAGCCTAATAGTTGCTACACATAAAGGCCTACGACCTACTTGACTCGTTTAAGCCCACTTAACCAAATAAATGAAATCACTTATACATTGGGATTTAATATGACACACTATATCATTAAATAATTATATTTGCATATTAGCCCAACGTTGGATTAAGATCTAACTGTGTTGGATAAGTTCCAACAATCTCCCACTTGTGCTATATGCTAAACTTTATAATTATATTTCATTGTGCATACAACCGAATAAGATCTTAATTTACTGTCATCACTTTAATGAGTCAAAAACAATCCGGTCCATCAATTAGATTAGCATAGGATTAAAGAGGTCTTCGCCGCAGCAATTGCAGCTCGACCCATCAGTGGTCACTGTGCTAATATAAAAGAATGATATGGATTATGAAGTGGATGTGTAGAATGGAAATTACATGTAATGTGATCTAACATGTCAATTTCCAATTGATCATCCTTAACTTTAGTGAGATCATAAACATACCAAAATCGGAGTGAAGCCGAATTGAACCAAAACTTTATTTCTGATCAGAAAATAACCTCAAGCTTAAGCTGGAGACTTAATTTTGTCTATCATATGAGCACCCAAAAGAACAAACTCCCACAAAACTAAATGTTCTTAATGAAATGACATCCATATGAGTAGCGAGCTCATAAAACCTTTTGGATGACATTCCCTTAGTATAACGGTCCGTAATTACATGGTTTGTTCTGATGTGCTCATTATATAATCATACACTCCGAATTATTAATCAACAATCTAGAAACTTGATCTCTGAATATTTTAAACTTTGTCGAGTTCCTGTTGCTGGAATATAAAACTGCAGACTTTATTGTCACAAAATAAACTGTGTGGTGTTTTAGTAACATCCTTAATTTGCAGCATTGTGACAAAATATACAGATATATTTCATGATTTGGATGTCACATAATATGATATGAAATCTAAAGCAATGTCAGAAGAGACTATATAAAAGGGACTATTTAGATCTCTTCTAGTAGATGGCGTCTAACATAGATTTTCATACATTCTTTGCATCCAATAAATGATCAGAGTCAATATACCAAAATGATCTCAAACCCTTTTGACTACTGATCTTGAACATGTAACCCCTTTTGTTCTCCATAAATACCGTAAGACCCATTTGGCTGCTATCAACTGGTCTACTACTGAACTTAACAATCTGCCCAACATACCTGTAATATATGCAATAACCAAATGCATATAAGCCTGAGCATATTTTAGACTCCATATTGGTGAGATATATGGAATCTTCTGAGGATTATTCTTTGGGCAATTATTGAGACCAAACTTGTCTCCCACAGAACTTAACATACATTACCACATAGATATTATAGAAATTACATGCTTCCACAGAACTTAAGATATATAACATCATCTCAAAACCGAACGAGATGATCACTTAATGAAATTCAATATATCATTAACGATATTGAAATGCTCTACTAATGCCATTATAAATCTGTATGCTATTATAAACCTTACAGAGTCTTTCATGAAAAATGAATAGAAAGTATCTTTACAATTAATGCATCCTTTTCCGTATAGAGTCCTTTGTGATACACTTTAAATCTTTTCTTATTACCCTTTTGATTATAAAAATCCATTTACAATCAGTAGGTTTCAAACCTTATGGCAATGAGAAAAGATTAAGTATCATTCAAAGACTTTCTTACTTAATGCATTAATCCATTTTAGAGATGTAGAACTTTTATGACTTGATGCAAGTCAAAGTTCCATCATCCTAATGTTAACCATATGTTCTTGAGAATTACAATGTAATATTTCAACACTGTACTTTTCAATGGCAATTAGTGCTTTGCGGTTCTAGAGTCTGTCCTAATGAACAATTTCCCGAATAGGAGGAATTGCAATATTGTCTTGAATTTATTGTGTCTTGAACAATGTCAGGAATACTATCTTGAGCAATACCAACAACACCTGTGGGAATATAATTCTCTTCAAGAATAATGTCACTAATAAATTCCCCCCCCTCAAACTCAGCATTCTCAAATAGGTGTGCATTTCCTAATTCGTAAACTAATTTAATGGTGGGATTATGTAAAATCATACAAAATATCATATTTTAAATTATTCAACAAAACTAGAAAATCATTAGCATTATGTCCAGTTTCTTTATTAGGCTTATAAGGCCTTACATTAGTTGGACATCTCCAAACATGCAAGTGATTTAAGTTCATTTGTTGAAACTTTTTTAGGATATAAGCTGCAATAAAAAAATAACTGAATTCTCAATTGTTAATCCTTTCTTTATAACACATGTACATGAATGCATGAATTTTGTAAATGAAGCAATATTTCCACATAAATGAAGATTATAATGAAATTTTAAACAACCAAAATAAACCAATTTTGAATCAAGAGACAACCAAATTTTCCATTTAATAATTGAACAATAATGACCGAATTTGTTCAAAATAGAAATAGAAATCCAAATTCCGTTAAACGGTACATAATAGTCTCATGAAAGATTCAAATACAATCTAGCCTTCAAAATTAATAATTTAAATTTTATTTGCTTCTAATTGAACCATTTTGCCATTGCCCATATCGATGTATCGTTCACCATCATTCGGCTTTTGGCATCTCAGGCAACCCTGCATAGACACAATGATGTGATTGGTTATACCATTATCTTTTCATTAAATGTTTATAAGTACCGAAGTTTATAAAAGAAAGAAGTTAACTATAGAGCAAACCAAATTTAACAGCATACCTTTCTTATCTTTAGAGGTAGAGATCATATGAGCACTTTCTGTCTTCCTTGCTGAAGCCTTTTCTCTTCCTGAACACAGTGCGAGATGAGCTCATTCAGATACCAAGTTTTGTCTGACAGTTGTAGCTCATCTTGAACTAGTTATACTTATTAGGAAGAGATATCAGAACCAAATGCACTAGCAAGTCCTCAGAGAGGTCATACTTAAGTGCTTTCACCTTAATAGCAAGGTGAGACATTTTCAGAATGTGCTCCCTAATGTTTCCTGTACCCTTATACCTCATTGAAATTAGACTTGTTAAGAGTATACAAATTTCGCCCTTTTCATTCTTGACAAATCTATTTTCAATATCAGAAAGGAATCCTTTAGCTGTAGTAATTTTATCTGAAATAGTGCACCTGAGATTTTCTGGAATGGCATTCTTCATAAGCATTAGGTACATGCGATTTGACCTCTTCCACTATTCCATATCCCTTTGTTTATCAGAGGTACTCTCTTTAGTGAGTGGTGGAGGACTATGAGTTCTTAATGCCAGATCAAGATCCATGACTCCGAGGATTATCAAAAGATTCTCCTTCCATACCTTGAAGTTAGAGCCATTAAGTACTGGAATAGATTTGAGGTGGGCAGAAATTTTTTCAGGAATAACAGCTGAAAAGGAGAACAAGAAAACAATTGTAATATGTTCATATGAGTATTAGACAAAAACAACACCAAATTCAAATTAATGCTTTTTCCCATCTCAAGACATCCTTTAGTAGCTCAACATTTATATTTGGATAATCTATTGACTAGTCATTGACATCTTGTTGTAGCAATCAGACAATAACACTAATAACATGCCAAAAATAAAACTTCCTTTGGGCCGAATTAAATTTGCATGCATTATCTCACTAATCATCACCTTATCTATTGCCACATGTGCGCATAAATTGATATAGAACGGTAATCTTCTTTTGGGCCGATTTAGCATTCATATGAAATTATGCACATAAAAATCCCTTTTATATTTATGAAATTAAATTAATGCAAACAGGAGAGCCCACTTTGGCGGGGTGATGTTTACATCAACTCATTTCAAAAATATGCACCTTTGCAAAATTTGAATCTATGTCGTACTTTAATACCTGAATCTATACTTTAAGTGGAAATATTCAAGTCCACTTTTATTCAAAACCAAATTTAAGGCAACCAAAATTTTCATACAAAAGTATGTATTCAACTTGTTATATTTCGAGATTAAAACTAATCTTCACAAGAAAACTCACTTTGGTGAGTTTTTCGAAATATATAATTAATTATGCCAAAAAAATTTGATTTTTAAACTAAACTGAATTTAACACAAAATGATTTTTTTAAGTGGAAATATATATAAGAATCTTTTATTCCACCTTTTAAATCATTTATTTTGAGTTAAATAAAATCCATAATTTCAACACAAATTTTCTTCTTTAAAATAGGGGTATATATGTGTACTAATGTGTATATGAACATACATAAAAGTTATATATATAAATATACACCCTATCCCATTTAATATATAACTTTAAAATGTGTCAAAATTCCTTAAGGTCATTTACTTCATGGTTAGTACACAAAATTCCTTAAGGCCTTTTAAACTTATCCTTGAGGAGAAATATACGTTAAAGCCTTTTATTTCCTCCCGAAGAAAACACTTGAATTTTGTGTTGTAAGTTAAATTCATATTTAGGCAAACTGAATATTCATACTAAGGTATGCAGTCAACTTGTTATATATCGATATATATATATATATATGTACTTATGCCATAAATTTATAATTTAATTTATTTTACCATAATTAACACAATTTATCTTTGAGGAGAAATATACATTAAAGCTTCTTATTTCCTCCTTCAATCCAATTTAAGTTCAATATTAGGCAACCAATCATACAACATATGTCCCCAACTTGTTACATTCCGAAATAATAATAATCTCTACATTAGAGCCCATTTTGATGGGGTTTCGTATTAATTAAAATTATTTCAAAACATATAACCAAACGTGTCCAAAATTGAATTTAAATGAAACTAAAATTTAACACACAAAATGGGCCTAGAGGAAATATATACACAAGACCATTTATCTCCTCTTTCAACGAATTTAAATTCAAAATTTTAGGCATTAAATTATATACAAAGTATGTCCGTAGCCTTTTATATATCGAAATAAAAATAATTGTCACAATAAAGCCCACTTTATTGGTGTTTTGATTTAATTACAATTATTTCGAAATATATATATAATGAAGCATGCTTAAAATGAATTTAAATAAGTTAAACTATTTTAATGCAAAAGTATACCTCAAAGGAAATATATATGTACAAAAAACCTTATTATTTCCTTTTTAACATATGTGTTAATATTCTCATGAAACAAGCCCACATCAGTGTCCAAATAACCCAAAAATTGGCGAAACAAGGAGGCCCACAACTAGTACAAATAGCCAAAACTGGCCCAAAAAAAATACCAGGCCGCCCTCCTGATGAACCGCGGCAGGCCCCCAGTCGGGGGAATGCTTTTCTCCGACGGGGGCGGTGACTGGGGGACTGCTTTTCTCCGACGGGGGCGGTGACTGGGGGACTGCTTTTCTCCGACGGGGGCGGTAGGTTGCGCCCCCTTTATCCCGACTGGGGGCGGCATCTGTCGCCCCCTCTGATCTTGGGGGGGGGGGCGAGCAGGTGCCGCCCCATTGTTCCTGAACGGGGGCGGTGGATACCACCGCCTCTGATCCCGACGGGGGGGGGGGGGGGGGGGTGGCAGGGTGCCGCCCCATGTTCCTGAATGGGGGCGGCGGATGCCGCCCCCTCTGATCCCCCCTCTGATCCCAACTGGGGGCGGCAGGGTGACGCCCCCTTTGTGAGACTGCCGCAGGCGCCAAAGGCGTCTGCTTTCCTGACGGGGCGGCCTGGCCACCACCTTTCATCGTCGCGTTGGGCGCCGGCGAACTGTCGGTGCTGATCTTCCTGACGGGGGCGTCGCTGTCCCCTCTTGATCTGTATCGAACGGCGGCCGGCGGACCGCCCCCGATCTTGGGTTAGATATTTTTAACAGGAAAAACAATCAAAAAAGCCATAAAAAGTACATATCCGAATCCAAACAGATCAAAAAACCTATTTTTATCAGATTTATGATGGGCCTGGGCCCAAACCCATGCGGGTTTGCACCCGACCCTCTTTTTTGTACTTGCCCTTTCCGTGTCCTCCTTGGAGTAGGATTCCCCCTCCCGCCCCGAGTCCTCCTTGGAGTAGGATTCCCACTCCCACCCCGAGTCCTACTTGGAGTAGGATTAGCCGGACTAGTCCTACTTGGTTTAGGATTGTCATGGTTTCTATTATAAATAGGGGGTAGCCTTCTCTTATTTTCTCATGCTTGATATTTGGAGATTTCTCTATTGAGCGTCTTAGGAGTAGTTCTAGATCTAGACGAGTGCGGACGTCCTCTAGGCGTCTTGGGAGGAGAATACACCTTTTTGTATTCAATTATCTTGTTTTCTCTTTATTATTTTGCTATAAAAATTGGATCTTTGGTTGGTTCCTAACAATTTGGTATCAGAGCACGTGACGATCCATGGCGACTACGACGAGATCCCACGACAAAATTGAGGCGTTGGAGGCCAAATTCACGAGCGAAATCGACGGAATCAAGAAATCCTTGGCGGCCAATGACGAGTCCTTGACAAAATTGACGGAGGCCGTCACCCAATTGACGGCCAATCAAGCCAAGCACGACGACCAATTTGCACAGATGATGGCGACCCTGAAGCAATTGGCGGCGAACAACAAAGAGGAAGAAAACCCTAATTTGGGGGAAAAAGCGGCACTTTTGAAGAGGGAGAAGGAGAAAGTTGGAAGCTTTGTCCCAAAAAGTGATTTTTTGGTGGCGGATTTGGCCGACGATGAGGACGAGGAGCCGTGGAGGGGTGATTATCGAGAAGAAATTAGGCGAAAAGCTGCGGAAGCCCAAGGAAGGACCGGCAACTACAACGGATTCCGCGCGAGAGCCCACGAAGACGGCGGGGGGCCACGGAGACCCTCCCAGGGGGTCGCCGGCCCCCAGGACCACCAGGGGGGTCCGGCGAACCCCCCCGGGGTCGGCCGGGGGCGCCGAGCCCTTCTGGGGCTCCGGCGGCCCCTGCCGACCCCCGGGGGGGCTGCTGGGGCCCCCAGGACCACCAGGGGGGGTCCGGCGAACCCCCCTGGGGTCGGCCGGGGGCGCCGAGCCCTTCTGGGGCTCCGGCGGCCCCTGCCGACCCCCGGGGGGCCGCTGGGGCCCCCAGGATGCTCGGGGGGTCCGGCGAACCCCCCCTGGGTTCGGCCGGGGCGCCGAACCCCCCTGGGGTTCCGGCGACCCCCGCCGACCCCAGGGGTGACCGCGGGGGCCCCCGTGACCCTCCCAGGCAGCGCACCGAGTCAGCGGTGGCTTTTGGCGGCGATTTGGGGGTTTTTCCGCAAGATCCGCCACGGCGCGAGGCTCCGGCACGTGTTTTCGAGGAGTGGGGACCCGGGAATTTTCAGGAGAATGATGACTATTATCGGGACCCTTCCGACCCCCGCTTTGACGACGGAGGGTGGCAGCCACCGCCCCACCGCCAGGAGAGGCACACCGCAGACACCAGAGGGAGGTTCGGAGACTACCAGGAGTGGCCAGAGGACGATGTTGGAGCAGACGCGGGGCACAGAGACCGAGGGGACTACGGGGGTCGCAGGGGAGGGCCACCCAGGCGATACGAGACCATGGACGAGAGGCGACAGCACTACCGTCCGCGTCACAGAGACGATGGGAGGCCAGAGCAGGGGCATTTTGGAGGGGATTGCAGAGTCCGGAAGCTGAAGATGCCGATTTTTTCTGGGGAGGATCCACACGCCTGGCTGTTCACGGCAGAGAGATATTTCGCGGCGCATCACATGACCGAGGCACAGAAGATGGAGGCGGCGGCCATCTGCATGGAGGGGCGAGCTTTGGGGTGGTTCCAGTGGAAGGAGAGGAGGCAGCAGATCCGGCGCTGGGAGGACCTGAAGGACATGGTTCTGGAGAAGTTTAGAGACCCCCGCTTGAGAAACTTACATGAGCAGCTGTTTGCCCTCAGGCAGGAGGGGCCGGTGCGGGAGTACATTGAGAAATTTGAGACGCTGGCAGGACGAGTTCATGGGGTGTCGGATGAGTCGCTGGAGGGCTCCTTCTTGAAGGGGCTCCGTCCGAGTCTTCGAGCTGCGGTGAGGCCATACAAGCCTCGAGGGCTTTCAGAGGTCATCGAGATGGCGCAGATGGTGGAGGACTCCCGAGCTGAGGATAGGCGAGGCGGAATCGGCTACAGTGGGCAGATGCAGCGGATCACCACGACTGAGTTAGGCGGCGCAGGGGTCCCTACTGAGACAGTTCAGACAGGGCTTGAGAAGACAGGGGAGCCGACACCGATACCAGCTGGGGGTCCATTCCGACGGATGACTGATGCGGAGATGAGGGAGAAGCGGCAAAAGGGACTCTGTTTTAGATGCGACGAGCGCTTCTCTCCCGGACACCGTTGTGTGGATCGGAAGCTGCAGGTTTTGATAGCGGAAGCAGACGAGGATGATGGCTGGGAGGACGAAGGCATTGGAGGGGAGGACGACTCCCACTCGGAGTAGCACCGCCGGTACTTACACCACCTTGAGGACAAGGTGGTTCTTTGGGGGGGAGTATTGATGGGCCTGGGCCCAAACCCATGCGGGTTTGCACCCGACCCTCTTTTTTGTACTTGCCCTTTCCGAGTCCTCCTTGGAGTAGGATTCCCCCTCCCGCCCCGAGTCCTCCTTGGAGTAGGATTCCCCCTCCCACCCCGAGTCCTCCTTGGAGTAGGATTCCCCCTCCCACCCCGAGTCCTACTTGGAGTAGGATTAGCCGGACCAGTCCTACTTGGTTTAGGATTGTCATGGTTTCTATTATAAATAGGGGGTAGCCTTCTCTTATTTTCTCATGCTTGATATTTGGAGATTTCTCTATTGAGCGTCTTAGGAGTAGTTCTAGATCTAGACGAGTGCGGACGTCCTCTAGGCGTCTTGGGAGGAGAATACACCTTTTTGTATTCAATTATCTTGTTTTCTCTTTATTATTTTGCTATAAAAATTGGATCTTTGGTTGGTTCCTAACAATTTACTCATAGATGCAAAATAATAAGATCCAAGTATGGCGGCTCTGATACCACTGGAAAGAACTAAAGATCTGAATCTGTATTCATTCCTAAACATACAAATGTAGATATAGGCATGCTGAATATTAAAACTTTACCTTCTCTGATAGGAATCATACCTGAATCCATGAAGCCGATGATCTGGATGACGCAGCGAAAAGAACTTCCAGATACATACGAATCAACCGTTGGAGGAATCCTTTGGCTTTCTCCTGGTTTCTCTTCTAGCGACGGGACGTAGAAAAGACGGCTAACTTGTTCGTGTGTTTCATGGATCATGACCGCATATAAATAGACTAGCCTCCTTAGCCCTAGGGTTTCCAATTCGGTCCATCAACAAATTGAAGCCCAATAGTTGCTACACATAAAGGCCCACGATCTACTTGACTCGTTTAAGCCCACTTAACCAATAAATGAGATCACCAAATAAATGAGATCACTTATACATTGGGCTTTAATATGATAGTGTATCATTATATAATTATATTTGCATATTAGCTCAACGTTGGATTAAGATCCAACTGTGTTGGATAAGTTCCAACACATAACTGACTACTCTTATTTTACTCTTCCAACAATATCTGCACTCGTGTCCCAGGCAAGCAGACTTGCCACCATGTTTCTTTCTCTCCACCAAATCGTAGCATGGATCTAAAACCCAGAACTTTTGAACTTCTCCAAAATCCAAAACCAGAAGGTATTACACACTTATGGAAACTTATCGCATTAGAATCAATGCCGTATGCCTTATCTATAGTCATCATCATGTCCTTCATCCTAAATAATTGGGGTTGGCTAATGGACTCAATAGAAAGAATGCCAGACTGTAATTATGTCGGATCTTTTCCTTGCATTACGATCTGTTTCAGAGTGTTTTCTCACTACAAAGCGTTGACCGTGGAGAGCCCGGTCAACGTGGTCAAGGGGCCCGCTTTGGGTCCCTCGGGGGCTTCGAATCGGTGCAGAAGGGGCGAGGGGAAGCCTCGGCCCTGGTTGAGACGCTCGGCCTCGGACGGGCGTGCTCGGCCTCGGCTGGTAGGGGGACGAGGGGTAGCCTCAGTCGCCCGGGTAGATGCACGGCCGACGGGTGGCGAGGGAGAGTCTCGGACCCGATTAGGACGCTCGGCCTCGGTAGGACGTGCTCGGCCACGGCAGGCTGACGGTGAGGGGAAGCCTCACTGTCCGGTTGATCGAGTGGTCGGAGAGGGGCGAGGGGTAGCCTCGGCCCGTTGATCTGCTGTCCACCTGCGCAGACGAGAACGCTCGTCAGGGGGCCGGACCTTGGTTCCGGCCAAATCCCCTCCGATGCCTAAGTCAGATAGAGATCTGAGAAAGGAGGCCCGGCGGAGACGGTCCGACTCGTGAGGAGATCGTAACGGCGTCTCTCGGCGCGAGCGGGGGAGGAAGGAGATGAATTGGGGGAACGAGGTCGTTGATGGAGTACCTTAGGTTTTGTTACCTGAGATGCGGTCCCTTTCTTCGTCGTCTTCCTGGCCCTTTTGTAGAGCTCCCGCGTGATTGCCTCTGACCCACGTCCCACGTCCGCCATTGATCGTGCCCCATCAGTCCCCCCTCGCCGCCGCTCTCTCCGCCATGCCAGCACCTCCCCATTATCGCTATTTAGTGGTCGCGCGTCCGGGGGAGTGGTTTTCGCAGGAGTGGGCGAGCGACCAACGGGATATTGGGGCTGGGTCGGATCGACGTTCGAGAAGGTCCCTTGTAGGGCCTTTGTCGAATGGGCTTTGAGGACGCAGATGGGCTTTTGAGCAGTAGTCGGGCTCCTGGGCTCGTGCCTTACGGGTCTCGGTCAAATAGGCGTAACAATTGCCCCCATCGGTCGGGTTGATCGGCCTCGGCCGGTTCGGCTCGGCCGATGTGACCTCTGCCGATTTTGACGAGCTCGTCAGTCGATGCCGACTCATTTATTAGTCGTCATCATGAGTTGGCCCGTTCGATGTTTTTAAGGCGCGGGTTCCGAAGCGCCGTCAGCCTTCAGATGTTGCCACGTGTAGCGGCAAGCTTATCCCTGCCGCCCGCGGAGTCGTCTTAAGTGGAGAAGCCGAGGGATTCGTGAGCCGCCATCCCATCGTCTTTCTTCTTTGCGCTGATCCCCCTCCTGTCTGAGCTCTGCCCCATGTCGTCTTCTTCTGCTACGGGTTCGGTTCGGTCGGAACGCGATGTGGCTCCAGGTCTGGCGGGTGGCACTCCTTCGGCGATTAGTCAGCACGGGGATGATCTTTCAGGGGTTCCTTCCGAGGTCTTGGCGTGGCCTTCGTCGATCTGTGCCACCGCCATCGGGAGCATGCGCTCCTCCTACCTGCTACCGCCCTACTCGGCTCGTGCCCCTGGGGCTGACGAGCGGATCTGCTCTCCTGGTCCCAATGAGGTCGGGATATATGAGAAGTGCTTCCACTTCGGGCTCCGTTTCCCGCTTCATCCTTTTATCGTTGAGTTCCTTCAGGCCCACAATGTGTGCTTGTGTCAATTCTGTCCCAACGCCGTCGGGATCCTCGTCGGGTTCGTTGTCGTCTGCATGCTGAAGGGTGTGGTGCCCTCTCTCCGCCTCCTTGCCCAGTTCTACCGCCTGAGCCTCCATCAATCGGGGGCGTGGATTTACATCAGCGCCCGCCCGAGGATGTCCCTGGTGCTGGGGTTGCCGAGTTCTCTGAAACGCTGGAAGGGGGAATACGTGTTCGTCACATTCCCCTCGAGCGTACACTTCCCGGCGCGGTGGGTGGCGGCCGGTGCCGTTGTTCTTAATCTGGGTGAGCCGACGGTCGCTGAGCAGCAGACGGCGAGGGATATGTTGGCAATTCCTCCGAGGGAGCGCTCGATCGACTTCCTCTTTAGTGACTTTAATTTGCGTAAGACGGTGTGGCCCCTAGGTAAGCTGCTCCGAGCGTTCGCCCCTCGAGGTCGCCCAGGTTCTGCTCTGTCTCTCATTTATTCTTTGAGTGCAGGTGGGTTCCCTCTCGGTCCTTCTCCTGCCAGCGCTCTCGTGCAGGCCCTAAACCCGGATCCGCGCCGAAGGGACCATGTGTTGGCGGTCCGGAAGAAGCAGCGGGTTGTGACCGCATCCGGAGGCTCGAAGCGAAAGAAGATGTCGTCTCCCTCTCTCCCCTTGCAGGGATCTCCTGAGAGGCTCCGTGAGGGGGTCGAGGGGGTCGACGTTCAGCCGACTGCTGACCGACCTCATCCTGCTCCCGTTGAGGTTGCTTGGCCGTGGGCCGGCCCTTCACCTCTTCCGGACGGCTCTCTCCCTGATGCTTACAGTCGGTATCTTGGGGCGTTCCGCTCCGCTCCTGGCGAGTTCCCTTCGTCAGGGGAGGGTCTTCTTTGTCCACGCTTTCCAGTGGGTGAGAAGGAGTCGGTGTTCTCGAGCCGTGGAGCCGCCGCTCGAGTGGCCGAGAACTGTTGTCTCCCTCCCGACCAGGCGGTGTTGGACGGAGTCAGAGGTGATTGCTTGGCTACCTTCGTGATCCAGGCTGGTCAGCAGGTAGTGCGTCTCTGCTTGTCCCCCCGTTCTCCAGCTGCTTTTGCCATCTTACCTTCGTTGCTTTGGCACAGTTGTCCTCGGTGGGCCTCTCGATGAGGCGCCGATTCGCGGCTCTTCCCAAAGCCAAATCCGTGGCTGGGCTAGGCCCTGAGGTCCCTGGCGAGGAGGAGGAGGAAGCTGGTCAGTTGGAGGAAGCGCGGGTCCAATCCCTGAACTCCCGCATAATTGAGCTGTCCTCTGCCCTGGAGGCGGCGGATCGCGAGAGAGCCGTGGCTCTGGCCGCGAAGTCTGAGGCCGAGACGCGGCTCGCCTCTCTTTTAAAAGACGTTGACGCGTCTGGAGGAGTCAAGCAGATCCCCGGCCCGGCTGCTGCCTCCGAAGCCTCGGAGCTCTCCGATCGTCTGGATGCGGCGGAGGAGCAGGCGAGGGCCCTTGCTGCCCAACTAGGAGAGAAATCCCGGGAGATCGAGAAGGAGAGGGCGGAGCACCAACGCCAGGTCGAGACCTTAGAGGCCCGGCTGCGTGGGCTCGAGGGGGTGGATCCGGCCCGGATCGCTCGGGATGCCGTGGCGGAGTATGCCACCTCCTTTGTGGAGACCGCCTTAGCGACGTCGTACGAGAAGGGCTTCGCCTGGTGCCAGTCCGAGATCCAAAAGAAGTTCCCGCTCTCGGGGATTGACTTCGAGAAACTTCGGATGTACCCTGACGCCGAGCAGAGTAAGGGGGGAGACCCTAGTGAGCTGCCAGCCTGTGGCTCCACCGGTGCCCCCGGAGAAGAATGAGGGAGGGGAATGCCCCTCGACCTCTTCGTGTATCCCTCTGTATACCTTTTCGCTTTATCTGGAAAGGAATGAATTTAAAACAAATTTATTTCATAGGAAGTGATACATCTATTGAAAGTATTTGCGTAAATATTCCGCATTCCAAGTGTGAGTGAGAACTCTCCCTTCCATGTCGGCTAGTCGGTAGGCTGCGGGTCCGAGGACCTCGACGACTTTGTAGGGTCCCTCCCATCTAGCCGCGAGCTTCCCTTTGCGAGCGGTATCGGTGGTGAAACCCGCTTTCCGGAGGACCAGGTCCCCGAGGTGGAAGCTTCTCCCTCGCACCCGAGCGTTGTAGTATCGGGCCACCTTCTGCTTTTGGCGGACGATGGTGGCCAGTGACTGCTCCCGTCGCTCGTCGAGGAGCTCCAGGCTGAGCCCTAGGCCCTGTGAGTTCCGGTCTTCGTCAAAGTATTTGAGGCGAAGAGATTCTTCACCCAATTCGACCGGTACCACCGCCTCGGCCCCGTAGGTGAGCATGAAGGGGGTCTCGCCAGTAGCCTCCTTGTGGGTCGTCCGGTATGACCAGAGTATCCCGGGGAGCTCTTCCGGCCAGTTCCCTTCGGCGTCCTTCACTTTCTTTCGGAGGGGCTCTATGATACACTTGTTGGCCGCCTCCGCCATCCCGTTGGTTTGGGGGTGTGCTACCGAGGCAAAGAGGAGCTTGATTCCCCATTCCTCGCAAAAATCTTTAAACCCTGCTGAATCGAACTGCTTCCCGTTGTCTGTGACGATGGCCCGTGGTACTCCGAATCGGGAGATGATGGAATTCCACACGAAGCTTTTCGCTTTCTTCCACGTGATGGTTGCCAACGGCTCGGCCTCGATCCACTTGGTGAAGTAGTCCACTGCCACGATCAGGTGCTTCCGCTGCCCTCGTCCTGGCTTGAACGGTCCGAGGATGTCGAGCCCCCATTTCGCAAAGGGGAGGGGGCTCACGATGGGGATGAGCTCTGACGGAGGAGTCGAGATGTGGTGGGCGTACCTCTGGCATTCTTGGCATTTCTGCACGTAGCTTGTAGCATCTTTGGCCAAGGTCGGCCAGTAGTACCCCTGCCTTAAGATCTTCTGCGCGACTATCTTGCCCCCGTGGTGATTCCCGCAGATCCCGTCGTGAACCTCCCGTAGGACGTAGTCAGCTTCTTGCGGTCCGATGCACTTCAGGTATGGGAGGACGTCCGTCTTGGTCCAGCGTCTCCGGTAGAGCGTCCCCTCATGGATCACGTATCGGAGTGCTTTTCTCTCCAGGGTTCGGCGCTCATCCCCATCGGTCGGCACCTCTCCGTGGGTGAGGTATCGGATGATTGGGTCCATCCAGGTGGGCTCTTGGTCGATCGCCATCACCTCGTGCTCCATCGTGCTGGGGGACGGCAGGTTCTCTACGTAGATGGTGCGGCCCAGCTCCTTTGGCGAGGACGAGGCCAGTTTTGACAACGCATCGGCCCGCGCATTCTCTGATCATGGGAGGTGTAAGACCTCCACGTCCTTGAATTTGGACATCGCCGCCCTGGCGACGGGGAGATATCTCTGCATCGCCTCCTCCCGTGCCTCGTAACTCCCTAAGAGTTGGTTGACAATGAGCTTCGAGTCGCTGAGGAGGCGGACGGACTCGGCCCCGAGCTCCAGGGCCAGCCTCAGGCCGTTGATCACAGCTTCGTATTCCGCCACGTTGTTCGTGGCCGGGAACTCGAACCGCAACGCGTATTCCGCGATGTTCCCCTCCGGAGATCGGATCGCAATCCCGGCCCCTCCTCCTGACTGCGTGGCCGACCCGTCCACATGAACTATCCACGCCCCTGGATCCTCTGGCTGAAAGTGGTCAGCCGAAAGAAAGGACAAGGGTTGAGCAGTTACCGTCCCTGGGCCTTCTCTCTCTGGGGGGCCATTTCCTTCCGTCGTGCATTCGGCGATGAAGTCGGCTAGGGCCTGTCCCTTGATGGCCGTGCGCGGTTTGAATCGGAGGTCGAACTCGCTCAGTTCCACTCCCCAGTTTAGCATCCTTCCCATTCGATCGAATCTCTTGAGGTTCTGTTCTAGCTGTGAATCGGTCAGGATCAGTATGGTGTGGGCCTGGAAATAGGGTCGGAGCCTTCGCGCTGAGAGGACGAGGGCGTACGCCAGTTTTTCCATGGGCGAGTATCGCACCTCCGCCCCCTTCAAGATCCGGCTCGTGTAATATACCGGCCATTGCACCCCGCCGTCCTCCCGGATCAGCACCGAACTCACAGCTTCCTCCGCGCACGCCAGGTAAAGGCTCAGCGACTCCCCTTCCCGGGGTTTGGACAGGAGAGGGGGGCTGCGGAGATACTCTTTGAGGTCCCCGAACGCCCGGGAGCAGTCTTCGTCCCAGAGTATCGTCTTCCTATTGTTCGGAGGTTCCGCGATTGCTTTCCTCAGGACCTTGAAGAAGGGAAGCGATCTTTCCGCTGATTTGGAAAGGAATCGCCCCAGGGCTGCGATGCGCCCGTTCAGCCTCTGTAGCTCCTTGATCGTCGTCGGCTCGCGCATGTTAACCAGCGCCTCGATCTTGTCGGGATTAGCTTCAATACCACGATTAGTTATCATAAATCCCAAGAATTTGCCAGATCTTACCCCGAACGTGCATTTCGCGGGGTTGAGCCGAATGTGGTGTCGCCGCAACCGCTCGAAGGTCTCCCGCAAGTCGGCGATGTGGTCTTCCGGTCGCCTTGACTTGACAAGCATGTCGTCGACGTAGACTTCTAGGTTCCTCCCGATCTGGGAGCTGAATACCTTGTTGACCATTCTCTGGTAGGTGGCCCCCGCGTTCTTCAAGCCAAAGGGCATCTTCTTGTAGCAGTAGGTTCCCCGGTCCGTCGTGAAGGCTGTCATCTCTTCGTCCCGGGGGTCCATCTGGACTTGATTGTACCCGGAGTAAGCGTCCATGAAGCTTAGCATCTCGTATCCCGAGGCGTTGTCCACCAGGTGGTCGATGCGCGGCAAGGGGTAGCTATCCTTGGGGCAGGCCTTGTTGAGGTCACTGAAGTCCACACACATTCGCCACTTCCCGTTGGGTTTTTTGACCATCACTACGTTCGACAGCCACTCCGGGTACCAGACTTCTCGTATGAAGCCGGCATCGAGGAGACGCTCCACTTCCTCGGAGGCTGCCTTCATCTTCTCACCGCCCAGGTTACGCTTCTTCTGCCTAACCGGTTTGAAGTTGGGGTCGGCGTTGATCTGGTGGACGATCACCTGGGGGTCCACGCCGGGCATGTCTTCAGGCGACCAGGCGAAGATGTCCAGGTTCGCCTCCAGGCATTCGATCAGCTGGTCCCTTAGGTCCGGGCTCAGCCCTCTCCCAATCGAGACGAACCGGCCCTCGATGTCCGTGACCGGGATTTGCTCCTGCTCCTCCGCAGGGGTGGGCCTAGGCCCACTCCTCAAGTCAAGCGCGGCCATCCGGTCAGCTAGTCGATCCTCGGGACCTTCCTCCGCCAGTTGATAGCAGGTATTCGGTCTCCCCGCGTCGCCTTCGACTTGCCCCATCCCCCCGGCGTTCGGAACTTAATGGTCCGATGGAGGGTCGAGACCACCGCGCCGACGGCGTTGAGTAGGGGTCGGCCGATGATCCCATTGTATTCCGACCCGATCCCCAATACGATGAATTCCACCGCTAGGGTCACAGAGTCTGGTGTGTTTCCGAGCGTTACCGGGAGATGGATAGTGCCGATGATGGGGGTGGAGTGACCCGTGAATCCGACCACGGGACCCGGACGAGGTCGCAAGTCTCCTTTCTGCCGGCCCATCTTCTCCAGGGTTGACATAAATAGGACGTCACAGGAGCTGCCGGTGTCGACAAGCAGCCGTCGCACTAAGGTAGTGTCTATGACCACTGATACCACCAAAGCCACGTCCGAGCTGCGTGCCGTTACGGGCGCACTCGGTCTCCCAACCGGTGGGGAAGGGGAGGGCATCCCGGCCCTTTCCTCACGACTCTCCTCGCGTCGGTCCCGTGCCCATTCTTGGCAACGATGGAGGGACCTGTCGCCCCGCGTTGGGGCCTCGCCCTTCTTTCGCCGAGAGGAGGGAGGCCGCGTCATCGCAGATGTGGTTTGTTTCTTCGTGGGACAGTTTTCGGTTCCCACAGACGGCGCCAGATGTTTCAGAGTGTTTTCTCACTACAAAGCGTTGACCGTGGAGAGCCCGGTCAACGTGGTCAAGGGGCCCGCTTTGGGTCCCTCGGGGGCTTCGAATCGGTGCAGAAGGGGCGAGGGGAAGCCTCGGCCCTGGTTGAGACGCTCGGCCTCGGACGGGTGTGCTCGGCCTCGGCTGGTAGGGGGACGAGGGGTAGCCTCAGTCGCCCGGGTAGATGCACGGCCGACGGGTGGCGAGGGAGAGTCTCGGACCCGATTAGGACGCTCGGCCTCGGTAGGACGTGCTCGGCCACGGCAGGCTGACGGTGAGGGGAAGCCTCACTGTCCGGTTGATCGAGTGGTCGGAGAGGGGCGAGGGGTAGCCTCGGCCCGTTGATCTGCTGTCCACCTGCGCAGACGAGAACGCTCGTCAGGGGGCCGGACCTTGGTTCCGGCCAAATCCCCTCCGATGCCTAAGTCAGATAGAGATCTGAGAAAGGAGGCCCGGCGGAGACGGTCCGACTCGTGAGGAGATCGTAACGGCGTCTCTCGGCGCGAGCGGGGGAGGAAGGAGATGAATTGGGGGAACGAGGTCGTTGATGGAGTACCTTAGGTTTTGTTACCTGAGATGCGGTCCCTTTCTTCGTCGTCTTCCTGGCCCTTTTGTAGAGCTCCCGCGTGATTGCCTCTGACCCACGTCCCACGTCCGCCATTGATCGTGCCCCATCAGTCCCCCCTCGCCGCCGCTCTCTCCGCCATGCCAGCACCTCCCCATTATCGCTATTTAGTGGTCGCGCGTCCGGGGGAGTGGTTTTCGCAGGAGTGGGCGAGCGACCAACGGGATATTGGGGCTGGGTCGGATCGACGTTCGAGAAGGTCCCTTGTAGGGCCTTTGTCGAATGGGCTTTGAGGACGCAGATGGACTTTTGAGCAGTAGTCGGGCTCCTGGGCTCGTGCCTTACGGGTCTCGGTCAAATAGGCGTAACACGATCTAATGCTCTCTCTTCTGTCAAACCAATATCATGTGCCTTATCTATCTAAGAAGGAATAAATTTTGGTATTTCTTTTGCTTGATACTTCAATTAATTACCTACTCTTGCAGTATGTACTTTAACTTCAGGAGATGAGCATTGCTGATTGTTCTCCTCAAAGTTTTCACTCACATATACCAATCCATTATTCATGCATGTTCTCTTATCGACTGGTGGTCATCATGAATCATCTGTATTCTCGGTATCCTTAATAACACAGCTTTCTCATAAATGTTTTAAGGAAGCTCATATGTGACAAGAAATATGGGCACAGTGGTGGCCACTGGTAGCCTCTACAGGTGCTCACCTCTTCATGCTTGTCAGCATCAATTTAAAAAACAAAACAAAAAAAATGTAAACATCAATTCTAACATGGTACCAGTATATGCCTTCCAAAAGAATAGCTTTTGTAGCCAATGTGTTCACTAGTTGCCGTATGAAAATAATTTTCTTTATGAATTTTCTTTTCATTTTTGTTTTCCTTTATGAAATTACTTTTTCTATTAAATGGATGTCATTATACCATAACATTTTGGTATTACCATTATGTTCATTATTGATTTAGCTTATCAACTTAAATGGATTCTTCTTCCTGATGTTTTCCCTAATATCTTCTATGTTGGCATTGAACCCTAACCGGTGTTCTAAATATCGGACCGATATCCGATATATCGGCCGTAATATCGGAAATTAGACATGGGCGATAAATTGCATTTTTCAATTTTCCGCCGACATCGGCCGCAATATCGGTTGCGGGGCCAATATATCGGCCGATATTTCGCTTTGAAATATGGGCCTGTTTTTGGTTTTTTAATTTTTGATTAGCAGGACAGGTGGCGGGTTGGGTTTGTAATTCGTTACCCGACCCAATCCGATTCCCGCAAATAAATGGGCAATGTCGTGAGAGGGAGGGCCAAAATCCCTATTTTTTTCTCCCTTCGATTTCGCTGCTTTTTCTCTCTCTTCGACCGACCGTTTTTCCGCTCTTCCTCTCTCTTGACCGACGACAATGCTCTTCCTCTCTTTGACCGACGATGACACTCACCCTCTCTCTTTGACCGACAACATAGCTCTCTCTCGCTTTGCCGGTTCGACTGACGACGCAGCCCTCCCTCTCTCTTTGACCGACGACGTCGCTCCTCTCTCTTCGACCTAAGTCCAAAGGTAAGGATTTATCGGCTTCAATTTATAGTCTTCGGATAAGATTAATCGACTCCTTTTTTTAAATTTTTGTTTATGTTTATTTGCTTCAATTTGCAGTTGATGATCTTTTATTTACTTCAGCCTTCAGTTTGCCGTTGATGATAAAGCATCAACTAGTCGACAACTTCTTTTCTCTCTTTGACCATTCGACGCTTTCTTGCTCTTTCGCTCTCAAATCTGCAAGTAATTTTAACTGTCAGAAAAATTGATACCTGATATAGGCTAGCAAACAATGTTGTCTTAGTGAAATGAATTTCGTGGATAAATTCCTTGGTGATAAGTGATAATAGCTTGCTGATTTTTCCTAATTTTTAGACTTTCAGTTGATTTTATAGCTCTATTATGATATTATCTCATTGTCGTGGCTAATTTGTTACGATAGCTAATCAAAAATTGTCATCCTATGATTCCCATTAATGTAATATGAATATGAGTTTTATGTAATAATTGTTAAAGTGTTAATTAATTTTTGCTTAATAGTTAACAACATAGTTATGCTATGAAAATGATAGTATGCTTTATTAATATAATATGAAATCGTATTTTGTAGGTATTGTACTCACTTGGTTTGTGACTACTTTTAAAAAAAATTCCACCGTCGATATTCACATTTAATGAGATAAGTATACCCAAAAGATACTTTTATTTGAGTTTGTATAGTTTATATCTTTTTAGATACATCTATAATTGCATAAGACATCATTTATTAGCCTTCGATATGACACTCCAATATTTAGTCAATATTCCTGATATATCCCCTATATCCGCAATCCGATATCAAATTCTCCAAGCAGATACGTGACCGATATCCGATATTTAGAACACTGACCCTAACAAATATTTATTTGGATACTATGGAAAGTTGATGCTTAAGCTGGTCACCAATTAATGCCTTGTTTACTGATGTCGATTCATTGGTTGTCACAGACTCACATGTACGACTGAATGAGTCCCTTTAATGCGTCGCTTAGTAAACTTGGAAATTGCAACCAGAGTAAGGATGAACAATCCTCAATTCTGATGCTCATCCTAATCAATATCTATTGTTTTTATCACTTCGGAAAGAGAAGGGGATCAGTGTTTTCCCACATTCCTTCCAATTTAATTGTAGATTGTTTTTTGCCTCATGTTTGGACAAATTTGACAGGCTTTTGAATCCTTTGAGGTTTTCCCTATGTATCAAATATTTGTAGTTCCTTGTCCCCACTTTAACTGCATTAGAAGAATGCACGGCAAGCTTTATTCTTCAAGTTTCTACCTAGTAGTTAACAGGTTCATGTGGAGGACAACATCTCATATGCAAGTCTAATCATTCACTAAAATTGACTTTGTTCTTTTGCATTTTATTACGTGTGGGGGGTGTGGGGGGGACAGTTTTGAAGATTATCTTTGATTAAAATACATATATAAGGAGTTATATTTACCGTAAATTTTTTTAAAAACCCCGTCTTTAGACGTATCACGTGTGACTGGACATATTGTTTCAGGTTAGTCAAAATGCATCATTTGAAGAAAGCTACAAAGAGCATCTTTAGTTCAAGTTTGCCTGTCCACAGGGATTGCAATCATATTTGTCTAAACCGTGAATCATCATCCTTCAATAATTTTCAGGGCAGGAAGATACTGGGAAGCAAGAGGAACAAAAACCTGAACTAATAATTTCAGAGAAGAAAGATATAGAGAATCAAGAGGAAAAAGAAATTAAACTAGTAAAGCAGGAAACGTCATCAGCAGAGCTTATTCAGTCTGAGGTGCATTAATCCTTCCTCGATTTTTTAGGTTTATAATTGACAAGTTACTAGATTGTAATGTTTGAAAGCTGCTATACTCTATAACTACATAACATTTGGCTTCAGCAAGTACCTCTGCGGGATGCTCGTGGGAGTCCATTTGTATCTGTTTTCAATGTGCTTGGAATACTCGCAGCTGGTGTGCTTGGAGCATTATATGCAACATTGCTGAAGGAAAAGACAGCTATGGAGTCAACTATCAAATCTGTAAACCATCTTAAAACCTGTTAAATACATCTTTTTCCTTCTGCTGGTGTCAAAAATATTGATCAACTATCATAGCTCACATCAAACACCTTTGTATGTCCTTTAGCATGTGTGATGATTTTTTATGAGTACTTGGGGTAGACCTTTTAGTAAGTAAACTGTCCCACGAGGCGGATCCACAATTCACTATCACTCCTAAAATCCTTTGCAGTATCTGTAGCATTATATTATAGAACATGAAAGAAGCTTAATGCATTAACAGAGGAATGTGAAGGAGATGCGTAATACAGAAAGAATGAACAAGAGAAATGACGTTAATGAATCAGATCTTTACCAAGCATGCATATTAATGAATTGATGTGCACATCAGAGTCTACATGCGTAGGAGGCTTGGGAACTAACCCTGTCCCAGTGGTTGAGTTCGAGCCTGAGTTGAGTCAGTGGTTGGACCCATAGCTAGTTTAGTTGTGTCGACTTTCTCTTGTTTTAATACTTGTTTTAGTTGTGTGGGCTATAGCTTTTGGATCTCGCATGTGTGATTCAAATCATTTTAATTTCGTTCATTAGAGCTCATTTGGATCAGTAATTCTAGCTGTCTTTGTTAATGTTTTAATAGACAGTGATTCTGCTGGAATTGAAAAGACGAAGTATCCAATGGAACACTTGGTTACTAATGATATGAAGAGATCTAGATATTTCCTTGGATTTGAGATTGCTTATAGTAGGCGTGGATTAATTCTTTTTCAACGGAAATACACCATGAACTTTCTACATGAGCTTAGACTGTTGGATGCAAGCGTATGAGTACTATGGATGGTGATGTTGACTGGTGTGATACTACTAGAAGGTTGTTGATGTCTCTCACTATATGAGACTGGTTGAAAATTATTTCTCTTACTGTTACTATACTGGTTTTATTTGTTACGTGTATAATCAATCAGTTCATGTATAAGACTAGAGAAGTTTATTGGCGAGAAGTTTTGTGAATTTTGATGTAAATCAGACGCTTTTCGGGCAAAGGTTTACTATATCAGAATAATTAGAACTTAAAGGTATAAGCTTTATTAACTCAAGTTAGGCCGGAGATAAAATAGACATGAGATGTACTTCCGAATATTATACATATGTTGAAGATAATCTTATTATTTGGAATAGCAAGAAGCAAAATGTTATAGCTCGCTCTTGTACTGAAGTAGAATATTAAGCCAAGGCTCATATAACCTGTGAGATGACGTGGCTTAAAATATTGTTATGTGAGTTTGATTTTTAAGATGACGGTCCTATGCCTATGTAATCTTATAATTGGGCAGCGATCTACATAGTTAATAATCCAATGTTCGATGAGAGGATAAAGTACATAGATGTATATTATCATATTATTTGTTATGCTGTGGATGCAAAGTTGTTTTGTATCTACTTGGTTTGCACTTCATAATATTTGGCGGATATCTTCACCCGAACTTCTTCTTCAAAGGTGTTTTCTTGTTTGAGTGATAAGTAAGGCATGATTAACATCTATGCTCTAGCTTGAGGGGTATGTAAGCTTTATGTAGTATTTTTATATTTGGGTATTTGGGCCATTCTAGATATGTACCCGTTTAGTATTAGTGCACCATTTGTATTCCTATTGTATTCCTATTGTATTCCTATGTGTGTGTGTATCAATCCGATTTTAACATATTGTCATGCCCCGTAATCCAGAAACACGGTTGTTTTTTGCAATAGTGCAGGCCATGTAGTTATAACAAGTGGAAACAATCTAGGCTATACGTAGAGATGTATCAAAGTGCTCATATGGAAATTTCATTAATACCTAAGGATTACAGAGTCAGATACAACACACTATATGCCCTCAAAATACATAAAGAAAGATACAGCAGAGACAACCTCACAACCTCACAATCAGAAATCCGCGGTCTCCATGGCAAAGTCAGTGTCCTCAAATGTGGGGGCCTCTGGATTCGTCTCAGCACCTGACGGTGCAACAAAATGGAGAGCTGACCATAGTCAGTTGTCATTGTAATTAAACATTTTATACGAGCATAACTAAAAGCAGGTACTGGAAAACAAGTAAACTAAAAACTGGCATGCGAAACAGTTTACAGTTTAGAGTTATGCTATCATCATCTTAATAGACATACCAATCTGTTAGGAACCAACGAAAGATAGGATTTTTATTGAGAAAACAATAGCAAGAACTAGATAATTGAATACAAAAAGGTGTATTCTCCTCCCAAGACGCCTAGAGGACGCCGCACTCGTTTAATCTAGAACTACTCCTAGGACGCTCAATAGAGAATATCTCAAAATATAAAGCATAAAATCCTACACATGACGGCTAGCCCTATTTATAAAATAAACTAAGGTTTCCCTAGGCTAATGGGCGCGCGTGCATAAACAAAGGGGGGGCTGGCGGCTACAAAAGGCCCGGCCCATGTGGGCCGACGGGTTAGACCCGCAGGTCTAACAAATACTCCCCCCAAAAGATCCACCTTGTCCTCAAGGTGGCGTAAGTCCCTGCGGCTCTACTCCTAGTGGAAGTCGTCCTCCCCCCGATCCGCTCGTCCTCCACGTCATCATCTTCGTCGGCTTCCGCTATCAACATTTGCAGCTTCCGATCCACACAGCGGTGTCCGGGAGAGAAGCGCTCGTCACATCTGAAACAGAGCCCCTTTTGTCGCTTCTCCATCATCTCTGCATCGGTCATCCGTCGGAATGGGCCCCCGACTGGTAGTGGGTTCTGTTCTCCTGTCTTCTCAAGCCCTGTCTGAACTGTCTCAGTAGTGATCACCGCGCCGCCTGCCCCAGTCGTAGTGCCCCGCTGTATCTGCCCACTGTAGCTGCTCCCGCCTCTCCTATCCTCAGCTCGGGAGTCCTCCACCATCTGTGCCCTCTCGATGACCTCCGAAAGCCCTCGAGGCTTGTATGGCCTCACCGCAGCTCGAAGGCTAGGTGCAGCCCCTTCAAAAAGGTGCCCTCCAGCGACTCGTCTGACACCCCATGAACTCGTCCCGCCAGCGTCTCAAATTTTTCAATGTACTCCCGCACCGGCCCCTCCTGCCTGAGGGCAAATAGCTGCTCGTGTAGGTTCCCCAGGCGGGGTCTCTAAACTTCTCCAGCACCAAGTCTTTCAGCTCCGCCCAGCTACGGATCTGCTGCATCCTCTCCTTCCACTGGAACCACCCTAAAGCTCTCTCCTCCATGCAGATGGCCGCCGCCTCCAATTTCTGTGCCTCGGTCATGTGATGCGTCGTGAAATACCTCTCCGCTGTGAACAACCAGGCGTGTGGATCCTCCCCAGAAAAGATCGGCATCTTCAGCTTCCGGACTCTGCAATCTCCTCGAAAGTGCCCATGCTCGGGCCTCCCATCGTCTCTGTGGCGCGGACGGTAATGCTGTCTTCTCTCGTCCAGAGTCTCGTATCTCCTGGGTAACACTCCTCCGTGGTCCCCATAGTCTCCTCTGTGATCCTCTCGACGGCCCTCGAAATCGTCCCAACATGTGTCATCGCCGAACTCCGTCTCGTAGTCACCTTCGCCGTCATTATAATGGTCTCCACCGTCACCGTCTCAGTAAACGTGGTCATCTGCTACTGGCCGCCGTCCCGAAGGGTCGTAAAACCCTCCCGGAAGCTGTCCGCGGGGTCTTCCACTCTGAAATCTGCCCTCCTGACCTCTGTCCGCTGTCCGGGGGCTCGAAACCCCCTCACCGTCCTTGGCCGTGAGTATCCACCCCCCCGGCGACTGCCAGGGGGTTTCCCCTCTCCCTTGGCGGTTTCGCCGGAAGGCCCCCACCCCCCTGGCGGCTGCCGGGGGGGTTCCCGCCCCCGATGGGGCTCGTCGGAAGGCCCCCACCCCCTGGCGGCTGCCAGGGGGGATCCCGCCCCCGATGCGGCTCTCCGGAAGGCCCCCTCCCCCTGGCGGTTGCCAGTGGGGCTCCTGTCCCTGGAGGGACCCAATCGGGGCCTCCGGCCATGCCGGAGGGCCTGCGGGCCTCGCCGGGCCTCCGGCAGGGCCGGCAGGCCCTATCGGGGGTTCGGCGAGTTCGCCGGACCCCGCCGACCTCCGGCGGGCCTGGCCCCCCGCCGGAGATCGCCCGAGGCGGGGAAGGGCTCCCCGCCTCCTTCGCGCGGCGGCCGAACCCCCTGGCAGTTTTGGGGGTTCGGCCGTGGTTCGTGGGTGGCGACGTGCTCCCAATTGCGGCGGATAGGGCCTCCGCCGCTCCTTTGGCCCTCTAGTGCCTTCCGCCGTACCTCCTCGCGGTAGTCGATCTTCCATGGCTCCTCGTCTTCGTCTTCGTCTAATTCCTCCACCAAAAAGGGTTGATTTTGGATAAAAATCTCCTCTTTTTCCTTCTCTTTCTTCAAAGGTGCCGCCTTTGGTGTCGGATTAGGATTCCCATCCCCTTTGTTGTTCGCCGCCAATTGATTTAGGGTTGCCATCATTTGTCCGAATTGCTCGTCGTGTTTTGCTTGATTGGCCGTCAATTGGTCGATGGAAGCCGTCAATTTTGCCATGGATTCATCGTTGGCCGCCAAAGATTTCTTGATCCCGTCAATTTTGCTCGTGAATTTGGCCTCTACAGCTTCAATTTTGTCGTGGGATCTTGTCGTAGCAGCCATGGATCGTCTCGTGCTCCGATACCAAAATGTTAGTAACCAACGAAAGATAGGATTTTTATTGAGAAAACAATAGCAAGAACTAGATAATTGAATACAAAAAGGTGTATTCTCCTCCCAAGACGCCTAGAGGACGTCCGCACTCGTTTAATCTAGAACTACTCCTAGGACGCTCAATAGAGAATATCTCAAAATATCAAGCATAAAATCCTACACATGACGGCTAGCCCTATTTATAAAATAAACTAGGGGGTCCCTAGGCTAATGGGCGCGCGCATAAACAAAGGGGGAGGGGCTGGCGGCTACAAAAGGCCCGGCCCATGTGGGCCGGCGGGTTAGACCTGCAGGTCTAACACAATTATAGGTCGCGACGATTGGAGAGTACAATAAACAACCAGCAGTCCACCTTGTACCACAAGGACACTCATCCAGGCCGAGCCCTTACACGGAAAACAGGGAGGGCTCTGCGTCCAAAATAGAAAACTCAAAATTTTGTCCGACGATACTATAAGAAGGCCACATCGGATGCATGATGGGATCCGTTCGAAACACATAATGCGGTCATGTAATCAGAAGCATGGTTCCAGTTGCTTTCACACTGTATCTAATATGAGTTACCCTAAAACCCCGTAAGTTTGAAGTGCCAAGTGCATGCCAAGGTGTACATCTCTCAGTGTCGCATTAGTGTAGTTCAAGTGTTGTGTTAAGGTGCCAATACTTGGTTAACATGCATCATGTACCAAGGCCTTTGAACAAGTCCATGGGTCACATCTAAACTAATATGGTTGGTATGTTATGTGATTCAAGTCTGTTCATGTTTTATGATTCCAATAGTTTACAGGAGTTTATGCCATTGTTAATGTGACATTTAAATAACAAGACCAACTACATGTCATGTACATGAAAGATAATAATTATCTCACGATCATGCATTCATCATAGCACATCCAATATATTACTAATTTTGATGTCATAAGATAGCATGCAACACACGATATAACAATCTAAACATGAATATCATGCAACAAATGGTATATACATGGACAGCATGTGGCAAGTGATGTAACATTCTAAAACATGTAGCAAGCAGTGTAACGGTCTAAACATATAACAAGTAGCAGGTGATGCA
This sequence comes from Scilla litardierei, assembly GCA_030789695.1. NCBI lineage: Eukaryota > Viridiplantae > Streptophyta > Magnoliopsida > Asparagales > Asparagaceae > Scilla > Scilla litardierei. The sequence continues at coordinate 65,669,963 of CM061135.1, read as the reverse complement.
GCACTTCTAAAACATGGAGGGAATAACTATAGGGTGTGGGACAATATGTAATCTCAGAAAAAACTCATCATCAATCGCATTAAGGACATATCCATATATTCATGCTTTTTATGTTTAGCCAACATATTCAGTAAAGACAATTTCAGTATAAGGATAAAATTAAGCCGAGGGTAAATCCGATATTCAACAATCTTTAAGGCAAAAGCCTAAGCCAACATTGTGGGGGCAAAGCCCAATGGTCCAATGCCAACAATATGGGCAAAAAAGCCCAGACAACAACCCATGACCAGAGGCCAAGTTCATAGCCAAACACCAACACCACCAAGCCATCAAAAGCAAAAACCAACATCAATAGCGGAACATGACATATGGCAAAGCCCAAGGAAGTCATGGCCAAGGGCAGATAGTCCACAAAGAGCCACGACAAAGGGCTAGGTCCTGCAGAACAGTCGCGACATGGGCCAAGTCCAAAGAAAACCAACTCAACTCAATTAACAGTCGCAACGACGGCGAGGGGCGGCAGAGAGGCTCGTCGCTAAGACCCGAGGATACCCGAGCCATGCTCAGAAATATCAACGCAGGTAAAACAAGTAATTTAAAGCCAAAATCAAGAATCAGTGTGATTTACTGAACACCGACGATTGACGGAAAGATCCGAGCTACGTCGCCTTGTCGTTGAGCGGCTGCTGCAATTGCTTGGCTAGGAGAAGAGACAAAATCCGAAAGCAAACCAAGCCCAAACAGTAATCCGAACTCAGTGTGAGAGGAAAACCAAAAATCTTGAGAAGATTATTTTTTTTCTTTTTCCAAAATAAAGCCCTAAAACCAAAGAGCACTTTATAGAGGGAGAGAGATAACATGTAGATGGAAGAGGCAAAGTCGGATGTGATGGAAAATCGACGAAGTTGGCGATGGGAAGGGCTCTCGGGCACTCGAGTAGCCATTGCGTCGCGTGAGGGAGGGAAAGAAAAAAATCGGCACCGAAAACTCATGTGGGGGTTGATTCGACATGAAACGGCGAGCTAGGGCTAGGGTTTCTGTTGAGCAACCCTTCGTGGGATTCATTGAGGGTTTGGTGTCGTGCGAATGAAGGAAACGAAGAGAGCAGAGGGGGCTGGGTCACATGTGAGGAGAGAGTAGTGGATTTTAAGTGGGTGGACCGCGGTTTGTTTGGGCCGAGGGAAATAAAGAAAAAAGAGAGGAAGAGAGAGTGGGCTCTGGTTTTAGGCATGCGGGAAATAAAAAGAGAAAACAAAAGGAAATGAATAAGAATAGGAAAAAGAAAATATATTTAAATTGCAAGAAAAATCCCCAAAATTAAGGCCATAACACATATATTAACATTGATGTTTAATTTTGTGAGTTGACCTATTTTAAACTCTTCAGTTAATTTTCTATAATTTTCTAATTTGATAGAAAAAGGAATTATTTTGATGCTAGTGTGTACCCACGGTTTATCTTGTTTCTTATTAATGGCTTCCCCATCATTAGTGCACTGGAAATTTAATATCATTAGCGTACTGGAATTTTAATATTATCTCAATTGTTATTTATTTAAAAGGGGGTCAATTATTTTTTTGTCACACTGATTTAGTTTTTCTAGTTTGATTGACAATAAAAATGTTATTTATAGTCCTTTATCCATTTGAATTTTGTCTCCTGTCAAAATTTGCTTTCTAATATGCTATTATTAAAAAAGAGCAAAGTGAAATTATATACTAATTATGGACGCTTTTTTGAAAAAAGCCAAAAATTAAAAAATTGGCAAAATAGACTAACTTCACAACTATTTAGGGAAATAGACCAAGTTTTGGTCACGTCAGTGCCCAGCACATGCGTGGGTGCTGACTTAGATAAGGTGGCTTTTGGCCGCGGTTTGCAACCGCGGCCAAAATCTAAGTTACGGGCCCAGTTTGGTCACAGCCAAAACTGTGAGTAAGTTATGAGAAATTGTAGGGCTTGTATGGATAAAAGGGGGATTTTTATAGATAATGATGGAAATACAATGGCCTCAATTAAAGATGACTATTCTCCCAAGATCTAAAACTATCTACTCATAAACTACTACTCTCTACTTTCTACTCTTCTTCTCAATTTTCTTCCTGTCTTACAGTGTTATTAAATAGTGCCGCCGCGGCCGCCATGGCGCAATAGCGTGACGCCTTTTGGCCCAATCGCGATTCGCCATCCGATATTGGGTCGGAAATGACGGCTTCCGCCTTTTCCGCCATGGCGGGCGCCTTGAGCATGGCATTGTGGCGATTCAAGGCGTGAATGGCGGAAGAGCGGGGTTCAGGTAAAAAATTTAATTTTTTTATTTTTAAATTATTTCTATATTAATTTTATTTAAGTCATATAACTCACATGACTCACACCCTTTCGTTTCTTATCCGCAGTGCCCTAGACTTCTGAAGAAAGGGGGAAGTTGGTATCTCGACGACGACGGCTCGACGACTGCAGCTCGACGATGACGGTAGCTCGACGAAGGCGCGATGAAGGCGGTACGACGGCGACGGCTCGACGGTTTTTCTTCGGCGGCTCAACAACGGTTCGACGAGGGCGGCTCGACAACGGGTCGACGACTGAAATCAGGTAAGTTGCTTCCTTCCTTTTCTCTTTTTTTTTCAATTTCTTCGTTCCCTTTTTTCTTTAATTCCTGTCGACGTCGGCGACGAAAACTGTCGACGAGAGCGGCTCGACAACGTTGTCGTGGTAGGCGACCGACGTTTTTTTCCATAAATTTTTATTTTTTACTGTTTTCTTACTGTTTTTTCATTCCTTCCTTTAATTTTTTTAATTCATTTCTTCGGTCCTTACGGCCTCCGACTGAAATCAGGTAAGATTTTTTTTATTTTTTTATTTTTTTCTTTCATTTCTTAATTCCTTAATTTTTTTTATTTCTTAATTTTATTACTGTTTTTTTGCTCACAGTTTTTTATTAATTTACAAACAATTTTTTTCTCACAGTTTTTACTCACAGTTTTTATACTCACATTTTTACTCACAGTTTTTATGCACAGTTTTTTTAATTTACAAACCCCCTCTAAAAATTTTACTCACAGCTTTTTTTTTTGCTTTTTTCAGCTTGAATCAATGTCAAACACTTCAAATCAAAGTCATTTCAAACTCTATTACTAGGAGTAATAAGTCAGATATAGGATGGAAGCATTGCCATCAAGTGAAAGAAAATGACACCAATGAGGTTATATGTAATTACTGCGAGAAGATTATGAAAGGAGGAATTACAAGAGGAAAGCAACATCTAATGGGAAAGAAGGGCAATGTTTCGGCTTGCACAAGGTGCCCAAAAGAAGTTAGAGAAGAGTTGTGGGCAATTGAAAAGAATAAGAAAACGAAGGAGAGCGAAGCAATCCGAAAAATAATGCAAGTTGAAGAAGTTCAAGAAGATACTATATTGGAGGAAGGTGACTTTATAGAATTAGATGCTGAAATACCTCCTAGTGATTCTAATGAGAGGAAGAAGGCTGCTTTGAAGGGACCCATGGACCTCTTTTATAGACGTCCAGAAACCGCAATTGCAAAAAATCGAAAGGAGAAATTGAAGGAAACAAGTATAAGAGAAGCTTGTGACAAAAAAGCTACGGCAAGGGTCCATCAGTATATAGCACGATTTTGGTATCAAGCTGGACTATCTTTCAATATAATCAAATTGCAAAGCTTTCATGACATGGTTGCAACTATTGGAAGTTATGGACCGCATTTACGACCTCCAAACTTTCATGATATAAGAGTCCCACTCCTTCAAAAGGAGTTAGAGTACACCAATAATTTGATGAAAGGCCACAGGGAGTAGTGGGCCAGTTTTAGGTGCTCCATTATGTCAGATGCTTGGACCGATAGGAAGCAAAGATGTTTGATTAACTTTTTGGTGAATTCTCATGCCGGGACAATGTTCATCAAGTCTGTTGATGGGTCAAACTTTGTGAATACCGGAGAGAAGTTATTTGAATTGCTTGATTCTATTGTGAAGGAAATTGGAGAGGAAAAAATTGTCCAAGTCATAACGGATAATGTGAGTAATTATGTTCTTGCCGGCAAGAAATTGAAGGAAAAAAGACCCAAAATTTATTGGACTTCTTGTGCAGCACATTGCATAGACTTAATGTTAGAGGATATTGGTAAACTTTCCAATATAAAGAAGACAATTCAAGATGCAATCTCTCGAGTTGGCTTTATTTATAGCCATTCAAGCACTTTGAGTTTGTTGAGGTACTTTACAAACAAAAGGGAGTTAGTGAGGCATGCGGTCACCCGATTTGCAGCATCTTTTCTTTCATTGGAAAGGATTCACCAAGAGAAATCAAATCTTAGAAAGATGTTTGTCTCGAATGAGTGGAATACAAACAAGTTGTCAAAGGATGCAAAGGGACGTGAAGCAAGTAAAATAGTATTGATGCCAAGTTTTTGGAAGCATGTAGTGTATATACTAAAAGTCCTGGCTCCTCTTGTGGAAGTGCTTCGGCTTGTTGATGGTGAGAGAAAGCCAGCTATGGGCTATATATATGAAGCAATGGACAAGGCAAAGGAAACAATTATGAAGTCTTTTAATAATAATGAGAGTAGATACAAAGATGTGTTTGAAATCATTGATATTGCATGCGGCTGCCCACTTGATACAAAGATGTGTTCAGCTTCATCGGCCATTGCATGCGGCTGCCCACTTTTTGAATCCGGAGTTTTTCTATGACAACACTCATATTGAATTTGATAGTGAGATTATAAGGGGATTATATGCATGCATCAATAAGTTGGTAGGAAATCTAGAGGTGGAGCAAAAGATCATGTTGGAGTTGCACACTTATAAGATTGCGGGTGAGATGTTTGGAAGTGATATTGCCATATCATTGAGGAAAACTGTTTCGCCGGGTAAGAAAGAAAGTAAATACAACTACTAAATTTCTATTCTTTAATCTTAATTTCTTTAAGCAATTTACTCAAGTATTTAACACACTTTCTTTGGCTTTATAGCTCAATGGTGGCGACTATATGGTTCATCAACCCCCAATCTGCAAAAAATAGCTATTAAGATCTTAAGCTTGACTTGTAGTGCATCCGGTTGTGAACGTAATTGAAGCGTTTTGAGCAAGTAATCAGTTTTCTTTTAATCAATATTTTTAACTCCAAATTTTCCTTATGATTACACATTAATTATTTATCTCACTGTTGCAGATTCATACTAAGAAAAGGAATAGGCTTGAGCATAAGAGATTGCACGACTTGGTATATGTAAAGTATAATCAAGCACTCAAACGAAGATACAACCTTAAGGATGAAGTTGATCCAATTAGCCTCAATGATATTGATGAATGTAATGAGTGGCTAGTTGGAGAGATGGATGGAGATAATGCTAAAGCTCAAGATGAGAGGGGTTTTGAGGGAGATGATGCACTTACATGGGAAGAAGTTTATAGGGCTATAGAGATTGGAGAGCCTAGAATGTATTACTAGGCGTAACAAAAGGAAGCAACCGGCAAGTGGTGCATGCCGCGCATCTCACATACCTTCTACAAGAGGCAGAGGAGGGGCTTCTTCAACTAGGAAAGGAAAAGCGGTTCAATGTGAAGAAGAAGAAGAAGAAGAAGATTTGGATGATACTAGTGAGGACTCAGATGAAGAATTGCCAAATGTTAATTTTGAGACTTCCGAAGGAGAAGAAGCTGAAGGTTATGCCTCCTTGTCTGACAAGGAGAATGATTATATTGGGGAAGAGGAGTGGGTTGTGGATGAGGAGGATTAGTTTTACTTCTGTCATAACATTGTGTCTTGTCTTGAGTATGGACTCTTTGTTGGAATGTTGGGTGAATTATATCTTTTATTATGGTGTTTTTATGAATTGTATGTTCCAAGTTAGGTTTGTGTGCATACTGCATGTGTGAATTTGATGGAATCATGGAACTAGAGGAGTCAGGTGAGTCGGTGACTCAGGTTAGACTTTTCTTTTTTTCTTTGTGTTTTCTTTCACTATTGGGGGTAAAACATTTGACATATCTTGCTAGTTGCTATAAATACAAATACAAGGAGAAATGTCGCCAACTGACATCTGTAGGATGTCTTTCACAGAACTTTGAAGTTTGAAGCAATGATGTCCGATGGCAGCATGGTTCTTCCTTTGAGTTGGAACTTTGAAGCAATGATCCGAATATTGTCGACCAGTTGATGTCGGATACCCATACTTTGAAGCAATGATGGCAGCGGTTGTGGTTCTGTAAGTGTCAACTCAATACACCTTCATCTTTGTTATGCCTGAAATGTGTAGAATTGTAGATTAGTTGACAAAATTAGAATGTGTCAATTGCTTTTCCAAGAATAGTATGCACTTTTTCATGCAATGACATACTACTATACTAGAACATGTGTCAATTCATGAATATGTAAATTTTTAGTTAATATATAATTATATATATATATATTTCTGTCCGCCATAGGCCCCGTCCGCCATAGGCCGCTGCACCATCCGCCATATGTTTATGGCGGATTTTTGACTCACCGTCATAGGCCGCCATTTGCCATTGATAACACTGCTGTCTTAACACTAATCCATTCGCTCCTATTTATATGGCTGATTTTACCCAATTTACAAAATTGCCCCTCGGTCACCAAATTACAAAATTGCACCTTAGGCCCCAAAACTACAAAATTGCCACTATTGTGGTTGAAATCCTCATTCCTTACACTACTCTGTCCTTGAAAAACCATCTTGTTCTCAAGGTGGTGCATTAAATTCATACATGCACTTCTCCGAGTGTTGGAGCACGTCTCATTGCCTTCTCCTGATCAAAAGGCCACTCACGAGCTTCGTCCTCGGAATGTCGTTGCAGGAGTGTTAGTGCATCTGTGGCTGAGTCGTCTATGCACTGGCGCTTGCCGTTGAATTTGGACTTCAAATGGACCTGGAATCACCAAAATACGGAAGTTGCGCAGAAAATCATCCGAAAATGGCCGAGAAATTCAAAAAAATTCGTGTGGCTCACTGTTCATCCTCTGATCAGTCAACGGCTCGGGCAGCCGGCTCGGCTCGATCGGCTCGTTCCTGCGACTTGGCTGAGCGGCTCGAGCCGACGGCAATCCTCGGATCGGCTGGATCGAGCCGCCACTGTAGCAGTGGAGGCTCACCGGCGCCGATCCCTTTTTTTCGACGACTCTAGCGGCCGTTGGCAGCGAAACTTTGTCCGATGCATTCGCCCAGATGAGAGGAAGCCGCAAGTGGTGGTAGTGGTCCTGGATTTTGTCGGTGGCACCATCGGCGAAGGTCGAAGCATTTGGTGGAGGCCCTCCGAAGGCTCGCCTGACTGTGGACGGCCCTCTGGGGGTCGTCGGAGTCGGTGCGTCCCTTTGTGGGCTCGCTCGACTCGGGACGACCCTCCTGGGGGTCTTCGGAGTCAGTGCGGCCCTCTGGGGGCTCGTCGGAGTTGGTGTGGCCCTCCATAGGGTCGCCAAACTTGTGCCGGCCCTCCAGGGGCTCGCAAGAGCCCGGGCCGCCAAGGATGAGGCCGCCATCCCCGATGGTTGTTCATCGCCCTTCGCTGGAGTCAGATCTGGTTCGCCGACGACTACGGGCTTCTGGTCCGCACCATCGTCCGTCTTCTTCTCCAGATCTGGTAGATCTGAGCTTGAAATCTTCAGATCTGGAGCCGGATCATTATGAGAATGGATCTCTAAGAACTCTTTCATCATGGCCAGAAGAGAGTCCAACATTTTATTTGCTCTCTCTACCGCCGCCAACACCGTCACCATGGATCTTCAAGCTCTGATACCACTTGAAAAGAAATTGTAGGGCTTGGAGGAATAAAAGGCGGATTTTTTATAGATAATGACGGGGAATACAAAGATATGGCATCAATTAAAGAGTAGGACCACTCTTTCAAGATCTAAAACTATCTTCTGCTCTTATACTCACTCTCTACTTTCTACTCTACTTCTCAATTTTCTTCATGTCATAACACTAACCCCTTCCCTCTTATTTATAGGGTGGATTTGACCCTATTTACAAAATTGCCCATCGGGTACCAAATTATAAAATTGCCCATCGGGCCCCAAAACTACAAAATTGCCACCAATGTCCTCATTCCTAACAATAAGTCCGTGGCTTGTGTTTTGGCTGTGGTTACCAACCCAGCCAAAATGTGACTACGCCCGTGGCTTGGGTTTTGGCCGCGGTTGCCAATCGCGGCCAAAATTCACACATAAGCATCAGTCGACCACAGATCTCATTCGAACTAAGAAAAAAATGAAGCTTCTTCGACAACCCAACGTGGGTGACCCAAATTTTCCGAGAAAAAAAGCCTGGATCAAGCCATTACCTTCAAAGATCACCTGATTAGACACTTCAAGGCACTGGAGAACAAAGAAATGACCGGATCTAGCTTGATTACCCATCGTTGTAAGTTTTTTTCACCCTCTCAAGAAGAATTTTTTATATAATTAGGTGCTTTGAAGTACATAATTAAAATATATGAAAGTAAAAATTGACTTAAATTTTTTCATATAGATGATTATAATTAGTCCATAATTATGAAGGTGTTTGTGCATGTTTATAATAACGGCAACTGAACGGATTTTTGTCACATGCTATTTTGATGGAGAATTATTGATTAATGACAATCACGAATCGAAGTATGTCGGGTGGATCGTGAGACCAATTATTGTGAGAAGACCGTCAACATATTCCGAGCTAGTAGATCGGATGTATCAGGGCTCAAGGATAAGCCGTCATGAGTATGCACTGAATCTGGTGTGCAAATGGCCGATAACGGATCACATGTTAACTGTGAAGATATCAGATGACGAAAATATTGAGATTCTATTCAGCATGGGTGAAGTTCAACGTACAGTTGAAATTTACGTGGAAAAAGAAGCAATAATCAACACCACAGTGACTGAACCACACGGCACATTTTCTCGTATGTTGGATATATGTAATGACTCGGCATACTTTAGGTCGTCTTCTCCTAATCAAGAGCACATGCATATATACAGAATATAATGTGAGAAGAGTGTTCGTACTACCAACAAAAGGATGTGTAAGTATCGACATTGTTGAATAATATACAAGTTTATGTTATATCTATATAAAATAAATTTGATATTGTAAAAATTTCACTTTTTCATGACATTAGCAGGTGGAATGTTGCGGGACAGGGAGGTCATGCAACCTACTCAACTTATATGCAAAGGCCCATATGTATCGGAGTCGATGTCCAATCAAGCAAATGTGCTTACTGAAGATATTGGTAGACCCACAATTATTGGAGCATCGACGTTTTTAACGAGACAGATGGACTAAGAAAGTGATGTCACTGATAACGATGAACATGCTGTTGCAAGGGAGGATAGCATGCAGTATGCTGCCAATCTGAATGCAGATGATACAGAATGGATACATCAATCTGTTGATGACATTACATATTTACCATTTGAAGAGCCATTGCCAGATGAAGAGGAGGAACAATGGGTCAATGCTACAATTTTGAGAAATACCCAAGAAAAACATGGACGAGCCAAGGATTCCCAGCAGTAGTGGAGTGTTCAACGTCGGTGATCTATATGATATAAAGATCAACTTATTGAAAGCAATTACGGTATGGAGCATCATGCACAATGTATTGTCCAGACTAATCAAGTCAAATAAGACTTGCTATTTCGTGATATGTGGCTTAAATTCTGAGGTGAATCTGCAAACTCAAGATGAGACGAGTCGGAATAATCTAAAGAGGATTCATGCAACAGTGGAAAAAAGAACTGAAAGTTCAAGATAACGAAAATATGCGAGGAACATATCTGCAATAATCCCACGCCAAATACCGATCATAATCAAGCCATAACAGCTTTCATTAGTAACAAGATTATGCTAATGGTTAGACATAGCTTGATATGACACCGGTAGAAATATAAGATGTCATACACACCATGTTACACATAAGAATATCATATTACAAAGCATGAATGGTTAGATCGAAAGCTTTAACGAGGATATTTGGTGATTGGGAGGAGTCATACCGGGGGCTTCCACAGTATTTAGAGGCCATCAAGGAAAGCAATCCTGAAAGAGTGTATAAGATTACATCCGAAACTATCAGGCCAGCAGTGGCACAGTTTACAGGAGTGCTTTGGTCATTTGGACCATCAATTGGAGGGTTCAAACAATGCAGGCCGGTCCTAAGTATAGATGACACACATTTGTATGGGAAATATACTGGGTGCTTGTTGGTGGCTACAAGAGTGGATGCAAATGGTGAGCTTTTTCTTGTTAGCATTTATAGTTGTATCGGCTGAAAATGTTGAAAATTGGAAATGTTTTTTCAGCTGCATCTATATGTTGATATCTAGTGCCTATAGAAACCGAACGATTACCTTCATTTTCGATAGAATGAAATGTATTCCAAGAGCACTACAAGAGGGATATCCAGCTTTTAGACACCATATGTGTTGTCTTCGACATATTATTGTAAATTTCAAGTCGAATGGATTCCAAACAGTTACATTGGAAACTCACTTATGGTGGGCTGGTAATGCATCTGACTTGCTAACATATTTTGCATATTGGGCAAAGATTAGAGCAGAGTCCGTTGCAGCAGATGCATGGATTACTGCAAACTTAGGGGGAAACAAGGAGGTGTGCTATGCAAAAAGATGGTGGAATACATTATTATATCATGACAACTAATTGTTTTGAGAGCTTCAATGGGGTTATTAACGGAGCCAGAGCGCTATCGATACAAGCTTTGATTGCAAGAGCCTTTTATACGTTAAACAAGTATTTCTACCATCGTCGGCTTGATGGACTCCGGTGGACGACAAATTTCATCCCAAAACGGAGGACATTCTTGGTGCACGGGTGCAAGAAGCCCGGTGTTGCTATATCACATGATTTGGTGATTATGAATGACAGTGGTGGATAAGGACGGTCTTACATATAATGTGACGATAGAAGACGACCATTGCACATGTACATGTAATATTTCTTTTCTTCAACATATGCCATGTGTTCATGTGATCGCCGCAACGTCCATACAGGAATATGGTGCCAACATGTCGTATTAGCCGTTTTATTTTCTATGGTATAGTGTGAGAACATATCGCCTTTCATATATGTCGGTATTTTACCCCATACCCGATTCACGTTATTGGAAGAATTGGGATGGTCTCAGGATAACTCCCCCCGTAAAAAGAAGACATCCCGGTCGGCCAAGGTCTACTCGGATTCGTGGAGCAATGGATCTTCCTCGTGAGAGAAGTCGACAGAATAGATGTAGCAACTGTCATCAGTTCGGGCATAAGAAATCGTGTTGCTGAAATCCTCCACGCACAACATCGTATGTTCTTTTTACATTTCCTATATAGTACTTGTGAACTTATTTGTGTTCAACTTCATCCAATATTGTAGGACTTTATCTCATGGAGGAGGCGTGTCACGTGCCCGATGCAATGAAGATACCCGCCCAAGATATATGTTTACACATGAAGAAACTCACCAAAGCCACATTCACTCCAAGCAATGAAGATATATGTGTACACATGAAGAAACACGATGCATCAAAATTTTAAGAAATTTATGTGTCTTATATGAGGTTTTTATGGGAATGTAAAATTTGAGATTATGTGTGATGTTATATAATGTACTCATAGTCTATATAATTGTGATGAAATCAATTTCTCGTCCCGATATTGAAATAAATTGCTTTCGACTTATTTAGTGTGGTATATATATGATATATGTGATCTATGCGATATATATGATATAATTGATTGGGATATGTGATATGTGATTGGGATGCGATGTGTGTGCTTGGGAGAAGTTCGCAAGAGCATTTTGGGTTGGCAACAGCAACAACAAGAATTAAGAAGCTAATGGTAGCAGATCTGTGTTGCAGCTTGGAACTAAAAACCAGTTTATTTTGGCTGCGGTTGGCAACCGCGGCCAAAATGAACTAGTTTTCCCAGTTTTAGGTAGCAGCACAGAGCTATTGACATTTTCTTCTTTCTCGCAATAATTTTCGTAATATATTAGATCAGCTTGGGTGCCCTCATGAGGAGAGAGATATCACTACTATTGCATATTGTAAGTGGTTTCCAGTTGAATTGGTTGATGAATTATCAGTTCATATGATCAAGTTGATTCCATCTATTCCTTTTTTATATGTTCGGATTTCAAAGTTTTAACACTAATTATAATCTGATTAAGGTAAGTGTGCATGGTTAGTCTTGATGTATTTGTTCTTGCATGCTTCTACTCTTAGATTAATTTAAATTTGAATTTGTATTTAGTTAGGATATCTGATTTGATTTGAAGATGGATTTGTTTATAATCTAATTTAAATAATTCGAATTTTGAAATATAGATTTAAATTTTCAAATGGAATTTTTGAGATTAAATTAGGCTTTTATTAAATGGGTTTTAATGAACGGATTAACATGTGTATCTAAAAAATAGAAATAAATTTAGAAAAATTCCTGAAAAATCATAGAAAATTCTAAGAATTTTATTTCAAATAATTTGAACTATAAAAAATGTCATAGCTTTACAAAAATACCATAAATGGGTTGGGGTTGTTAGATAGTTCTTTTTTACAAAATATGATAAATATTTCAGGATTTCTCATGTATGTTTTGGAACAATGTGTTCCATTTCTCTGTTAATGGACACCTGGGTTTTTGGGTCTAACAAGAAAATTTACCTTTTTTTTTAAACTTAAGCCTGTCCAAAATAAATAGAACTCCCAGCACAAAATGCATCGCATGAGTGCAGGCTTCATTCTTAAGTTGCTTTCTTAATAATGCAAGCGATGATGTGAAGTTCAAAACTGATTTACCTGGACGGAAACATGTTTATAATTTTGCTTTTATCATTCAGAGAGTTTTTTTAATGGAGAATGTTACTATGATTGTTTCTCCCAAGTCTATTGCGGAATGTTATAATCCCTGTTTCATGAGATACCACATTATGTATGGGTTCTCTCTTAAATGCAACTTGTATTGCAGATGAAGATGAAACTGTCTGAAAAGGATGCAGCTGCTGTTTTGCTGAAGGAGGACTTTGAGAAACGATTACTGAAGGAACAAGAAGAGCGGAAGAAACAAGTCAGAAAATTGGAGGAACAACAGGCTTCTTTGTCAACTCAAATAATATCCGCAAAAGGGACAGTAGCAGCCCTAGGTCTAGAAGTACAAAGTGAGAAAAAACTAGTTGGGAAGTTTAAAATGCAAATAAGCCAACTTGAAAGTTCTATGGTACAAGGTGCAGAAGAAAAAAGCCAGCTTGAAGCCAAACTTAAAGAGAGGACTGATAGACTTGATGTCCTACAAGACAGAGTTAGCATGCTTACTTTGGAGATAAATGACAAGGAAAAGACCATTACAAATCTCAACTTCTTGCTCGCTGAAAAAGAGTCAAAACTGAATAACTTGAGCTACACCATTGATCAAACTAGAATAGAACTTTTAGAAGCAAACTCCACTGTGGAACAATTGAAACAGGAACTCCTTAGAACTAAAGAAGATGTCAACTCAAAGGAAGCTTCAATTGATCACTTGAAAGCTGAAATTGAATTATTGAAGGCAGAAAAGGATGGCACTAAGAAAAAGCTTCATGATCTTACAAAAGAGTATGATGCTTTGAAGTCCTCAAGCGAGCAAAGAACAGCCCTGGATTCTGAACTCTTGTCCAAGAAAGATGTGCAACTTCATCTTCTAGAAGAAAAGCTTGAGCTTGCATTGAGCGAAGGTAGCAGCAACCAGAGAACCATTTCCAAGTTAACGAAAGAAAGGGACGACCTCAAAATATTTCTGGAAAGAGAATTGAGCAGCATTAAGAAATTGAGAAATGAACTTCAAACTACCAAAGATGCATTAGAAGCATCTAAGCTTGAGGCTACAAATCTGGCAAAAGAACTTAAAGATACCAAAAAAGCATACGAGGAACTCATGTCAAATGGCTCAAAACTCCAGGATGAGTTTCAGAAAGCAAACAAATTATTGAATGGTAAACTGGAAGAGGTTAAGTCTACTTCGAAAGCTCTTTCCGATGAGCTTGCATCAATCAAGGAGGCCCTTGTGAGAACAGAACAACAACTTGGTGTTGCATCCAATGAGCTGAAAACTACTGTGGAAGAGAGTGGGAACCTAAAAAGGGAACATCGGGAGATTTATTCTAAATTGGAAACCGCATTACAAGAGTTGAAAGAAGATAAGTCTGTAGTTGCCAATTTAAACCGAGATCTGGAGGTGCTTGGAAAACAAATGCTAAAAGATTCGGAAGCTCAAAGAGCCATTGAAGCAGATTTGGATGAGGTCACCAAATCTCTAGACAAGATGAATAAGAGCGCTTTATTGCTCTCAGGGGAACTTGAAAACTTTAATTCAAGAACTGCTAACCTTGAAACGGAGAGAGAGATGATGTTCCAATCCGTTATTGAACAAAACAATATTTCAAAAGAAGCGCATGAGAACATTGGGGATGCACAAAATCTCACTGCTAAGCCTGGAAGCGAGAGTGTGTTTGGAAAAGAGGACTACAAAACTTGAAGGGGCATTGTCTTCAGCAAAGGGTGAAATATTGCAATTGAGGAGGCAGATTAATATGAGCAAGGATTCCGTGGATATGCACAATCCAAAACCCAATACTGTTGCGGCTGGCACTCCTTTTACTGTGAAAAATACAGCAAGTAGGAGAAGAAAGTGAACTTTGTCACCTGGGGCTTCATGATAGCAGTCAAGATCACAAAATGTGCATCTACTCGTGTTGCCAACAATTCTTGCCTTAATTCATCACTGCTGCCTATAGTTCTACCACACTTTCTGAGCATGTACATGTCAAATTATGTATCATTGTGAATTGCTATTTGCAAATTTTCTGTATGATTTTCAGTGTTCAAGGAAGGTCATAGATCTGCAAAAGTTCCAAAGCTACCTTTTGCACTGTATGAATGTGAAATTGAGTTATCGAAGGTATAAAATTATCCTTTTGTACTTGTGTCTTATTTTTATCGGTAGTGTACCTTCTTAAGGCAAAGCATTATGACTAATGTGATTGGCAAAATGTTACAGTGCTGTCATAAAGCTTGAAATGGTAAGGATCATGTCATTTCTAGATCAATTGCCGACATAAAAGTTGAAATGTCTTCTCCAGATTATTTGGTAGTGCCATCTTTTGCACAAGTTATTCTTGTAGTAAACCATTTTCTTTTGAATTGGGGCTTATATAGAATAGATGAACTATTGTAAGCTTCCTACTTGACGTGTAGGATACTCTTGTCATGAGAGTACATTTATCGACAATTGGCATCAAATAGTGATATGTGCATGCTCTCCATGCTTTCCTTATTTGTGTATAATGGGGATGTTTGGGTTATCTGCTGTGTACTGTACTGTAGTTACCTTGATGGGCAGTTTCATACTCAGGAGCCCGGCAAGAAAGAAGGGGAGACACCTAGAATGTTTTTTTAGTTTTTTTTATGCATATACCATATCGGAAATATCGTAATAGGAGCCTTTACTATATTGGAAATATTTAATCCGATAAAATGGATTTTTAACTCATGATGTATTCAAGCTGAATGCATGCATCTATTTTGCTGGGTGATTGATAGGGAAAATTTTGCTTTAAACTTCCTACTAATTACTTTTCATATTTCTTTCAGGCTTTAATTTGAGCACAATTGAGATACAGTTACCTCCCAATATTAACTTATCCGGTAAGATTTATAGTGCTGTCTTACACAAGCATCATATAAAACACTCATGCAGTATAATTTTCTATTCATATACCTAAAACTTGGGCCTACTGATTAGTCTATAAACCTTTTTTCCCTGAACAAAATTTAATAGTCAAATTTGCTGTAGTTCTATCTTTTGGCAAGCTAATCTATTCCCATATTCGGTTGGGGCATAAAAAGTCAAAACAGAATATATAGACGCTAATGATGGAAATGCTACCATACAAACTGGTAAAAGATAATCTTGCTATGTAGTTTCTATCTTTGTGAACTTGTCATTGCAGTTGATTTGATAGCCTCTGCTAAATAGCTGATCTTGTTTGACTTAATTTGCAGCAGTAAGATTTAGCTTCTTAAAAATAAACAGATAAACATAACTGAGAACTAGTTGCATTAAGTTATACTTGAATGGTGTTGCAAACAGATCCCTGCGGAACTAGCGAATCCTACAGCTAGCTAGGAAGTAGAACTGACAAAAAATTGGATCACCACAACAACAAACAATCTCACCCAATTCGGATCTTGCAGGATCAAAGAAAGCAAACGAAGATCACCACTCAAACAAATAGAGAAAGTAAATGAGGCACAATAATTTACCCTCGTTCGGGCGATCTTGACCTACTCCAACATCCGAGTCCTATACTGGATATGTCACTGTGTCAGAATTGGCAATGTATCATATATTTCAAATTTGTCATGTATCAGATATGTCGCTGTATCAGATATGTCAATGTATCAGTATGTCAATGTATCAGATTGAGGTTCATTTTACAACATTAATGCATACAAAAGTACAATAAGTCAAATTTGTCATGTATCAGATTTGTCACTGTGTCAGAATTGGCAATATATCAGATATGTCAAATTTGTCATGTATCAGATATGTCACTGTGTCAGAATTGGCAATATATCAGATATGTCAAATTTGTCATGTATCAGATATGTCACTTTGTCAGATATGTAAATTTGTCAGATATGTCAATGTATCAGATATGTCAATGTATCAGAATGGAATTCATTTTACTATAACATCAATGCATACAAAAGTACAGTATGTCAAATTTGTCTTGTATCAGATATGTTATTGTGTCAGAATTGGCAATGTATTAGATATGTCAAATTTGTCATGTATCAGATATTTCAATGTGTCAGATATGTCAATGTATCAGTATGTCAATGTTTCAGATATTTCAATGTATAAGAATATGGTTCATTTTACTACAACATCAATGCATGCAAAAGTACATCAAACAACAAAGAGGATATACAAGAAAAACAAAACCACATCATTGGAGACATATCAAGCACTGTCATATGACTTGACTGACTAAATGTTATTAATGCATTGTTCATCCTATAATTGCTATTGGCAGCTTCTCTTCTATTAATTTCATTTGCACTGGAAAAAGAAAAACTGGTTTCTTCTTAGATATCTCCATAATTCTGTTTTCGTTCTCGCGGCCTTATCTTTAACTTTGAAATTTCCTGTAGCAACTCTCTGGCATATTCCTTTCCACAAAGACACATTTCTCTCTCATCAACCCAAACAAAATAATTACATTTGTTGTTCTTGTTATAATTTATACACCCATAAAATCTTCTCCCAATAGTTTCCCTTGTCATTGCAGTCATCATCAGAGCTTTCAGTCTACAGAAGCAACGTGGATGTTTCCTCCATATTTCATTACTTTTTTCCTCTGTCATGATCTGCAATAACAAATTTCATAACAATAACATAATTTTCCTTAAAATCCGAACTAATCAATTACAAAAATGTCTAAACAGCACGGAGGGTCAATATATACTACATCCAAAATTATTAAAAGCAACATTTTTCTACAAATCAAATTAGAAGTTAGTGCATATGCATGTATATAAAAATGGCCAATGATCATTTTTTCAGAATTTTGTCACAATATTAGTCTGTTATGGACCTTTCCATGAACACGTCAGTGTTAGAGTCCCCACGTAGCTACAATGTTGGAGGTACATTGTAGAAATTGGGACTCTAATACTGATGTTCTCATGTAGAAGATCCAGACACGTACTGCTGATATTGTTACAAAATTCTGCCAAAAAATGATCAATGGATATTTTTACAGAAAAAGAATCTTACGGAGTTTGTGTTAGTATAAGAAAATGAGGAGAAGATGAGAATAAGTTGTAAGTAGAGGAGGGCATGTGGACATCCCTTTATAGAGGAATTGGACGGTCTCATGTGAACCTACATGAATGCAAGTGCACCCGTGAACCTATTAGAATGCAAGGAAGACCATGAATCAACATGGGATCACCCTGTGAATCAACAGAGGATAGTTGTGTGAGATGAGAAAAAAATGATGCACTATCAAAAATTACTCAACGCGCACAACGAGCAAAAATTTTGCATGCTGTGCACGGTGAGTAAAAGTTACAGCACTGACAAAAATTGCTCACCGTGCATAACATGCAAAAAAATTTCCTGTTGTGCGTTTTGAGTAAATTATTTCTGGAGTAATTTTTATCAGTGCAGCAAAAATTTTGCCTGTTGTGCGCGGTGAGTAATTTTTGTCAGTGCTGTATCTTTCACTCACCGCGCACAACAGGCTTTGTCAGTGATGCACCGTTTACTCACTATGCAAACATGCAACGGTGAGTAAAAGTTGCAGCACTGACAAACATTACCCACCACACACAACATGCAAAAATTTTACCGGTTGTGCGCGTTGAGTAATTTTTGCAGTACCGACAAAAATTACTCACCACACAATTTTGCATGTTGTGCATGGTGAGTAATTTTTGTTAGTGCTGCAACTTTTACTCACCATACACAACTGGCAATAGAGAAAGTTTTTGCCCTTTGTGCACGGTGAGCAATAATTGATGCACAATTTTCACTGATCGGTTCTTCGTTTTACTTAATACTCTCAATTTTTTCTTTGCATTCAACAAAGATCCGAATTCTTCTTGACAATTTTCATGCCCAAAAATCGTTCGTGTACAGATTTTGGGTTGGAAAGAAGCTATCATATTTCAGCTTCACCTTCGTCATCGACATCATGACAGATTTCTATTTCGATAACCTTTTTATTTTAGGGCACGACAGATTTCCATCCAAAAACTACGTGGGTCTGATAACTGACTTCTTCCATAATTTTTACACGATTCGGATCATCCTTTAGTCAATATGTATATGTATTTGTGATTTTATTTACTGAGTTTAGGTTGTTCTGGCTTATGGGTATTTTCGGTATTTCTGATTGTGTGCTGAGCAAAAACTTAAATATTAATATTTAATTGGTATGTTCGCTGAGGAAAAATTAAAGCGGCCGTGCAAAGAGTAAAACGATAGGTTAGTAAAGCGGAATGTTCGCGGAGTAAAAATTAAAGCGGCCATGCGCAGAGTAAAATAGTAGGTTTGCAAAGCATGCCCCCTTTCTCAAAGGAGTAAAACTTGGGAGTTGCTACATGCACATACCGTTTTACTCCGGCACACAACCGAGATACCGTTTATTTACAAGTTTGCCATTCAGAATTGCTCACTGCACACAACCATTCAAAAATGGTGAAAATGTCACCCAGTTGTGCGTGGTGAGTAAAAAGCCACGACCGATTGTGGTTTTGCTCAGCACGCACAACCGCTATCGCTACGCACATGACCGCCTCTTTCGACCTCTCAACCCCTCCTCCGCCCCTCTTCATCTTCCCCCTTCCCCTCCTCCGTCCCCTTCCCCTCCTCAGACCCATCCGTCGACCTCCCCAGCCCCTCTATCGTCCCCTCCTCCGACTACCCAGCCCCAACCCTCCGTCTCCCCCTCCTCTGACTACCCAGCCCCTCCCCCTCTGCCGCCCTCCTCTGCCACCCCTATTCATCTTCACCACCCCCGTCATCCGCCCCTTCCCCTCCATCCCCTCCGACAAACTCCCCAGGCCCCTCCCCATCCGTCGCCCCCTCCACTGACAACCTAGTCCCTCTACCCGCCCCCTCCACCGACCTCCTCACTGGACTCTCCAGCTCCTTTGCTGCCGACGGTGGACTCGTTGGCTCCTGTCGACAGTTAGTTTTGGCCATTGATACAGATTTCAAAAGAATTAGAAGGTTGAAGAAGAAAGAATCCCAGAATAAGGAGAAGAAAGTAGAACAGAAATTAGGAGGGAGAAGAACTCAATTTGAGTTTGTATTAAAATTCTCAATGATGAATTTCTTACAACTCAATTGCTTTCATACAATTTCTAACAGCTAACAGATCTAACAATCTTCTAACTAACCGCATGCATCCAACAGAATGTTAGTTAGAGACCAACAAAAATCTCGTCGAAGATCAGGCAATCAATTGAACGACGTAGACGATTGCGTACTTTTTGGACACGTTTAGTTTCGGGGGCAAAATCGTAATTTCGTAATTTGATTTATTTTAGTAATTATGTTTTACTATTAACTTAATTACTTTTATTAATCTACCCTAACCCAACAGCTAGGGGTGGGCAGAAATCCCGGTTTCGGTTCCGAACCCGATTCTGAACCCGCATCCGATTCCGAATATTCGGGCAAGTTGAATTCGGAATCGGATTCGAGCAAAAATTGAGATCCGATTTCAAATCGGATCAGAATCAGAATTCGTGGGCCACATAGAAGTCCGACCCGATTCCGAATAACTTTCAACATCCAATGGTAAAGAAGATCCGTGCGACTGCGTATTATTGTTTTCATTAAGTGCTTTCAAAAGAAACATATTTAAAACACATTATAGTTCATAGCCTCACCGATGTGGGACTAAAAGCCTTGTTGATCTTTCAATTAAAGCTCCAACGCACCCCTGTGCACTTGTTTTGTCCCACATCGGGCACATCAATCCCCAATATGTATTTTATAATAGCTGTGTGAGCCGAGCTTGATGTAATTCACTCATCGTGGACCCTTTGCGAAAGCGAAATCGGAATCGTGCTACGTGCAAACCCTTGACAAAAGCGGAATCGGTTTCGGAAGTTGTCTTGTTGTCCGAAGTTGAATTCGGAGTTAAAATGTCCCGGATCCGAAATTTCGGAATCGGACATCGGATTTTCCCCCCCCATCCGAATTAATTCGGTTTCGGTGTCGGATTTTTATAAAATAATTGGATTTGTTCGATGCCCACCCCTACCAGCAGCCCCCCCAATTTAAATGAGATGCATGAACCCATGTTAGTCAACGGTCAACCCACAACCAACCCATTAATTATCCCCCTTTATTGTTCTTATATTTATTGTGAAGCATCGAGCTCTAAAGGCTTGGAAGCTGTTTTCCCAGGCAGCTCGGTCAAGGTGCTCAGCACTCGACCGAGCTGATACTCTTGAAGCCCCAGTAGACCTGACACGCCCCACTCAACCGAGCAGAGCTTCTACTCGACCGAGCTGAATCCAAGCAGAACGACTATTTTGAGCAACTCTCCAAGTACTGTAGCTCGACCGAGCAGACAAAACCACTCGACCGAGTAGACAATCTACTCGACCGAGCACGAACCAAACAGAGCAGCATGTTGTAGAGACTTTCAGCCCATTGTAGCTCGACCGAGTGGAGGGGCTACTCGACCGAGTCGCCCGTATCAGCCCAAAGCCAAAGAAGCAGCAAAGTGGATCCGCATGTACAGCTCGACCGAGCGGCGCTGCTACTCGACCGAGTAAGGCGCCGCGACCTAACTTACTAGTGGGCCCAATTACCCATATCTTCAGATTTTTGTGGGGTCCGTCCCATAATATATAAGCACAATTTTTACCCTATTTTCAGAGAACAAGTTATTTTCCTTAGTTTTAATCTTAGTTTAGTTTTCTTAGAGAGTTTTCATAGCCGTCGAAATTTTGTAGAAGACAAAGATTGGATTTTTATATATTGCTTTTGCTTGGAATCTTGCGATCTTAATTCTCTACGATTGTCTATTGATCTACGACGTTTTGGTAACGATTTCTAATCTTCTATTGCTTGTTTTAATGTCTTCTATCGCGATGATGATCTCTCTTGCTTTTATTGAATTCTCCATTGTTATTTCTATGATCCATGAGTAGTTTTATCTAGGAGTAATGGATTATCCCTAGGATCCTAGGATTATGTGTAAAGTTAGGATTTTTATGTTGTTTTGGTATAAAAGGGATGTGTTTTGGTTGATCTAGCCAAGTTTGTAGGAGATTCTGTATAGGTCTTATGACCTTGATAGTGGCGCATACTTCTTAGACGGATATCCTATGAACTTAACTAGGTATGCTAGTGAATCCAATTAGGGTACGTGACCATGATAGTGGCACACACTTTGCTGGGAATTACCGACATCCTATATTACTAATTGATGACTACAATAGTAGCGTCAATGAGAGCCACCAAATCACAGATCAACAGATTGAGAATAGTTGTCGATCGTAATACACGGATCGTGTGAGTCTATCCACGAGGCAGGCTACATAAGATACGTTAGACGAGTGGCACATCAATAGTTGGCCATGAGTTCTACATTTTAGATGCGATAATCTCTCCCTAATAAAGCCACTTCAACGTAAGAATTCTAACCTAGCATCGACATCCGAAGATCCTAGTGGTGACTCCTATTGCCCTAGTCTCTTTATATTGTTGATAATCCCGTTAGGAGATAATCGTGACAAACATCTTTGAATATGCCTACTGAAATTATTCTGAGATTTATAAAATACCCAAGACTATATAAGCATCACCTCCCTGTGGGATTGATATCTTTCTATATTACAAAGCTCTGACACCGTGCACTTGCGGTAGTTTCTAGGGTTAAATCCAGAGCGCATCATCTCCCCCCTTTTACGTCAATAAGGACACCCTCCATAGCTAGAAAGGGTCGAATCAGGATAATTGGGATGCGTGCGTCTTCCGGCATGTCCATGACGACGAAGTCGCATGGAACCAAAATCTTCCCGATCTTCACTGGCACATCCTCGACTATTCCAAGGGGGTATTTCACTAAGCGATCCACCAACTGGAGTGACATATTCGTGTGTTGGAGCTCCCCGAGATTTAGTTTCTTGCAAATCCCAATGTGCATCAAGCTAACGATCGCCCCCAAGTCGCATAGTGCACTCTTGATATCCAGATCTCCTATATCACGTGGGATGGAGAAGCTCTCGGGATCCTCCAGCTTTTCCACCATCTTCATTTGAATAATGGTGCTACACTCTGCAGAGAGAACCACATTCTCCCTCCTACCGCCCTTGGTAATTATTTCCTTAAGGAATCTGGCGTAGGTAAGGATTTCAGAAATCACGTCGAGAAAGGGGATGTAGATGTTCAGTTGTTTCAAGAGCTCGAAGAACTTTCCGTATTTTTCGTCCAACTTGGCCTTTGCCAATCTCGACGGGAATGGAATCCTCGGCATATATGGCTTGGAAGGCTCGTCAACGGGCTTCCCTAGCTCCTTCTCCACTTGCTTCTCCTTGGAGGATCCAGATTGCGGAGGCTCTACTTCACGCCCAACTTCCTTGTATCCCTGGATTCAAGTTCAACATGAGCTTCTTCTTCTATTTTAGCTTCCTTTTCCACGACAGGCATGGTGGGACCTTCAAACTTCTCCCACTTCTCAGCGTGATCGCATTCACATGCCCTCGGGGGTTCTCTTCTGTTTGCCCCCAGCAACTTCCATTGTGCCTTGGAGAGCTGGGAGAGCTGTTGTGCCATCTGTGCCATCGTGGTCTCCATAGAATTCTGGCCCGTCGCCAACTGCTGTGAGGTAGACGCAAGTTGTTGCGTCGTCATCATTAACTGCTGAATAGAGTTTTGAAAGTAGGCATTTCTTTGGTCTTGAGCCCGGATGTGACTCTCGATTAGCAATTCCTAGCTTGACTTTTGAATGGGGTGTGCGTTCACGGGAGGCCTCTGATTGAAATTCTAAAAGTGGCCTTGAGGAGGTGGAGGCTGAAACTCTTGAGGCTGCTGAGGGTATGGTGGGGGAGCTTGTAATCCCGGGGTCCGGTAAGAGAAATTGGGGTGATTCTTTTGCCCCTGATTATAGGTGCCGAAATATAGGTTACTCGGTGGCCTCTGATTGTTCCCATATAAGGGTTTTACTTGCTCGATAGTCATGTCTAGAGGCACCGCCATGGGTGATGAATATTTAGTGCTTTGGTGCCCCTGCACACCACAAACTTTGCAAACTGCCGTCGTAGGCGGTTTAGCAGCACCAAGTCCAATAAGGAAAAGCTGTTTAGTTAAGGCATCAAACTTAGCTGAAAGTAATGATACCTCGTCGATGTCATACTTACCTCCCCTCACGGAGGTGCTCATCTCATTCCTCCAGGAGTCATTGTTCTCTGCCATGGCTTCCAGCAATCTCTTTGCTTCAGCTAGGGTCTTGCTCATTATAGCGCCATTAGCGGCTGCATCTATGGACATCCTCATAGCCTGTTATAGAAGGCATGAATAAGTAGCCAATCTGGCACGCCGTGGTGGGGGCAGATTCTTTGGAGGTCCTTAAACCTGTCCCAAGCTTCATATAGAGACTCTCGCTCTGACTTCTTGAAGTTGGTGATTTCGTTGCACAGCTTAGCAGTTTTCCCAGGAGGAAAGTACTTCGTTAGAAAAGCAAGAGATAAATTGTCTCATGTAGTGAACGTATTGGGACTGTGACTCCTAAGCCAATCCTTGGCTTTATCCCTAAGTGAGAAAGGGAAAAGTCTTAGCCTGATGACGTCGTTGGTGACACCATTAATCTTTAGAGTGTCCATCTTCTCCAAGAAGGTGTTAAGATGGTCATTCGGGTTCTCCATCGGGGCCCCTGAGAATTGGTCTCGTTGTACGAAGTCAACCAAATATGGTTTGAGCTCGAAGTTATTTGGTTCCACTACCGGCGTTTGAACGCTAGATGTTGATCTATTGTGGGGCATGAAATAATCAAGGAGCAACCTAGGTTGCAGTGGCGGTGGTGGCGATGGACCATTCTCGGGGTTAAGTATCTCATCCATCGTCTTGAGGGCTTGTCTCATCCTCTCGGCGTTAAGCCTTCTCGCGGTGGCTTCTACCTCCGGGTCTAGTAGACGCAAGTCTGCTATGCCTTGAGATCTCCTGTGCATGCAAAAATGTCTACATTAAAAAGAAACATCAAAAGCACCATGAGACGATGAAAAAGGAAATATGAACAAAAAACAAAGGAAAAGAAAAATGTAGTCTCTCAACAAAGACTAAAACCAATATCAATTCGTGCCTCCCCGGCAACGGCACCAAAAAACTGATCGCCCCCCGGAGGGTCGATGCTAATAAAACTGCAGTGCACGGGTCGTGTGTAGTCGCTTATGTGTTAAACACGAGGAGACGGTCAATGAGTATCTGTTTTTGGGGCTTTGAATGAGAGCTACAAGATAGTGTCGGTGATTGGATGGTGAATGGTTAGAAGAGTGCGAATCAAATGGTAAAAGCTCTAGGGTGTAAGGAATCCCTGCCATTTGACTAGGGTTAGGGTTAAACTAGTAATCAATCGGTTGCTGGGTTCATTGGGATGCGGGAGAGATCGTGTGACCTAAGGGCATTCGCCTATCCCATACTGTCGTGATGCATGATAGGTTATTCCCTTATGTCATGTCCTACCCCCCGCTGTCGCGATGCAATGATAGGCCAACCCAACCTACACCGATGTCAATGGTCGTCGATGCATCAGTGTAAATTGGGCGCATTACGCTCGATGAATATCCCCAATCTTCCTCCCGCCCACAGTGGCGTTCGTGAATTAGACCTACATTGAGAGAGCTCTTAATTGATGCCCGTTGGTGGTCAGTCACACCGATAGTATGGATCGTTGTAGGGATCGGATCCCTGGATTGGTCCCGACTTTTGGTCGGTGGCTAATCCGATCACCCCGAAGGGAAGGGGGTCAATCTACAACGATAATAATCGTCTCAATGTATCCCTAATCTCAACTAACCCAGCAATTAAATCAATTAGTTAGTTCAACCCATGGCCCCAATCCAATGGGGTTCATCCCATTGCCCTAGATGAAAACTATCTACTGCCCCTTACAATAGAAGGGGTTTCTAGCAATGGGTAGGCATCCAAAGCCAGGATTCAGATTAGGATAGAAATAGATGATAAAACAAGACAATAGTAACAATGGGAGAAAATTTCTATTGAGCAAAAATAAAGTATTGCACTAATAAGCAATTAGAACGATGAAAATAACAAAATAAAAGAGTTTAAAACCTTACGAACTTGCCCATAACCCTAGAAAATAATAGAAAATAGCAAAAAGAAGGATTCCTCTCGCAGGAGGATGAAGGGGCGCTTATATATGAGTGCCTAAAAGACCAAAATAACCCCCAGATTCACCTTAGCTGCCACAAAGAAATGGTTTGACGCGACCGCGTCAAGAAACGACGCAGTCGCATTGATCCTTTGCGCAAGTGGCTCTTGGGACTTCAGCGACGCGGTCGCATCGATAGAGACGCGGTCGCTTCGAAAATGGTTATACAGCTATGTTGTCTCTTGTCGCGACCACGTTGTTCCACTCTCATCACCGTAAATTCAACCACGTCATCTTCGTTTGCGTGGGCTACGAAAGTCTCCGATCTTCAATCTTTTTCTTCACTTTTTACGTCTTCTGACATGGTCGTTTGGTGGTAATTGACACGGCAGCGTAGATGTTGCTTCTTGGGCAGTTTGACGAGGCCGCGTGAGATATAGTGACGTGGCCGCATGGGTCTCAGTTCTTCACAAAATTCTCTCCACTGCACCAATTGACTCTCAGGCTTTGCTCCGTTTGCCTCTTTGCGCTAAGATCTCGCCCTATGGTCCCTAATTGGCACATATTTCTTGCAAAGCACATGATGGACCACAAAAACAAAAGAAGAGACAAAATGGGGGAAACGGTGAGTAATGCAGAATGAATGTAAAAGGCGCATGAAAATCAGTGGAAAACTTTATACAATAAATTTCATCATCTGTTTTTTAAATATGATTTAGAAGAACAAACTTATATGAATCAGCCAGAGATTTTTCAAAGTCAGTTGGAGCAAATAAAAAGTATGTGAGGCATCAAGGAGCCGGAATATATGTTTTGACAAAGTGGTGAAAGAGTTTGACACTTCATCAGAAATGATTACGAACCGTGTAGTTGACCAATAGCTGACGTGCGTTTGTATTTCATATATTCACGCACGTCTTCTTTTGTGTTTTTCCGTTATTTTCCGCCGTCTCGTATCTGTTTTCTCGTAGTTTCTAGTTTTCTTTCACTTCTCCGTGTTTTTGCGTGTTTGCATGAGTTTTCCAGCGTAGGGGATACATAACGACGATATCATAAGTCTCCGAAGCAACGGGAGGAGTCACGCATGATCCAGGGGGTCAAACGACAAAGATTTCCATCTTTCAGCCCCCCACCCGATCTGTTGGATACTTCAACCGATCGGGTGATGCACGCGTGCACGACCCGGACAGCCACTGAAGCAATGAGAGCGTCAACCGACCGGGTCGGAGACCGGTTCAGCCCAACAGATCTCTCTGGAAATTGAAGCTGAATTCCAACCGATCGGGTGACCTTCACCCGATCGGTTCATCTGTAGCTGATCCCCCAAAGACACGACCCGGAGAGCTCACCCGACCGCCAGCTGCCCGTGCGAAAACATCTGAAGTTTCTGTTTATTTGGGTGACGTTTCCAATCGATCGGTTGATCTATGAACCGATCGGTTCACTTGATGAGCTCAAGATCCAAACGACCAGAAGCTTCCGCCAACCAATCGTGTCGAGTGACCGGGTGATGTTTCTGAAAATCGCTACCGAAGATCGCAGCAGGTCACCCGATCAGGTGATTCTTCACCCGATCAGGTGACATCGTTTTCTATAAATATAAGCCCTAGGTTTTCAGAAACGAGGGTTGTTGTATTTTTTCTGTTTTCTCTCCATTTTGTGACGGCTGGAATTTATTTGATATTTGTAAGTTGTCTGATCTTTACCAAACTTTAATATAGTGTTATTTGCATTGCTTTTACTACTTTTCAATCGCCGGATTATGTTTTTATCGGTTGATTTTCATTTAGATTGCTTTTTACCTAAAATGTGTGAGTAGTTCCCTAATCTGGGATTTTGGTGGAAACCCCTTCGTGGGTTCTCCCTAATGCGTCCATAGGACTAGAAAATCGATAGGGATTAGGAATCTATTGGTTACGCGGGGTGTTTCATTGTCATCGGCAGGAAAAAGACCACCTTTGACCGTTGGGCCAAGGGGGAATAAATTTGGCGGTTGACTCCCTAGCCATAGCTCACACCCATAGCGTAGACATCGAATCCTAGCGCGTGGGAACGGCAGGACGAGACGTTGGGAGTTATCGTTGCAATCTTAGTGCTCCCGGAGTCGGTCAGTATTAATGGACATGGGAATGCCCACTGACCGAACCCGGGTAGTCCGGAGTATCATCCTGGGCACCGACCGGAATATCGGGCCCCATGGGACGCTGGTATCACTCTTAGGGGCAACGTCTCACCATTAGACCCTAATTCCGATCGTTATCCTATCTGCCGGTCGTATTAGCGAGAATCATATGATAGGGTGGAAACAGAAGTCCCGGGTTTCCCTTTATATTATTTATCCCTCGCATTCTATTTTTGTGACAACCCATTTATTGATTCGGGCTAGCTCGCCCATAGGGTGAATTTGGTCCTTTCTAACACAAGCACAACCACGCCTCCCTGTGTTCGACCCCCAAGCCACACTACAACACCGTGCGCTTGCGGTTATAAATATTTAAATCTCGCGCCCCTAATCTCTTATCATATTGCATTTGCATGCTCACAAACCGTGGGGACGTCAAGCTTTATGGCGCTGTTGCCAGGGAGGCAACGTGCTTGTTATTTTTGGATCTTTTGAACCCTTGAGTCTAGCTCACATCTCTATCTAGTGATAATTTTCACATTCTTCTTTTTCATTTTTATTTTCTTATTTTTATTTTCTATTTTATCTGTTTCTTTCCCACTTTTTGCTTCACGGGTGTTTGTTGCTTTTAATGCACAGGAACATAAGGAGTATTGACGGCTTGATTCCTGTTGATCCTGAAATAAACGCCACCCTAAGGCGTCTGGCCGTAGAGAAGAGAAGAAGAGAAGAGTCCGAAGCCATGGGGGAGAACACCCCACCTCACAAGTCCCTGCTGGAGTACTCGATGCCATCCATCGAGTCCACCTCCGCCATTCGACCTCCTGCTATTACGGCGTAGAGCTTCGAGCTTAAGACGTCCTTAGTGACGTGGATCCAGCAGGATCAATTCTCTGGGGCACCCATGGAGAGCCCCATCGAACATCTGGACTCCTTCCTCGAGAAATGTGACACCTTCCAGATAAATGGTGTCACAACAGAGGCGATCCGTCTGAAGCTATTCCCCTTCTCTCTGCGAGATAAGGCCAAGCTGGGGCTTAGGGGAAAGGACCCGAACACGTTTAACACTTAAGAGAAGCTCTCTAATGCC
Organism: Scilla litardierei; assembly: GCA_030789695.1. Classification (NCBI taxonomy): domain Eukaryota; kingdom Viridiplantae; phylum Streptophyta; class Magnoliopsida; order Asparagales; family Asparagaceae; genus Scilla; species Scilla litardierei. Next base: position 65,640,824 of record CM061135.1, on the reverse strand, counting down.
TTCCTGACGAAGTTCTTTCCTTCAGGGAAGACCATGAAGTTGAGGAGTGAGATCTCCTCCTTCTCCCAAGCTAGCCACGAGTCCCTGCATGAAGATTGGACAAGATTTAAAGAGATGCAGCGAAGATGCCCTCATCACAAGCTTCCCAAGTGGCATATAATTAATCTGTTCTACAACGGATTAAGGGATGACTTGAAATCTTCGATGGACGCTGCGGCTGGGGGGTCCTTCATGTCCAGAAGTGAAGAAGATGCCTGGAACATATTAGAAAATATGGCATCGAACAATGAGCGATGGTGTGACGAGCGAGCCACACCTAGATCTGGGGGTATCCACAGGGTCGAGGATGTCGACAAATTATCCAGTAAGTTTGACTTGCTGTCGACCCAGATATCAGCGCTCATGGTAGGAGCCGGTGGTGCCGGTACACAACATATTGTGGCGGTGGAATCCGAAGTCATAAGGGACTTCAAGGGTGGTGACATCTCACCACCGTTGGACCAAGCGAGCGCACTATTCTACAATCCTACGGGAAATGCACCGTATCCACCACGGACTAGCTCCAATCCGGCCTACTCTTCAAACAACCGGAACCACCCCAATCTTAGCTACCGGGCACCGTATCAGCAGCCGCCTCCTCAACAACAGCAGCAGCTAGTATATCAGCCGCCTAGGCAACCGCAGCAGCAGTTTCAACTGTAACAGCCTCTACAACAGTATCAGCAATATCTCCCAAGGAACCAGCAGCCCATTCAGCAGCAACAGCATGGCCAGCAGAGGGCCATCTCTCCGGTTGAGTCCCTCTTCACTCAATACATTACCAACCAGGAGAAAATTAATCTGAAGCTGGAGATGGGGCAAAGGGCTCTCACTGACCAGGTAACCCAGCTGGGGTTACAGGTGGCGAACCTTCAAAGGTCGCAAAATCTATTGCCGCCACAACCGGAAGTGAACCAGAGAGGAGCAAACCAGACTTTAGCACTCACGCACGAGCATGCGAATGTGTCCGCTATCGTGTTGAGGAGTGGTACACAAATCCCCACAAGAGTGCCCACCAAGGAACCGGAAGCACCGTTGGTCGTAGAGCGACCAATTGAAAAAGCCAATGACAACGGTGTTTCGTCGCCAAAAACTACGACTCCGGAGGGAGTCCCTGAAGAGGGGAAGAAGAAAGACAAGGAAGGGAGCCTCAAAGTATTCAAGCATGTTGTGCCTTTTCCACAACGGCTAGCCCAAGCCAAGATAGACGAGAAGTATGGCAAATTCTTTGCCATGGTCAATGATCTAAGCTTGCAAATCCCCTTCCTCGAAGCTATCGAGACGATTCCCTCCTACGTAAAATTTTTAAAGGATTTGGTGATAAGAGAGTCCAGAAAGGAGAAGGTCGTATTAACGGCGAAATGCAGCGCTCTCATTCAGAGAGTAAATCCGCCTAAGCTTAAAGACCCAGGGAGCTTCTCTATCCCTTGTGCGATCGGGGAGGTAAAGATCCATCACGCGCTCGTCGATCTTGGAGCGAGCGTCAGTTTAATGCCCCTGTCGCTATATAGGAGGATAGGGATGGGCGACCTGGAGCCCTCCGGTATGACCCTACAGCTTGCAGACCGATCGGTCAAATATCCGGTGGGGGTTGTAGATGACCTGCCAGTCAACGTAAGTGGGGTGCATGTGCCAGTGGACTTCGTCGTTATGGACATGCCTGAAGATACGCACACCTCCATCATACTTGGACGGCCTTTCATGGCCACTGCCGGTGTTTTAATAGATGTGAAGAATGGGAAGCTTTCCCTTAACGTCGGTAACAAAAAAGTCGAGTTTGACTTGGGGTTGTCAATGAAGCACCCCAACCCCCTCGGATGATCCAGGATGCAATATGCTGGAGATAGAAGAAGAAAGAGTTGTGGAAGCAGGCGCCTGGGAAATACTTTCAAGGAATCCCCCCGACAGCTTGGGGGACTTAGAAGAATATGACGACCTGAAGAAAGATGATGTTGCTGGGAAAGCAGATGCGGCACATGCGGTCCCTCCCGGATTTCAAAAATCCCCTCCGACGAGGAGGAAAGGGAAAGAGCCCATGGGGCTCACCGGAGATGAGATCCGGATCTTGAAACGAGTGGCGGTAGACGCCAATATAAGGGAGAAACCCCCAGATCCCGTCAACGAAGGGAGGGTCGTCGAGCAAATTTACTTGTCGCCGACGAAGACACCAAAGGCTGCCAACTCTGAATCCGAAGCGATGCCGATCTTAGGGCATCACCCTCGTCCACCTTGAATATCATCTACGGGCGTCGGGCAAACGACATTAAACAAAAGCGCTTCATGGGAGGCAACCCATGCTCTAAACTTTTATCTTCGTTTTAAGGATTATTTTTAGCTTTATTTTTATTATTTTAATAAATAAATCCAGCCGCGGGAACTTTCGTTGAGAGACTTAGGCCATTTGTGAATTTTTGCAGGAAACAAGCCCTCACCCGATCGGGTGACCAATCAACCGATCGGGTGAGACGTATCTGACAATAGCCGTATATGTTCTCCAACGAACCGGTCGGGTGAAGCAATATGAGATCGGGTGGCAGACCGTGTGAGCTGGGCCAAAGTCTCAGAAAACTTGGGAATTGATCAACCGATCGGTTGATACAAAGCGTGGTCGGGTGACCGACCGGGTGAGCAGCACTTAATTCTCGGGAAAAGCTGTGAAGCGGCCAACCGATCGGTTGAGTTATCAACCGATCGGTTCGCATGTAGCATCTTTTCAGCAAAAAATTTCGACCTAATAGTCAACCGATCGGGTGAAAAATCACCTGATCGGTTCGACTTAAACCCTATAAATACACAGCGCCCCCACCCGTTCATCTCCTTCACCCGACTTCGAATCTCCGTCGCCGTTTCGCCTTCTCCAAGCTCCAACCGGCCTCGATCTCCCCTCAACCGACCACAAAACCCCCTAGATCGATCCCCCCACTCTCCATCTCCTTCCCTCCATCGATTTCTCTCCCTCCATTTTTGTTTTTACCCCCACAAAACCCCTAATTTTCGCACTCCCCCCCCATTTTCGAAATTTGCTGAAAAGAAGCGCCGCGGCTCCACACTCCTTCCCATTGCGTTGCGTTTGGTCATCTACGAGCAAAGATCTTCATCTCGACTGGGTAACTTCGCTCCTTAGCTCAATTTTATATTTTGCCCTAAAATTTCTAATTGCTCGATTGTCTGTGTGTGTGTGTGTACATTCATCACATTTTTGCATTCACTCACGCTCACACACCCACATGGCCCGGGATCAAGATAGTGGTAAGGGTGTCATGCGAGAGGAGGGGTCGTCTCGCAAGAGACGTAAGACTACACGTCCACCACACTCACGTCCTCCTCCTGCACAGCCTGCACAGCCTGCACAGCCTGCACAGCCCCAACCCCAACCCCAACCTGTCATCCCAGCTGAGGACCCATTGATGGGCCCACGTGGCTACCGCTTTAGGAATCAAGAACAAAAGGATTTCTATCATAGACTTGATGCGTAGGGGCATCTATCGACCAAATTTACCCATAACCAAACGCTTATCGATCTCAGGGTATTCATCGAGGTCGAGACTCTTTTCGCAAATTTAGGTTGGTTAGCTTTCCTAAACGCCACCGCGGTGTCCTACCCCTCCCTCACACTTGAATTTTTATCCTCACTTGCTTGTGAGTCGGGGTCGGTCGTCATCTTCCGTGTCCGTAACAAAACCATTCACACCCACCTCGATACCATCAATAACATCTTTGGTTTCCCCATCCTTGGGGACGACGCTATCCATCCCTACAGGTATCCCCCCGAATTTGACGTCGATTAGTTTTGGTTTCGCCTCATCCTACGCACTCGCTATCCCCGAGGTAAGGCCAAGGCATCCTCCATCATTCACCCCATCTTCCGTCTGGCCCACCGAATCATTTCTTGCACGTTTTCCCCCAGGGATGAGTCAGGCACCGTAACCATCCCTGATCTTTTCATTTTGTGGGCCATGACCTTTCTTTTTGTTCGCGGGGATGACGAGATTTCTTTTAGGGCCCCTATCATTCCCGTCCATGCCGGTGCTTGGCTTGTTTCCAAGCTTCTTGAGTTAGTCGTGCCGACAAGGGCAAGCTTGTTACGGGGGCCTTATCATGATCATAGCAATGGCTCCCCAGTTTAACATTGTCATCCCCGAGATTTACCCACTGCCGCAGGACCCTCACGACTAGATCTCGACGTCCTGCGACATATTCACATGATTAAGCCCCGCCCCGATGGCCGTTTCACCTTCCATTACGGACACCTCCCAGCTCCCTATACCATTCTGCCCAACCCCGCTCGCATGACCATCCAGCTTGTGGCAGACTGGACTTTTCCACCTGATCCTGAGTGCCACGCCCAGATTCCCAAAAGATTGGGCAACGAGGCATGGCCAGCCCGCATGGACTAGAGCCGTTGAGGCTCGGGATCTAATAAGCGTCTATGGCAAGTTATGTTGCGGAGGGGAAGGTCCGATCGAACGATTTAGCATGAAACAATAGAAATAGCAGTAAAATAAGATATTATTCAAACGCAGAAGGTAACCAACAAAGAGTTTAACATAGAGACTAAAACTATACGTACCGGAGGCAAGTAAAAAAGAAAGAGCCTGCGGGGGTCCTCAGGTTGTGGCAGCTCTGTCAAGTCTGTGACATGTGCAAAACACATGTCAGCAACAAACTAATGAGACCACAAGCTAATGCAGTTATACAATTCTAGCAGTTCTAAATGGAAACTTAAAAGACAACTACACAGGCAGTCCTAGAAAACAGGAAATAAGTAATGGTTATTCTAATCGATCTGCTAGGGGTGTCCTTCTAGTCAGATTGTCTAAGAGTTATTCATGTAGTTCTGTCAATCTGCCAGGGGTGTCCATCTGGTCAGATTGTCCAAGTCTAGAAAAGATCAAACGACCGGAATGCATCCCTGCGAAGCAAACAGGAGTGTACCAACTACGATACAAAGATAAAGCCTAAGGAATCAAGCTGCGTGGGTGGAGGGGAGCTACCCCCCGGGCCCAGCTAGACTCTTTTGTCCAACCCCACCAGCGAGTCGTTTGTGTTATGGACACGAGCCAACAAACGCTCCATCTAGACACGAGACAAGACAAGGATCACGAATGATATAGCGTATCATACCGGAGCGCACCAGTCACGGGTGAGCCAAAGCTGGGGAGCACCAGTTCTCAATGGTCACCCCCGTCGTCGATCCGAAACAAATCATTAATCATGAATGATACTACGTATCATACCAGAGCGCACCAGTCACGGGTGAGCCAAAGCTGGGGAGCACCAGTTCTCAATGGTCACCCCTGTCATCGATTAACTATCCGTAAGTGAGACATTCCTGGACGAGCCAGCAAACGCTCCACAAGTCCGTAAGCGAGCCATCTCTGGGCTAGACAGCAGACGCTCCACAAGAGTAGTGCCATCCTCCGTAAAGGAAAGGCCCAAGCCTGTGCTCTTCTACGAAGATCCACCCAATTATAATGTCTGGCTTATTAATTAGCATGTGAGGTTTAAGTTGCATCTTAAAAGTGGGTTCGAGCAGAAAGTAACATATGATCATTTTCAAGTATTTTGCAGAAATAAATCTAGCAGTTCTAACATCAATTCTAGAAAAGCATAAAAGCAGTAACTAAAGTCTCATTCCTTGCCTGAAAGATTCCGGCAAGGATGTAGTCCAGCAGGGTCTGGGTTAACCAACGGATCTACGGAACCTGTACGATAATCCTATCATCATAATCATGCACTCTAACATCCACATGCAACGACATAAGATAAGCCAGATTAACTGGGCCCGCTTAGGGTCACCAGACCTATGGTATGCAGCCTAGTTCGATCGATCATTCCATCCTACAGTCCCATATTATTAATCTTTGATTAGTGAATTTCAAAAATAATCAGAAACCACCATTTTTTAGTTGATTAACAGGCGAGTGGTGACTCTTACGGGGCAGAACTTACCTCAACACGACGCGAGAGCTACTCTGACGTCGGGTAACGACGTCAGGGGTTGGATTTCGGTATCGTGTAAGGTAACGGCTCGGCTCGGGAAGGTAACAGGACGTGAAGAAACCATATAATATCTGTGACATGGATACTTAACATAAGTAAACGATTTATATAGGAGAATCACAAGAGTGCAAAATATACTTGTATCCCACATATCTGATTATACCTACTATCTGCTAATTCCGACATGATATCATATAAGGGGAAGCACCTACTGAAACCAACTACACTAACTAATAATCTTAATTAACATATGACGGTACATCCTCTATAGATAAAGCCACTGGCACAAAATTATAAAATCATTATTATAACACCCCTATTCATTATACTAACTTATATCATCGTATTAGAACCAGGTCACACGTGAGTATATAACTAACCGTATGTGATTACTAGCAGTTTATAGATCTATACTCCAAAATAAGTTACTGTTCAAATATACAAGGTATTCCTTCATCACTATACTCTATATACCGAACTAACCTGTGAATTATCAACGTTTTTAACATAAAGATTATGTGACACTAATTACTATATATTATGAAGTATCCTAAAGTCTAACTGTCCAAGTAAATCACTTAACATGTATAAAAAAACTGTTAACATACATCTGAGACCTAAAACCTCACACATATAACTACATATTAAAACGAAGGTAATACTAACTCACATTTACATCGTGTGCTCGGCGCTTCGGCGTGCTCGTAGGTGGAGGGAACTCAGAGGTGCTGCTGCTCTGGGGTGGTCGAACACGTGCGATATGAAGCTGGGGCTGCGGCTTGGATAAGCGCAGCGGGTCTCGGAGGTTGTCGGAGCATTGGGTGGTTGCCGGTGGGATGGCAAGATGTCGTGGGGTCGAGGAGCGCCTGAGAATAGCACCGACGGCGCGCTGCCGTGCCAGGGCAGCACTTGGCGGCGCTGTCACCGGTGATCTCCGATGGGAAGTCACCGAGAAGGGCAGACGGGGGGTCTCGCGCGGGGTTGTGCGGCAGTTTAGGGGGGGTTTCCGGTGGCTAGTTCACCGGAGGAGGGGCCGGAGGGGCTTAGGACACCGGAGGGGAGACCGCCGGCACCGTCTGCAGGCGGAGCGCGCCCTGCAGCGAAGAACAGTAGCTATGCTTGGGGGCACTCTCCGACGGAAAACAGCGGGGGTCGCCGGACGTCAGGTCGGAGGGGGTCCGGCGGGCTAGCATGGCCGCTGTGCGTGGGTTAAGATCGGAAGCGGGGAGCTGCGGCGCGAGGCGTTGCTACTGCGTGCGAAGGTTAAGAGGCGACGGTGTTTTGAGTTTTCTGGGGGAGAAAAGATATGACCTAGGTTATTAAATAGTGAGGGGAATGCTGCTCACGTGGCTAGGGATAGGTTAGGTGTCTAGAGCTAGGGTTATTATAATTTTAAAAGCCCAACATTACCACCACTCTCTTTCACGTGAGTGCGGCCAAGAGTGGGCCAGGGGCAGGTCCAAGTAATATTGGTTGCACAATATTATTATTAATTAATATTATAAGGGGCTATAATCAATATGATACTTTGGGTTAAAACAATACTTAAGTTGGGCAAAAGTGAACGTAGGTCAAACGAAGCCCAAAAATTGTGAAATAAATACTGGGGTGACCGCACGGACGAGAGAAACTAAACAGAGAAGACGGATCACAATTTCGACGACGAGGAACGAAATTAAAAATAGAAAGGCCTCACGACAAAAGTGAAAATCGTGACGTCTCGTCAAATAAGGTCAAATCGTGGGAGAACGACCCGTGAAATGACGTTCCAAATCAACACCATAATTTTAATACTCTCAAAGAGGGTCACAACGACATATCACACTATAGGGTTCGGTTACGGACAAGGTCTAAAATAAATACGTGCACGAACAAGGCTACGTGCACGTAAAGCGTATAAAGGATACGGGGTCCAAAGGCGACGGTAATTCTAAGTTGGGCACACGTCGGGGTTGGCTTGCTAAGGATGCAACCAAGGTTCTACGGCCCTATCGACTCAACGACACGACTCACATACGAAGCACAAAATCAATCAGGTACTCGAAATTGCTATAAGCACAGCCGTATGACAAATAGCGAGTACCGGCCGTTACACTGAGTTTCTTGGGGGTTACGTCTTCCATTTATCCCGGTCGCACCCAGACCACCTTCCGCTGCCGCCCACTTAGGCGAGCAGGACATCCCTGCGTACCGTGGAGACCCTGGGGCTGGGCCTAGTAGTGTCATCTCGGCCTCTATTCCCACCACCACCGTCACCACCTCTCCGGTCCGCACGACCACCACCTCCACCTTTCGTCGAGCCGCCTCTACTCGCCTCCATCTCGAGGCTGAGTTAGCTGCATTGCACGTTGTCGCATCCTCTTCCACCTCCTCGGTCCCATCCTCTTCCATCTTCACTCACCCACATTTCCTCGCACTTGAGAGGAACGTGGCCGCCATCCTCCGCCTTCTTACTCACGTCCACGGATCACCTCCTCCCACACCACACCCCTCACCTCCACCCTCACCCCCTCGACGATTTTCACCTCCCCCATCACATTCTTCACCTCCACCATCACCCCCTAGGTGACCATCCCCTCCTATCACCACTTCCATTCCCACCACCTCATCTACTCCCACCGTTTCCATTCTCTCCACTTCACCTCCGCTCACGACCGCTTCCATTACCCCATACACGCGCCGCAAGAAATTGCAGGTGCGCTCACGATCACTTCCCCCTCCATCCTCACCTACCCACATACCCCCTTCATCCTCACCTACCCCCGTACCCCCACCATCCACCACCGCATTGGTCGCCATTTCACTCCCACTCACCATCACCACCACTCCATCCATCATCCACACTTCCTCCACACCCACCGATCCATCACCTCGACCACTTTCTCCACTTCTCCGCACACCAGTCACCTCACCCATCCACTCCCCCGCATCCCCCACTGCTTCCACCAAGGAGGACGAGGATGATTCCTCTCCTGCTTTTTGATTTCATTTTGTTTTCTGACCGGCCCCTTGCATATCTCTGCATTTTCATGATCATATCATATCGCTAACATTGACACGTCTAGCTTGGGGGAAGTCAATTTTTCTGTGTGCTGTCGTGTGATGTCTTCTATGTGTGTTTGTTTATATATGTTGTGTGTTGTGACATTTCCATCTTTATTTTCTGTTTATATGTCGTGTGGTGTGATCTTCTTTATTTTCAGTTTCGTATGTGTGTTTTTCTTGTTCTTCATCTCGTTTTGTGTCGGTGCGTATCCCCCCCCCATTTTCATTGCCCTCCCGTGTTTACTCTTATTGCATTGAGGGCAATGCAAGTTTCAGCTTGGGGGAGTCGCATTTCGTGCGTCATTTGCGTCTTTTTCTTCGTTTTTGAGTCATTTTCGTCGTGTTTTTATTTTTATATTTTTCTTCTTTTTATCTATTTCTCCTAGAGATGAACACTATAATGAATTGCCACAAAAATCACACACACACCTAGCATGGCTTCGATAATCACATTCACTAACCCTAGGAAGCCGAGTCCTCTTGCATTTCATGCATCGTGGGTCCACTTAGCTTTTAGTGAGTCGTGTGTCGTGCCTAGCTGTTTGATGTGCTTCTACTTTGTGATTGTGTTTTATATACCTGTCCAGGAATGACCCCTAGATTATCATGCTTCGATTTGAATATGCGGTATTTGCTTCTCATGTCTGCTTCTGTATGCATGAATATATATATATATCGTATGCTTTATTTCGCATGTGTCGGGATTCCACAATTAGGACTAGGATAACCCATTTAGCCTATGCTCTGATTAGCGAAAAAATCTCCTTTGCCCAAGTGTTTAGAATCCGATTTCTTTTTTATTTTACATGGTGCAAATCCCCTCGTGTACCGTTCTCCCACTTGGGAGAGTACATACGTGTATATACCCCAAAATCCAAAAATCCAAAAAAAAGAGAAAAGAAAAACCCAAAAAAGGAGAAAAGAGAAAAGAAAGAAAAAAATTACATATGTACAGCCAAAAATCCAAAAAAATACATATATCCAAAACCCAAAAAAAAATATGTGTGAATATTTCCCTAACTGCCGAGAATAAAGGGAAGGCGAGAATTTGCACCGAGTATCCTACTCCACATCATCTCAACCCCCATCGCTTTCGAAAACACTTGGAATAGGGAATTTCTAGCTATTATCTAGGCGATAGTGTGGTGATGTCCAAGTCCCTAGCTGTGGAGTCCCTGACACATTATACGTTTCTATTCTCATACTCTTCTCATTGACGTGCGTTTATATTTCATATATTCACGCACGTTTTCTTTTGTGTTTCTCCGTGTTTTTCCGCCGTCTCTTATTCGTTTTCGTATATTTTCCCGTTTTCTTTCACTTTTCTTTGTTTGTCCATGATTGCAGGAGTTCGACCACGTAGGGGACGATTAATGATGATATCCCAAGTCCCCGGAGTAACGGGAGAAGTCACGCGTGATCCAGGGGGTCAAACATCGAAGAATTCATCTTTCAGCCCCTCACCCGGTCGGTTGGTCATCTTCAACCGATCGGGTGATGCACGCGTGCACCACCCGGTCTCTGCCGCAGCTCACAAAGAAGTCACCCGACCGGTTCACAGCCCGGTTCTGCGGGCGGCTGTTCTCTGTTTTTTCGAGCAGAATTCCAACCGATCGGGTGACTCTCACCCGATCGGTTCATCTGTAGCTGAGGAAAAAGAGCTGAAGACACGGGCGTCGAACCGACCGGTTCACCCGACTGCTCCAAGATCCAACCGATCGCCCAAGAACTCACCCGATAGGTTCATAAGGTCGGGTGAAAACTCGCTGTTTTCTGTTATTTATCTGTAACGGATCAACCGACCGGTTGACTTGTCAACCGATCGGTTGATGCGTAAGTCTATATATAGAGCCCCTAGGGTTCCAGAAACGGGAGTTGCTGTTTTTCTACTGTTTTATTTCCTTGTGACGGCTGTAATTGTTACTCTTTAGTAAGTTTTCAGATCTTTCTAAAATTTTAGTATTGTCTTTATTACTCTATTACTTCCGCATTGCAATTGTCCGATTATGATTTCAACGGTTAAATTTCATTTAGATTGCTTTTTCATGAATTTTTGTGAGTAGTTCCCAAATCTGGGATTTTGGTGGAAACCCCTTCGGGGGCTCTTCCCGATGCGTCCATAGGGTTAGGAAATCGATAGGGAGTAGGAATCTAACGGTTACGCGGGGTGTTTCATTGTCATTGGCGGGAAAAAGACCGCCTTTGACCGTCGGGCCAAGGGGGAATAAACATGGCGGTTGACTCCCTAGCCATAGCTCACGCCTTTAGCATAGACGCCGAATCCTAGCACGCGGGAGCGGCAGGATGAGACGTTGGGAGATATCATTGCGGACTTAGTTCTCCCGGGATCGATCAGTGTTAATGGACACGGGAGTGCCCACTGATCGAATCCGGGAAGTCCGGTGTATCATCCTGGGCACCGACCGGAATATCGGGCCCATGGGACGCCGGTACCACTTTCAGAGGCAACGTCTCACCATTAGACCCTAATCCCTATCGCTATCCATACCCGTAGGCCGTATCAGCGAGAGTCTCTCGTCGGGTTGGAAACCAAAGTCCCGGGTTTACTTTCTTTTCGTTCACACCCTTTTACTTTCTTTCGTGACAACCATCTACCGATTCGGGCTAGCTCGCCCCTCGGGGTGATTCAGGTCCTACCTGACCCAAACACAACCTCGCCTCCCTGAGTTCGATATTCCCGCACCCTACACTAACCGTGAAACTTGCGGTAAACGACACCGCGCCGCCACGACGCAAGCGGGGCGCCGGTCAAGTTTATGGCGCCGTTGCCGGGGAGGCAACGTGCTTGTTATTTTAGGATCTCATGAACCCTCGTGTCTAGCTCACATCCCTACCTCGCGATAATTTTCGCATTCTCCTTTTTCTTTTTATTTTTCTTATTTTTATTTCTTATTTTATCTGTCTCTTTCCCACTTGTCGCTTCACGGGTGTTTGTTGTTTTTCATGCGCAGGAGTTCAAGGAGTCTTGACGACTTGATCCCCCTCGATCCAGAGATTAACGCCACCCTTAGGCGCTTGGCCGCTGAGAAGCGGAGAAGGGAAGATCACGAATCCATGGAGGAGAACACCCCACCTCAGAAGTCTCTGCTGGAATACTCGATGCCATCTATCGAGTCCACTTCCGCCATCCGTCCTCCAGCTATCACGGCCCAAAGGTTTGAGCTAAAGCCGTCATTGGTGACATGGATCCAGCAGGATCAGTTTGCGGGTGCACCCATGGAGAGCCCGATCGAGCACCTAGACTCCTTCTTGGAGAAGTGTGACACCTTCCGGATTAATGGTGTCACGACAGAGGCTATCCGTCTGAAGATGTTCCCCTTCTCTTTGCGAGATAAAGCCAAGCAATGGCTAAGGGGGAAGGACCCCAACACTTTCAACACCTGGGAGAAGTTCTCCAACGCTTTTCTAACAAAGTTCTTTCCTCCGGGGAAGACCATGAAGTTGAGGAGTGAAATCTCCTCCTTCTCCCAGGCCAGCCACGAGTCCTTGCATGAAGCTTGGACGAGATATAAAGAGATGCAAAGAAGATGCCCTCACCATGAGCTTCCGAAGTGGCAGATTATTAATCTGTTCTACAATGGGTTGAGGGATGACCTGAAATCTTCTATGGACGCTGCGGCTGGGGGTTCCTTCATGTCTAGAAGTGAGGAGGATGCCGGGCATATTCTGGAAAATATGGCATCCAACAATGAGCGGTGGTGTGACGAGAGAGCCACACCAAGATCCGGGGGTATACACAGAGTCGAGGACGTCGACAAACTTTCAAGCAAGTTTGACTTGCTTTCGACCTAGATCTCCGCACTAATGGTTGGAGCCGGTGGGGCCGGTACACAGCAAATTTCTGCGGTAGAGTCCGAATTCTTTGGGGAATTCGACGGTGGTGACATCTCGCCACCGTTGGATCAGGCGAGCGCACTATTTTACAACCCTACGGGAAATGCGCCGTATCCGCCAAGGACAAATTCCAACCCGGCCTACTCTTCAAACGACCGGAACCACCCGAACTTCAGTTACCAGCCACCATTTCAGCCCTCACCGCCTCAGCAGCCGCAGCAACAAACTTATCAGCCGGCTAGGCCACAGCAGCAACCATTTCAGCAACAATCTTACGCCCCCAGGAATCAGCAGCCGTTCCAGCAGCAGCAGCAGTATGGCCAACAGAGGGCCGTCTCTCCGGTTGAGTCTCTTTTGACTCAATATATTACCAACCAGGAGAGGATCAACCAAAAGCTGGAAATGGGTCAGCGGACCCTCACGGACCAAGTAACCCAGCTGGGGTTACAAGTGGCGAACCTTGCAAGGTCACAAAACCAATTACCGCCACAACCGGAGGTGAACCCGAGGGGAGCAACCCAGACATCGGCACTCGTGCACGAGCACGCAAATGTGTCTGCTATCGTTCTGAGAAGCGGGACACAAATTCCTACTAGAGTGCCCCCTAGCAACCCGGAAGCACCGTCGGTCGTTGAGAAACCGATCGAAAAATTAAACGACGCCGGTGCTTCGTCATCAAATCCTATGACTCCGGAGGGAGTCTCTGAAGAAGAGAAGGAGAAGAGGGGGGAGGAGAGCCCTAAAGTGTATAAACCCGTTGTGCCATTTCCACAACGGTTGGCTCAGGCAAAAATTGATGAGAAATATGGCAAGTTCTTCGCCATGGTCAAGGACCTGAGTTTGCAGATCCCCTTCCTAGAAGCAATCGAAACAATCCCCTCCTATGCAAAATTCTTGAAAGATTTGGTGACTAGAGGGTCTAGAAAAGAGAAAGTAGTGTTGACGGCGGAGTGTAGCGCTCTTATCCAGAGGGCAAATCCGCCGAAACTTAAAGACCCGGGGAGCTTCTCTATTCCTTGCACGATCGGGGCAGTGAAGATTCATCGCGCACTCGTCGATCTCGGAGTGAGTGTTAGTTTGATGCCCTTGTCAATGTACAGAAGGATAGGGATGGGCGATTTGGAGCCCACCGGTATGACCCTACAACTAGCTGACCGATCGGTCAAATATCCGGTGGGAGTTGTGGATGACCTTCCCGTGAATGTGAGAGGGGTGCATGTGCCTGTGGACTTTGTAGTCATGGACATGCCCGAAGACGCACACACCCCCATTATCCTGGGACAGCCTTTCATGGCCACTGCTGGCGTTCTAATAGATGTGAAGAACAGAAAACTATCTTTGAACGTCAGCGGAGAGAAAGTTGAGTTTGATCTGGGATTATCCATGAATTACCCCGATCCCCCTGATGACCCTGGATGCAATTCACTTGAGATAGAAGAAGAAAAAGCTGTAGAGGAGAGCTCCTGGGAGATTCTCCTGAGAAACCCCCCTGATGACTTGGGGGATTCAGAAGATGAAGAAGGCCCCGAAGACAAAGAAGCTGCTGGAAAACCGAGTGCAGCGAGAACGACCCCTCCCGGGTTCCCCAAGGCTCCTCCTGTGAGGAGAACGGGGAAAGAGCCCATGGACCTCACTAAAGACGAGGTCCGGATCCTGAAGAAGATGGCGGGAAGCGCCAACACCAAGGAAAAGCCCCCGGATCCCAAGAACAAGGGAAGGGTAGTCGAGCAAGTATTTTTCCAGCCGCTGACTACTCCAAGCGCCTTCAGCTCCAATGAGAAAGAGATGCCGAAATTTTGGCATCACCCGTATCAGCCACCATGAGCATCTCTTGCGGGCGTCGAGCCAACGACGTTAAACAAGTGCGCTTCATGGGAGGCAACCCATGTTCTAAACTTTTTCTCCAATTTTTAGCGTTATTTTTTTTTACTTTATTTTATCTATTTTTATAAATAAAATCAGCTGCGAGAACATCCGTTCGGGGACTTAAACAATTTTATTGGTTTTTGCAGGAAACAAGCCCCAACCGATCGGTTGATAACTCACCCGATCGGTTGGGATGTATCAGATACATGCCGAGATCTGTCCCCATATGACCCGATCGGTTGAGTAATGAAGAGACCGGGTGGCAGACCAGGTTATCTGGGAAGAACTCTCGGGAAATTTTGGGGAATGTCAACCGATCGGTTGAGTTTGAGGGCGATCGGTTGACGCGACTGGGTGAGCAGCCCTAAGCTCTCGGGAAAATGAGTGGAGCGGCCAACCGATCGGTTGAAAAGTCAACCGACCGGTTCGCCTGTAGCATTTCTTCGGCAAAGTTTTCGACCTAACCGTCAACCGATCGGGTGACAAGTCACCTGATCGGTTCGACTTAAAATCCTATATAACCCCCCCCCCCCCCCCCCCCCGACACCCGTTCGTTTTCACCCTCGCCCGATCGCCCGAATCTCTGCCGTTTCGTCTCCCGTCGAGCGCCTTCCTGCTTTCTTCCCCAAGATCAGCCTCGATCTTCTTCCCCAGCCATTTCCCTACCCGTCCACCATCATTTCTCTCCCTTCCCCTGCCATCTCCCTCCACACAAACCCTAGATTTCACCCATTCCCCCCCCCCCCCGCTTCGGAACTTGTTGAAGAGATCGCTGCGGCTTCACATCGTGCTCCAATCGAGTAGCATCGGGGTGTCTACGATCGACTATGTTCATCTCATTTGGGTAAACTCGCTCCTTTACTTAATTTTAATCTTACCCCAAATATTTCAATTGCTTGTTGGTCGTGTTTCGTATTTGTGTTGAATTCGTTAAACTTTTACACACTCGCGCGCACACAAGACACCCGCACAATGCCTCCACGCCGTGTTAAACCCACTGACGCCAGCTCTTCGAACCCTAGGCCTAACCGTCGCGCTCGTCGCGCACAGCCCCCCGCTCAGCCCACCACCTCCAACCCACCTGCCCCCGATCAAGACCAAGCCGATCGATTCATGGCCATGATCCTCCTAGCTGGGCAGGGTGGTCAGATAACCGAGGAGTCCGTCGACCGAGACCTCCCCTTCCTTCAAAGCTTCGTTTGCCACATCCGCGAAGACCCACCCGACGTCTCCGAGCTCCACATTCCACCCCCCACGACCCCTGGTCCACAGCGCAGGCCCCCGTCACCACCCCCAGAGGGTGGTGCCCCTGCTTAATTTTTCTCTCCCACTTTTGCCCCCCCCCCCCCCCCGTATTTGTGCCCATCTGTCTTTTCGGGGCCCTGCTTTGTCTCTGTCGGAGGGAGGGGACTATTTGCGTGTTGCTTTCTGACTTCACCTCTCTTTATTTTTGACTCCCCCTTGCACATATCTGGATTTCATTGATCATATCATTTCGCTAGCACTTTCTGGTCTAGCTTGGGGGACGTCTATTTTGGTATGCTGTCGTGTTTTGTTTGTTTTTCTCATTTTGTGTGTGTGTGCTTGTTTTTCTTTTTTTTTTTGAGTATCGTGTCGTGTGCCTTTTATTTTTATTTTTCGTTTTGTTTGATTTTGATTTTGATCTTTCTTTCTTTTTCAATTTTATCTATGTGTTTTCCTCGTTTTCATTTCTTTTTGTGTCCGTGCGTATTCCCCCCCCCCCCATTTTCATTGCCCTCCCGTCCTCATTCATATTGCATTGAGGGCAATGCAAACTTCAGCTTGGGGGAGTCGCACTGTGTGCATCGTTTTAGTCCTTCTTTTTCTGTTTTTTGTGTCGTTTTCATCGTGTTTTTATTTTTTCTTCTTTTTTATCTTTCTTTCTTTTTTAGCTCTTTCTCCTAGAGATGAATCCTATGATGAATCGCCACAAAGTCACACACACCTAGCTTTGCATCGACAATCACACTCACTAACCCTAGGATTTCGAGTCCTCTTGCATTTCACGCATCGTGGGTCCACTTAGCTTTTTGTGAGTCGTGTGTCGTGACTAGCATTTGGTGTGCTTCTGCCTTGTGATTTTAATTTATATGCCTGTCCAGGAATGACCCCTAGATTACCATGCTCTGATTTGAATATGCGGTATTTCTTTCCACTATATGCATGCTATATTTATATCGTATACTTCAATTCGCATGCGTCGGGATTCCACAACTAAGGACTAGGATAACCCATTTAGCCTACGCTCTATTTAGCGAGAATAGTTTCCTTTGCCCAAGTGTTTAGATTTCGACTTCTTTTTTGTTTTACTTGGTGCAAATCCCCTCGTCGTGTACCGTTCTCCCACTTGGGAGAGTACACATGTGTATAGCCAAAAACCCAAAAATTCAAAAAAAGAGAGAAAAGAAAAGAAAAACCCAAAAAGAAAAGAAAAGAAAAATTGTGTATAGCCCAAAAATTCAAAAAAAAAATACAAATGCCCAAAACCCAAATAAATTTCCGTGTGAATATTTTTTTTCATTCTTGCCAAGAATAAAGGGAAGGCGAGAATTTGCACCGAGTGTTCTTCTCCACATCATTTCAACCCCCGTCGTTATCGAAAACACTTGGCTTAGGAACTTTTTAGCTAGTATCTAGGCTGTAGTGGCGTGATTTCCTTAACCCTAGTTGTGGAGTCCCCGATGCATGATACGCTTCTATTCCCACTCTTCTCATGCATGCTTGAACTTATATTCGCCGCTTAATTCAATTCGGATCGATATTTTGGGTCATATCTTGGATTTGTGTATATCGAGCCTCATAGCACATCGTAGATAGCATCACCATTTGCTAGCACACGACCACGCTCGCTCGCGCTTCACTGCGTGGACCCACGACACTTATTTGGACTCGCTTTCCTAGGTTTAGTGGTGTGATTTGGCGTTTGCTTGCTTGGTGTGTCGTTTTCGATTTTGGTGGCTCTGATGGACGATCTAGGGCTTAGAGTTTTCTTTTTCTTTCTTCCTCTCTATTTTTCCCTTCCGAGCTCCTACTCTCACTCGTCTTCCTCGAGGACGAGGAAGAGTTCAGCTTGGGGGATTTTGACGTGCGTTTATATTTCATATATTCACGCACGTTTTCTTTTGTGTTTCTCCGTGTTTTTCCGCCGTCTCTTATTCGTTTTCGTATATTTTCCCGTTTTCTTTCACTTTTCTTTGTTTGTCCATGATTGCAGGAGTTCGACCACGTAGGGGACGATTAATGATGATATCCCAAGTCCCCGGAGCAACGGGAGAAGTCACGCGTGATCCAGGGGGTCAAACGTCAAAGAATTCATCTTTCAGCCCCTCACCCGGTCGGTTGGTCATCTTCAACCGATCGGGTGATGCACGCGTGCACCACCCGGTCTCTGCCGCAGCTCACAAAGAAGTCACCCGACCGGTTCACAGACCGGTTCTGCGGGCGGCTGTTCTCTGTTTTTTCGAGCAGAATTCCAACCGATCGGGTGACTCTCACCTGATCGGTTCATCTGTAGCTGAGGAAAAAGAGCTGAAGACACGGGTGTCGAACCGACCGGTTCACCCGACTGCTCCAAGATCCAACCGATCGCCTAAGAACTCACCCGATCGGTTCATAAGGTCGGGTGAAAACTCGCTGTTTTCTGTTATTTATCTGTAACGGATCAACCGACCGGTTGACTTGTCAACCGATCGGTTGATGCGTAAGTCTATATATAGAGCCCCTAGGGTTCCAGAAACGGGAGTTGCTGTTTTTCTACTGTTTTATTTCCTTGTGACGGCTGTAATTGTTACTCTTTAGTAAGTTTTCAGATCTTTCTAAAATTTTAGTATTGTCTTTATTACTCTATTACTTCCGCATTGCAATTGTCCGATTATGATTTCAACGGTTAAATTTCATTTAGATTGCTTTTTCATGAATTTTTGTGAGTAGTTCCCAAATCTGGGATTTTGGTGGAAACCCCTTCGGGGGCTCTTCCCGATGCGTCCATAGGGTTAGGAAATCGATAGGGAGTAGGAATCTAATGGTTACGCCGGGTGTTTCATTGTCATTGGCGGGAAAAAGACCGCCTTTGACCGTCGGGCCAAGAGGGAATAAACTTGGCGGTTGACTCCCTAGCCATAGCTCACGCCCTTAGCGTAGACGCCGAATCCTAGCACGCGGGAGCGGCAGGATGAGACGTTGGGAGATATCGTTGCGGACTTAGTGCTCCCGAGATCGATCAGTGTTAATGGACACGGGAGTGCCCACTGATCGAATCCAGGAAGTCCGGTGTATCATCCTGGGCACCGACCGGAATATCGGGCCCATGGGACGCCGGTACCACTTTCAAAGGCAACGTCTCACCATTAGACCCTAATCCCTATCGCTATCCATACCCGTAGGCCGTATCGGCAAGAGTCTCTCGTCGGGTCGGAAACCAAAGTCCCGGGTTTACTTTCTTTTCGTTCACACCCTTTTACTTTCTTTCGTGACAACCATCTACCGATTCGGGCTAGCTCGCCCCTCGGGGTGATTCAGGTCCTACCTGACCCAAGCACAACCTCGCCTCCCTGAGTTCGATATTCCCGCACCCTACACTAACCGTGAAACTTGCGGTAAACGACACCGCGCCGCCGCGACGCAAGCTGGGCGCCGGTCACTCATGCATGCTTGAGCTATATATTCACCACTTATTTCGAATCGAATCGATATTTGGATCTTTTCTTAGATTTGTGTATATGGAGCTTATAGCATAATGTAGATAGTGACACCGTCTGCTAGCACACGACCGCACTCACTTGCGCTTCACCGCGTGGGCCCATAACACTTGTCTGGACTCGTATTCCTTGGTTTAGTGTTGTGATTTGGCGTTTGCTTGCTTGGTGTGCCGTTTTCGATTTTGTTGGCCCTGACGGGCGATTTAGGATTCAGAGTTCTCTTTTTCTCTCTCCCTCTCTATTTTCCCCCTCCTAGCTCCTACTCTCACTCGTCTTCCTCGAGGACGAGGAAGGGTTCAGCTTGGGGGATTTTGACGTGCGTTTATATTTCATATATTCACGCACGTCTTCTTTTGTGTTTTTCCGTTATTTTCCGCCGTCTCGTATCCGTTTTCTCGTATTTTCTAGTTTTCTTTCACTTCTCCGTGTTTTTGCGTGTTTGCAGGAGTTTGCCAGCATAGGGGACACATAACGACGATATCATAAGTCCCCGGAGCAACAGGAGGAGTCACGCATGATCCAGGGGTCAAACGATAAAGATTTTCATCTTTCAGCCCCCCCACCCGATCGGTTGGATACTTCAACCGATCGGGTAATGCACGCGTGCATGACCCGGACAGCCACTGAAGCAATGAGAGCGTCAACCGATCGGGTCGGAGACCGGTTCAGCCCAATAGATCTCTCTGGAAATTGAAGCTGAATTCCAACCGATCGGGTGACCTTCACCCAATCGGTTCATCTGTAGCCGATCCCCCAAAGACACGACCCGGAGAGCTCACCCGACCGCCAGTTACCCGTGCGAAAACGTCTGAAGTTTCTGTTTATTTGGGCGACGTTTCCAACCGATCGGTTGATCTATCAACCGATCGGTTCACCTGATGAGCTCAAGATCCAAACGACCAGAAGCTTCCGCCAACCAATCGTGTCGAGTGATCGGGTGATGTTTCTGAAAAGCGCTGCCGAAGATCGCAGCAGGTCACCCGATTGGGTGATTCTTCACCCGATCGGGTGACGTCGTTTTCTATAAATAAAAGCCCTGGGTTTTCAGAAACGAGGGCTGTTGTATTTTTTCTGTTTTCTCTCCATTTGTGACGCCTGGAATTTATTTGATATTTGTAAGTTGTCTGATCTTTACCAAACTTTAATATAGTTTTATTTGCATTGCTTTTACTACTTTTCAATCGCAGGATTATGTTTTTAACGGTCGATTTTCATTTAGATTGCTTTTTACCTAAAATGTGTGAGTAGTTCCCTAATCTGAGATTTTGGTGGAAACCCCTTCGTGGGTTCTTCCTAATGCGTCCATAGGACTAGGAAATCGATAGGGATTAGGAATCTATTGGTTACACGGGGTGTTTCATTGTCATCGGCGGGAAAAAGACCGCCTTTGACCGTTGGTCCAAGGGGGGATAAACTTGGCGGTTGACTCCCTAGCCATAGCTCACACCCATAGCGTAGACATCGAATCCTAGCGCGTGGGAATGGCAGGACAAGATGTTGGGAGTTATCGTTGCAAGCTTAGTGCTCCCGGAGTCGGTCAGTGTTAATGGACATGGGAATGCCCACTGACCGAACCCGGGTAGTCCGGCGTATCATCCTGGGCACCGACCAGAATATCGGGCCCATGGGACGCTGGTATCACTCTTAGAGGCAACATCTCACCATTAAACCCTAATTCCGATCGTTATCCTATCCGCCGGTCGTATTAGCGAGAATCATATGATAGGGTGGAAACTGAAGTCTCGGGTTTCCCTTTATATTGTTTATCCCTCGCATTCTATTTCTGTGACAACCTATTTATTGATTTGGGCTAGCTCGCCCATAGGGTGAATTTGGTCCTTTCTGACACAAGCACAACCACGCCTCCATGTGTTCGACCCCCAAGCCACACTACAACACCATGCGCTTGCGGTTATAAATATTTAAATCTCACGCCCCCAATCTCTTATCCTATTGCATTTGCATGCTCACAAACCGTGGGGACGTCAATAGCTATTTTGGATTATTCTCGTAAGGTACGATGAGCTAGATGAGATCCAGGCAAATTAAATATTTTGGATTCCAAGAGACCAAGGAAATTATTTGGATGAGATTCCAATTTGTGGTCTAACATGAACATAGAAACTCCTTAAGTCTATAACTAAAGATGGTTTAGCAGATTCACTTACGAAGGCTCTGCCACATAAAGTCTATTGAGACTTATGTGTAAATGCGGTATAAGATACCGGGATAAAAGATCTTGGGTGCAAGTGAAAGATGTTGGGAGATAGGTATTCCCTCGAACTCGAGGCAATTTATCACTATATAAGTATACAAACATCTTGTTCAAAATTATAGTAAGCTGTATGGTAAGAATTTATCTAAGTTAATAAAAATGTAGTCAACATTATAACTTAGGTGAAGTCCTAAGACTTAATGCGAGGTTAAACAAGTATCGAAATGAGGATCTCAATCATGGAGAATTGTTTGATCGTTAGTAGCATAAGTCTGAAATCGTTCGTGGTCATAGATGTTTCGAGAAAAAGATATCAAAACATCGGATAGACCATTGTGTCTTTGTCTTCACCATGGAGTGGTGACGATGATCTCATGGTTGTTCGATTTGGTGAAGTCGGAGACGGGACACATGTGCTCAGTGGAGAATCTGAGCGACCCAACGAGAGTTATCACATGGTTAACATAACATACTTGTCAGTGATAACTCTCTGTGATGATAGACAAGTTGGTCCTTAGACATGAGGTCATTGTACGAACATGTACGTGAACAGTGTCACTTAGATTTCTGACCTAGCTTCGAGGCAAGTCCTGTCGAAAGGTCTTTGGTTGGGTGACACTTGAAGCATGCGAGGAGAGTAATGACCAAGAGAGAATTTGTCTCTCCCGTTATGGGGAGTTACTGTCGCATGTGTTAGTTCGGTCTTTAGTGGAAAACTTTGGCCAAAGTATGTTGGAAGAAGTCAAACATTATTTGACTAATGATTGATGGAGAATAACCGGCTTCAAGCTATTGGGGTTGACAGTTTGACCGTACCCTAGGCTTGATTAGACGATATAGTTTTGACGAAGGGACTAAAACAACGGTATTCATTACGGACACAATCAGGGTGGTCCCAACAATACTCATGTTAATGATTTAACCACATAATAATGATACCAAAACAGGGACGGCACCTGCTACTCGTGGTCACTAATATCTGGGGTTTTGAGCCCCACCTGTAGTAGGGTCAGGCTGTAGAGTCTCACACAGAGTGAGACCTTCGTCAAGTAATAGGTAGAATTAAGAGAGATAATACATTGGATGAATGGAAATTGATTAAGTCACAAAGAGTTTGGGAGATAAGACATCAAACTGCAAAAAGGTTGCAGATAGCTTCTGCATTCGGGATAAATGATCCTGAGTGCAAGTAGGAGATGTTGAGGGATGCTTGCCCTCAGTTCATTTGTATTTGATGCAAATGGATTTTAATATTAAAGATGTGGATTATTGCATATGATGCAATAGAAAATAAAATATATATTGTAAAATGTTTACACATATATTTTATAATGGCATAGAAACGAAGAGGATTTTTCCACGAAAGTCGGGGAGAAAACCACGCTCAAAATGGAGTCCAAACAAGCCCAACAAAGATGTTTAAAAGGTTTTTATACTATTAAATTAAAAGTTGTTTTAAAAGTGTTTTAAAATATTTTTTTAATTTAAAAAAAATAATGGAAGTCAAGCGCCCATTTGATGGGTGCCTGGTGCGGCCAAAAAATTGAAGGGCACGTGCCAAGCACGCGTCCTTTTGTGGCGCGTGCCTGGCACATGCCTGGCATGGCCCTTGGGGCGCATGCTTTGCATGCGTTTTCTTCGGGATGGACTGTGCATGGGGACCCTTGTGGGCCCCACGTCTAGGGTTTTAACCCCTGATTTCTGACGGCTGTTTTTCCCATGGGAAGTTCTGTTTTTTGATCAACTTTGTGCATACGTTTGAGTGGTCAAACAACATCGGAATTGAGTGCCGTTTGTTTCTATGCGTTCACCGTTCAGTGCTCTTCGATTTGATAGGTAGTATCAATTGCGAAGCTCAACGGTGAGGGAGGAAAAATTCGCTAAAGAATGGCCTTTGTGAAAGGCAAACTTTAATTATTTTTTCCTCCAAACTCTTTAGTCCCACATCAGATATGATGAGAAGAGGAGGGATCAGCCCCCTATATAAATAGGGGCCAACCCCCTCCTTGAAACTCGCACCAAGTCTCCAAATCCGAGAAGCTCCCAAAAATTTGGAGCACGCTTGGATTAAAGACTTAAATTAATTATTCACTCTCTCCCTAAATTCTTCATTGCTCCTGATCATGCTTTAGCAAAGTTATGAAGGAGCTCGGATCGAATCCGAAGTCTTGATGGAGGATCCACTCAAGGTGAAATCTTCTTCGGCGCATGGTTGGCTTGGTGACAAGGGTGTTGCTCGCCTCGGGACGCGGTGTGGTTCGAGAAACGGTTTGGCTCAGAATGAGGTGCGGCTTGGGACGCGATTCGGCTTGGGAGAAGCGGCGCGGGGCCAAAGAAATGTAGCGAAAAATGACGCTTCGTATTCTTCGGAAACGAAGTGAAAGGTATGTAGTTTAAATATGCATGCGTTTATAATTGCAAATGTTAGATAGATCTATTCTTAGGGGTTGGTCGGACCCAACCCCGGGATAGTAGAGATCTTGGCTAAAGTTGTTCTCATTGGGCTAGATTTAAAATATTTTTAAATCCGTTTTTTCGCTGCAATTTTATTTTCGTCATCCGACCGACTTAGGCCGGACGTGGATTTTATGGCCCTAAGGACCCAGAAACCCATCAGCCTTTACCCCAGGATGGTCCAGAAATAGTGCACTTCTTACGATCTCTCAAAAGCATGGTGAGTGAAGTGTGAAAGGTGCAAAGAGTGTGTGAAGTGAAGTGAAGTGCAGACTCTTGCAAATTGGGCAACTTCAGCGAGCAATTTCAAATTTTAACGAGTAAGGAACGAAGTTACAAAAGTTTGGAGCTCCTCGCTGAAATGGAATGCACCAATGCCAAGAGAGTGATCCCGCAAACTGTTCTTGAAGCCAACAACTGATCTGTAGTAGCCCGCGTCGAATAGATTCACAAAACAGCCTAGAACGACCGTTTTAGGGTTTTAGTTGTCTGTCGTTTTGGCTGGAATTGGCAGCGGAGAGGTAGATTGATGGATGGAAAAGAGTTTTGGAATGATTTAGGAGAGAAAAGGGAGAATTAGAAGGTTGAGATAGTCGGAGGTTGGAGGAGTCGGGAGGAGAAGACGAAACGCTCGGAGAGATTTCGAGTGAAATGGCCGAGTGGAATGTTGCGGCTATATATAGAGCATCGACGCGATCACGTCGATCGAGACCAAACGGCTGCATCGATTTGGAAGCCAAAATTCAAGGGTTTAGGGTATGACGTGATCACGTCAATTGGTATAGCGACGCGGTCATGTTGATCGAGACCAAACAACCGCATCGATTTAGAATCCAAAATTCAAGGGTTTAGGGTACGATGCGATCGCGTCGTTCGGTCAGAGGATAGATTTTTGGCTTGAGAAAACAGAGAGTTACGCGACCGTGTAATTAAGATGAAACGACTGCGTCGAATTAGGAAGATTTGGAGTTCAAAATTTTGGATAGACACGACCGCGTCGTTTGAGGTCAAACGGTCGTGTCGTTTCTGCAGAAAAAGTGTGTTTCGAGCTAAAACGACAGAGAGTTACGTGGCCGTGTGGATTTGTTTAAACGACCTCGTCGAATTGGGAAATTTGTAATTGGATGTTTTGTATGGACACGACCGTTTCGATTAAGTTCAGATGGTCACATTGAGTTGATAGTGGGTAGAATTAAGGCTCAAAACGACAGAGAGTTACACAGCCGCATCGACAGGGCGACACGGCCGTGTGGAATTGGAAAATTAAAGATTGGATATTTCCCCAATGACACGGCCATTTGTGTCTTTGGCACGTGGACGCGACCATCACTCTTTCAGCCTTCCTCTTTCTCTTCTTCTTCTCGTTTACATGCGACCGCGTGGATCGGCACCACACGGTTGTTTAGAATAGTGGTTTTTAGCTTCCTCGAGCTTCTTCCTGTATTGAAAATACTTAGTTAATTTTTGGGATTTCAGGGGTTTATTTAAAGTGAAAATTTAAGTTATTCTAAAACAAAACTAAGATCAAAATCGAAATATTAGAAATGATATAAAAACGCTTGGGTTGCCTCCCAAGAAGCACTCGTTTTAAGTCGTGAGCTTGACTACCTTTTTGAAGATGTCGGCATGACGGCTTAAGGGTGGAGAAGTCTAGGATCTCTCTGTCTCCATGCTTCTTCTCCAGCATCAGCTTCAGATCATTTTGTTCGCGATTCCTTGGCTCCTCGAGGTTCGTTGGATGTGGTCGTAGTGGCTTCTCCTTGAACTTTCCCCTAGAGTCTTTCTCGGATTCCTCCTCCATCATTGTTTCTTTTAGCTTCTCCTTCTTGTCCAGGTTGTCGTCCGGGGGTTCTTCATTATCCAGGAACATTTCCTCCAGCGTGGTTTCCTTGATCGCCTCCTCAAGGAGGTCAATTTGCCGAACTTGGTGGTCATCTTCCATGAACTGCTTCATGGACTTTCAGAGATCGAACTCCACCTTATCTTTTCCCACGTTGAGGGAGAGAGTTCCTCCCTTTACGTCGATTAGTACTCCCGCTGTGACCAAGAAGGGTCGACCTAGTATAATTGGAATGCAGGTGTCCTCGGGCATGTCCATTATAACAAAGTCACATGGGACCAAGATTTCCCCACACGTACTGGGACGTCTTTGATTATGCCCACCAGGTACTTGATCGATCGATCTGCTAACTAGAGGGACATGTTTGTTGGTTGAAGCTCCCACATCTTCAAATTCTCACTAATCGATAGGGGCATCAAGCTGACGCTCGTCATAGATCACACAGAGTGTGCATTTGATTTCTATGTTTCCGACTGCGCATGCGATGGAAAAGCTTCCTGGGTCCTCAAGCTTCTCTACTACCTTCCTTCGAAGTATCGCACTACATTTACCACATTCTCCCACCTACCCCCTTCGTGCTAATTTCTTTCAGGAATTAGGCGTATGTTGGGATTTCTGATATGGCGCCGAGGAAATGTATAGAGATATTTAACTGCTTTAGGAGATCAAAGAATTTCCCGTACTTCTCATCTAATTTGGCCTTCACCAAACTTGACGGGAAAGGGACTCTTGGAATATAAGTCCTGGGGGTTCTTCAGGGGTGTCTCTTTGCTCCTTCTCAACGATTTTCTCCTTTGGTGACTCAGAGGATGGAGGTACTACCTCGCGTTCTACGTTCTTGTCAACTTCAGATTCAGACTCTAGTTGGGCTTCCTTTTCAGCTGCAGCTTCCTTATACACAATAGGCATGGTGGGGCCTTCCATCTGCTTCCCGCTTCTCAAAGTTATAGAATTAATGTTCCCTCGGTGGTTTTTTCAGTTTGTCCTGGTAAATCCCATTGTGGCTTCGCTATTTGGGATATCTGATGTGCCATCTGTGCCATTATATTTCCGCTGTTTTCTGGCCTGTGGCAAGCTGCTGTGTGGTGGTCACGAGTTGCTGTGTAGTACCCATCAACTACTGAATAGATGATTGGAAGTATTCGTTCCTCTGGCCCAATGAAAGAATATGATTTTCAATTAGTATTTCCAAATTGGATTTGGAACTAGAGGGCACATTAAAGGGGAGTCTTTGATTAAAGTTATGAAATGGCCCTTGAGGAGGTGGTGCTTGGAAATTCTTAGGTTGTTGCGGAAATGGGGGTTGAGCTTGTAGACCCAGACTCCTATAAGAAAAGATAGGATGGTTCCTCCATCCTTGATTGTATGTGCCGGAGTACGGATTATTTGGCAGCCTCGGATTGTTTCCATACGATGCATTGGCCTACTCTATGCTCATGCCCAGAGGTGTTGTCATTGAGGCTGGGCATTTGTTTTCTTGGTGTCCTGGCATACCACATACCTCACCAAGCGCCGTCGTAGGCAGATTAGTAGCACCGAGCCCAATTAAACACAGTTGTTTAGTAAGTGCATCAAACTTAGCCGAGAGCATTGAGACTCCATCGATTTCATACTTACCTCCCTTCTTAGAGGCCTCTTTCATTGCTCCATAAATCATTGTTGGGGGCCATATCCTCCAATAACTTTTAGCTTTAGCAGGAGTCTTGCTCTTGATCGTACCATTAGCAGCGACATCAATTGACATCCTCACCGTTTGGGATAGTCCGTTATGGAAAGCTTGGATTAGCAGCTAGTCAGGCACACCGTGGTGTGGGCAGTTGCATTGCAAGTCCTTGAATATCTCCTAAGCCTCGTACAAGGACTCTCGGTCAAGCTGGGTGAAGTTGGTGATCTCGTTGCGCATTTTTACGGTTTTTCCTGGTGGAAAGAACTTTGTTAGAAACACAAGAGAAATACTATCATAAGAAGTAAAAGTGTTAGGACCATGGCTCCTGAGCTAGTCCTTATCTTTGTCCCTAAGTGAGAAAGGAAATAGTCTTAGCCTAATAGTGTCGTTAGCGATGCCATTCATCTTCAAGGTGTCCATAATTTCCAAAAACGTGTTGAGATGGTCATTCGGGTTTTGTATGGAAGAGCCTCCAAATTGATCCTATTGTATGAAGCTGATCAATGATGTTTATAGCTCAAAGTTGTTAGGCTCCACTGGCAGCCTCGGGATACCAGACGTGAACCCATTGAAAGGCATGGAGAAATCCCTGAGCGATCTGGGAGGCGGTGGAGGTGGTGGTTCATGACCATTCTTATGATTTTGTATCGCTGCCATTGATTCAAGAGCTAATTTTCTCTTTCTTTCGGTGCTAAGCCTTCTTACAGTGGCCTCAATCTCAGTGTCTAGTGGATGCAAATCTGCAATGCCTTGAGATCTCATGTGCATACAAAAGAGCTATAACGAAAGAAAAACGTTAAGAGCACCAAGAGTCAATAACAAAGAGAAATATAAACAAAAAACAAAAAGAATACGTAGTCTATCAATAAAGAATAAAATCGATATCAAGTCGTGCCTCCCGGCAATGGCGCTAAAAAGCTTGTTCGCTTGTTCGCGAGCTTTAAATATTTATACCGCAAGTGCATGATGTCGTGTAGTGCTATACGGGTCGAACATAGGGAGTCATTCGTTGAGTACAATTTTCTTCTTAGTTCAAAAGCTACACTATCGAATGGTGGTCGAAGTGAGAAATAAAAGATGAAATCAGATAATAAAAGCTATAGGGCTCAGGGTATCCCCTGCCGTTGAACTAGGGTTAAGGTTGGAATGACAGTTGACTGATTGTTGGATTAATTGGGACTCGGGAGAGGTCGTCTAACCTAAGTGCATTTTCCTATCCCCCACTCTCGTGATGCATGATAGGATAGTCTCTTGCGTTATCACTACCCCCTGCTCTTGCAATGCTATGATATGTGATATGCTCATATTTCACACTTTATTTCAGCATATTTGCATGTCATTTCGATTGCTCATATCGTGCTTTTCATGATTATACGATGTTATTTCGATACTTTTCACTATTTCTTGGTTTTTGTCTGATTTCAGGAAATATGGAGCAATCGGGAGCTATCTAGAGCCTAGAGCACTTGCACGCGTACCAAAGCATCACCCACGATCGTATCGGAGAGCTAACGACACTGGAGGATGAGTGGAAGAAGAAGAAAGTCAAAAGAATCGACGAGGAAGCGAGGAAGAGACGAACAGAGTTCAGAAATAGGCCACTCGGCCGAGTGACACAGCTCGCTCGCCCGAATGAAGCAGCTTACTCGGCCGAGTAAAGCTAATATGACGACATCTGCCAGCCTGAGTGCCATAATGTACTCGGCCGAGTGGTAATTTCCACTCGGTTGAGTAAGAACTCTACTCATCCGAGTGGAGTCAGAAATTCTGAAGAAATCGAAGCCAACTCTCTGACTTTTTGAAGATCTGCAGTGGATCCTACTCGGCCGAGTAGAAAGTCCACTCGACCGAGTGAGAAATTCAACTCGGTCGAGTGGCATGAGCGCCAGAACGCCAAATTCTCTGTCTGTTCTGCAGATTTGGCACTCGGCTGAGTGAGATCTCACTCGGCCAAGTAGCGACGATAGCTTGCTTTGAAAATTAGGGTTTTGAGCCGAGCATGGGCAGTTCTGTCTGGTTTTTTGGCTATTTTGGGCATATATAAATACTCATTTTTATCTCCAGCCCAGGGGAGACTCTTTAGTATAATTTTAATTAGTTTTATATTTTAGTTAAGTTTTTGTATTGGGAGAGATTGAAGACTCAGATCTGGATTTTTATTATTGAAGCTTCTTAATTTGGTTTGTCTGGATCCCTTGAAAGCTTTGATTTTTATGCTATATTTCTTGTTAGATCTTAATTGCATGATAAATTCTATTATTAATCTTGCTTCTAATGCGATCTCTAGCATGAATTGTGAGTAGTTCTTTGCTCTAGGGCAAAGGGATGAACCATATGGGTCTAAAGTTTGATTTGTGAGATCTATGAATTGATATCATATTAGGCTTGTTAGAAAGGTTAGGTCTTGATTAATTTACTACGGATAGATAGGGATTTCCCTTGGATCTTGAGAGCTCGACAGAGGATCTTGATCCAAGGAAAGCACAAGATATTCGATATAGGATTACAATCGAAACTTCCTAGACTTGGTGCATGACACCGACCAAAGTTAGCATGTTTATTGTTCTCCCATACTAATATTCATTGCACGACGGTGCACGAGTACAAACTATCACGATCTAGATCAGAACTCAAGTTGCGCGACAGCGATCTTGAGTTGGGATTGGACATAATTGCCGATGTTAACGCTAGTGGTTTAGATTAGGCTTGTGTGATAGCAAGGCTCTAGTTTAGATTGCTATAGACTTGTGTAGCATGACAGCGTGCGTCGGTTCTCCAATTAGTTGCGACAAGTTCACCTTAAACCAAGTTTAATTGCATGGTAGTTCATAACTTATATTGATCACATTGAAAATTCGTTGTGGGGATTCCCTAGCTCTAGACGTTTTTATTATATTGAATTTGCATTGATATTCGAACGACTGTGTCACCAACCATTCCCAAATAATTTTCCACCAAGTTGCTTAGTAGATAAAGTAGAGTACCGTCATTAGTCCTCCATATGATTCGATACTCGCTTGCCACTTAACCATACGCTTGCTGTAAAGCTACATCCTTCTCTGGGTGTGTCTCCAGAGAGCGATCAATATGCATATCATAGCCCATATCGATGTCGACTCTTACCGATACATCGGTATACGTTAGGTACATTACGCCCGACGAATGCCCCCAATCTTTCTCCATTCCACTCTCGTGGTCAGGGATTTGGATCTATATTAGGAGATCTCTAATTGGCGCCTAACTCTCACCGACCACACTGATGGTATGAATCATCGTATGGATCAAAAACCCTAGATTGGTCCCAACTCTCACCGACGGCCAATCTAAACATCCACAAGGGAGGGGGTCTGATGCGCTCCAAATTTAACTCCAGAAACTTACCTCAAGTGCATGGTGTCAATGCTTGGTAGTATAGAAAGATGTCGAACCCACAGGGACGTAGATGCTTATATAGTCTTGGATCTATTCAAAGTCTTAGAACAATGCTAGTTTGACGTACTCAGAAAGATTGCTACAATTTCTACGTTGAATTGTCTTTATTAGGACGAAATTGTCGCATCTAAAATGTAGAACTCATGGCCAACCACCATTGTGCCACTCGTCTAACGTATCCCGTGCTTAGCCCCACCACTGTGGATGGCCTTACACGCGATTTGTGCATTACGAACGACAATTATTCTCAATCTCTACTCACGGCACCACCATGGATTAGAGATTCGATCTGTGATTTGATGGCTCTCATTGATGCTACTACCGTAGGTCATCAATTAGTAATATAGGACGCCGGTGGAAACCATCTAAGTGCATGCCACTACCGTGGATCACGAACTCTACTTGAACTCACTAACGTGCCTCATTAAGTTCATAGGATACCCGTACAAGGTGTGTGCCACTACCGTAGACCACAAACCCATATGAGATCTCCTACAAACTTGGCTGGATTAACCAAAACACAACCCTTTTATACCAAAACAACGTAAAAAACCTAAATTTGCATCTAAATCCTAAGATCCTAGGGCTAATCCATGAGCCCTAGAAACGACTACGCATAATTCATAGCGATATCAACAAAAACGTTTAAAATAGCAATAGAAATCATGATCGCAATAAAAGACATCGAAATAAGCATAGAGAGATGAGAGTTCGTTACCAAAGTGCTGAAGACGAACAAACAATCGCAGAGAATTAAGATTAAGAGATTCCAAGCAAATTGCAATAATAAAAAAATCAACTTTGTCTTCAAAATAATAGCGACGGCTCAAGAACTCTCAAAGAAAGACTAAGAACTTCTAAAATAAAATATCTGAAGAGCCTCATCTAAAACTAGGGTTAAAAGAGTGCTTAAATACAATGGGGGTAGACCCCACAAAAATCTGGAGAAAGGGCTTCTTGGGCCCCCACAAAGTTGGGCTACGGCGCCCTACTTGGTCGAGTACCAGTGCCGGTCAGTCGAGTGAGGACAAGGTCAGCCGCTTCTCCTTTCTTGGTTCAGCGTTAGATACGAGCAGCTCGGTCGAATGATCGCCGTGCTCGGTCGAGTCACTAAGGGCTTCTCCTTTAGGCTCAATGTGCTGATCTGTAATTGATTCCGCTCGGCCAAGTAATTTAAGTACTCAGTCGATCACTGGTCTACTCGGTCGAGCTACAGTAAGTTGAAGAGGCATTCCAAAATCTTCGTTCTGTTTGGGCTTCAGCTCGACCGAGCGGCTGCAGTACTCGGTCAAGTCACTTCTGCGCTCTCCTTACTTTGATTAGGAATTGGAATTGAATTGTAGTCAGCCGATTTGATCTGACCGAGTGGTGTTTCTACTCGGTCAAGTGACGTGTGCACGTCAGCTGGAGGAGTTCTTCTTTTGGTTTGGATGTCAGCTCGGTCGAGTGCTGATGCACTTGACCGAGTGGTCTTGGAAAACATCACATGCTCTTCTTTGAGCGCCTTTCTCGCTTTCTCTTCTCTTCTCCTCCTCCAATCTTCTTCTTCACCTCGTTGAACACATATTGAACCTCGCCATAGATGCTCCGGATAGCTCAGATGTGTCCATATGCTATAATTGCTCCAAATCACTCCAAAGTTCCTGAAAATCCATAATTCTATATGAAAATCGAATATATCGTGAAAAGTGCGATAATATATATAAGTGAACTTTGGATGGCAAAAATGCTATGAAAACATACAATAAAAACATGGAAAGTATGGACACATCAAAATCCCCCAAGCTTACATCTTACTCGTCCTTGAGGAAGACGAATACGAAGCTCATCGGGAGTAAAAATAAGAAAAATGAAAAAAGAATGCAAAGAGGAGATGGTCGCTAGATTATTCTCTCAGATCTCACGACATTCACCACACATCACGGTAACGTAGAAAATGAATCACATGTTAGTAAGGGATTTCATATCTTGGATGAATATAGTACTTGCAGGTTCAAGATGAACAAAAGGGGCTTCTCTAAAGCTCATACAATCAACTTACATCTACGTCATGTGTTTCATAGTATTGAGTATACAAAACATTGGTGATGCACTTTTCAATCAAAAGCTATAACCGAAGCATAGAGAATTCATATCAAGCATGCAATAGAGAATGGAATAAGAGTTAAGCCATGCACGTATTCATATCAAATCATAAGAAATCTCCATAGCTAAGTTCTTTTGCTAAGTTTCAGTATTATCAAACTTTCCCATTCGTGCACAACTCGTCTCTAATGTCAGGCTCACTCATTTGGTCAAAAGAATTCACACCCCCCAGCTTAACTTAAGGCGTCGCATCAAAGGAAATAATTGTGGAATTTTGTCTTGGTTTTCCCAAGTATATTTGTGGCTCCAAGTAATGAAACTGTGAATTTTTCTTTTGTTTATTTTTGAGCATTTTTTCTTTTTTTTCTTTTGAAACTTTGTTTCTCATTTTTATTTTTTGGACTTTTGTAGGAGCAAAGGGATTTGTATTTTTTGATTTTTGGCTCCTTCTTGGCTTTTTGTACTTTTTTGAGCTAGCTTTTTTTGTATGGGATTTTTGGGAATGGAGGCGGTATAAGTAGCCTTGGGAGGTGAACTCAAGTGACATGTAGAGAATAAAAGATTATGTGTAAAAAGACTTAATATAACACTCGGTTCACTCAAAAGTGTGCACAAACGGTTTAGTAAGATAATACATCAACTAAACTCATATATAAGCATGGATTTTTTTAATCATTTCAACGAGTAGTGAAGGCAAGCAGTAGGATTTCAATCATATCAGGCATGCAACAAGAATGCGAATAAGAGAATAAAGGCAGTGCTTCAGATATGCTAATGATGTATGAATCTTGGTGTATTTTCAATGAAGGCATACTAAACACTACTTTACACATTTAGTTTCAATAAGTTTCATGCATTCACTTAGAGAAGTCATCAAAAGAAATATATTTTGCAAGCACTTATGAGTAGCAAGATTATGAAATAACTCTAAGTATCATGGCATGGAATATAAGCATCGTGATGGCTACAAAAGCAATACGAGATGCCATCACAAAGAACTCATCTAGCAAAAGAAAGAAAAGAAAAAGTGGAATAAAGTAAAACAAGCATGCACACAAATCAAAAGACGAGAAATATGATGCTAAAAGAAAAAAAAGAAAAAAATGTGGTGGAAAATGGGTGGAAAATAAAGCGAAAATGATGCAAAGTGAGAGAAAAATAAATAAAAGCGATATCGCTCATTCCCTAAGCTAAACACAGCAGTGTCCTCACTGTTAAGAACACTCGTGAAAGATAGTGAATGATGCTAGGGTGGGGTGATTAGAAATCCTAAAAATAAGAAAACTAAAAGGAAAAGAAGAAAAAATGAATGATTGAAAATGCATGGTCCTAATACATAATATATGAACAAGCATGCAAATGATGTGATGATGCAAATGCAGATGGATGAAAATGTGTTCCCCAAGCTATGCAATGCTAGGCCCTGTGTGGACAGATGGGCACAAGAAAGAGTGAGAGGGTAGAACATGGGCAAAAATGCAAATCAAGCAGCGGCACCACCCTCTAGAGGTGGTAATGGATCCCGCTGCTGCGGACCAGAAGATGGAGGGTCAACAGGCAGTGCAACAGTCTCGGTAGGTGGTACTGGAGTGACTGGAGGTGCTGGTACAAGTGTAGCAGGTGGTGCACCCCGTGCCCTCTGAATATCTAAAATCTCTCGAGTGTCCCACTGTCGTGACCGGTGATGGATAGTGACCATCTGTCTGAAGGCGAGAAAGTCACGCCTCAGGCCAGCAACCTCGGCCTCTACCACTGTCAAGCGTGCGTCGGTGTGGTGGGAGTTCGGTGGCTGATGTGCACCACTAGGGGCACCTCTCTCTACCTAGACTTGTGCATGTGTGCACGAGGTCTGACTGCAAAATCAGGAGAGTAGCAGGGTTCTCGATAGAAGATGGGACAGAGATGGATACGAGATCAGGTGCAGAGGTCAGAAGGGGTATATCAGCAGGCAGAGTCGTCGTGGCGACAGACGTGGTGACAGATACCATGACGCTCTCAGTGAAAATGGCAGCGGTGGAGATAGAGGTGCTGCCAAAAGCTGGTGTAGACAGTGTGATAGACTCAGGAAGGGTATGAATGAGAGGAGTGGAGTCCACAGGAGCAGATACAGTGGTGGTAGGGACAGTAGGGTCGACAGGCTCGGTACCGACAGGCTCAATATAGCTAGTCTCTAGTGTAGGCTCAGGAGCAACAGATACCGAAATGTCATCAGATACGGTTAGTGATAATGGTGGTGCAGTGGTCTCGGGGCTAGAAGTGTGGACCACCCTTGAACTCTCAGCTGGACTGGTGGAAGGGTTGGTAGTGGTGGGAGCACTGACAGAAGTGGGGATAGCGGTGCTCGCTAAAGGTGTGGAAGTGGTGGAGATGGATGCTCGCTCATGGTCCTCCTCGAAGCTAAGCACCCAATCATCATCACCCTCCTCGACGGGTGGTCCTATGGGCTCTAAGACATGAATGGGTGGGATATGGAGTACGCCAGGTAGTAGCCAGTCTAAGTGGACATGCTCAATGCATGTAAGGTCAGGGCGTGGGAGGACCATGTGATACTCACGCTAGAGGCCTAAGAGGTAGATCCAATAGCGCTCATTGTGGGGCCTGATGATGTGCATGCACGCAAGCACATCAGTAGTCAGTGTCGTGGGCCCGGTGGTAGCCAAGAGATTGGCAGGAAGGTCAAGGCCAAGCATAAGGGCAAAGAAAGTGAAGAAACCGCCACAACAAATCTTCGTGGCAGAGGTGGAAGTGGAAACCAGCCAGTTGCATAGCCAACGGGCCGTGTCTGATAGGAGGTGGGGTCAGAGTGTGCCATCATCAGCACGTCGATATGATGATTAGGGTTCTCATGAGGACTCCCATGGAAGGGGTCCTGCTGCATT
Organism: Scilla litardierei; assembly: GCA_030789695.1. NCBI lineage: Eukaryota > Viridiplantae > Streptophyta > Magnoliopsida > Asparagales > Asparagaceae > Scilla > Scilla litardierei. Next base: position 65,604,727 of record CM061135.1, on the reverse strand, counting down.
AAGTTAATCAAGCCCGTCTTCGGTTCAAAGTTGCCCCTCGCCAGTTGCGGTCTCAATATAGAAGATATGCTGGATAGATTGGGCTTCAAGTAATCTTGAATGTTGCAAGTACGTAGAGGAGAATGGGGAGGAGTCCCTGTCATTTGATCCTGTAAAGTTTGATTCCTTCTTTCTGATCTGAGCTGTCTCACTGTCCTTTCAATCTCGAGGTCAAATAATAAATCGTCGGATCCCCCAAGGCGAGTGGTCATGCATGATCACTCCATATTTTACACCCTTTTTCTGCATGTTTGCATGCCACTTTGGTCGCTCATATCGCGTTTTTCACTATTATTCGACAATATTGCGATGCTTTTCATGATTTCTTGTTTTTGTCGTATTTCAGGAGATATGGAGCGATTCGGAGTGATTTTGAGACCAAGAGGATTTGCACCCACTCCGGAGTGTCGCCCAAGGCTCTTTGGAGGGCTATTCGGCGATGGAAGACGAGTGGAAGAGGAAGGAACTTCGTAGGAGCGACGAGGAAGCGAAACGATGAAGATTAGGCATCTGCAGCATCTCACTCGGCCGAGTGAAGCACTCACTCGGCCGAGCAAGAAGACCGCTCGGCCGACCAGACCGGACACGCACCACAGAAGGGAATCAGCGTGCACTCGGCCGTGTGACGATAGTCCACTCAGCCGAGCATGGAAATCTCCTCCCCCGAGTGGCACGGGAAAATCCACATCAAAAGAGGCCGACTTACTGGAAATGTACAGGCGATTGAGGCTTCCGACTCGGCCGAGCATGAAAAGCCCCTCGGCCGAGTGAGTAAATCCACTCGGCCGAGTCACTTCCGAAGACAGACCCCCGAAAATCCCCAACTTACTGTAAATGTACAGGGTTTGTCACTCGGCCGAGTGACATTTGTCACTCGGCCGAGTGAGCCGCCCCGCCTGCTGCGTAAATTGCGATTTCTGGGCTGTACAGGGGCATTTTTGTCACGAATTTCTGGGCGATTTGAGGGGTATTTAAACCCAGTTTTTGCCCTAGTTTAAAGGAACCTTTTTGATACTTTTGGCAGCCTTTTTAGAGAGCTTTTTAGATCAATAGATTTAGCTTTTCTCTTGGAGATTTAAAGGTTATTTTTTGTTGGATGCTATTGGGTTCTCATTGGTTTGTCTCTTTTCTTATCAAAAACTCTATTTTTGTTGATAATTTCTCTATTGCAATGAATTGTGCTGAATTTATTATTGATTTTCTCATGAATTGCATTATGATTAGTGAGTAGTTTTATTGTCCTAGGGCATAGGGATGAACCCTATGGACCCTATTTCTGAATTGTGATGAATTGGTGAAATTCTTGCTAGAATTGATTAGGGTTAGGTTGGGATTGATAAATTACGGATAGCTAGGGATTTATATTGATTGGGATTTGCAAGAGATTGGGTCCCAATTGATAGGAAGCCCTAGAAATTCGATTTAGATTTACGATTGGACTTCTCTAGAATTGGTTTGCAAGAGATTGGGCCAAAGCTAGGATTTTTAATCGTGTTTCTATACCAATACCCGTTTGCAAGAGATTGGACGGGTACGAACTATCACAACCTAGGTCGTAGCTCGAGTTTGCACGAGAGTGGGCTCTAGATACGATTGAACGATGACGTCGATCCTAATGCTAGCGGCTTAGGCTAGGGTTTACAAGAGATTGGGCCCTATCCTAGGTTCGATATAGACCGGCAATAGCGCGAGAGCGTGAGCTTGGTTCTACATCTAGTTGTGACTAGTTCACCTAAGATTCAAGTCTAGCAATGATGAAACCTACGAATCACAACGATGAGATACGGTCCGTAGCGGGGATTCCCTATCCCTAGGTGTTTTTATTTTATTGATATTTCCATAGACATTCGAACGATTGTTACAATTTCACCCCGAATCATTCTCGACCATTTTGATAACTAGGTGATTGGAAAGAGACACTGTCATTGTTCCTCCCTGAGTTCATACCCGCTCGCCGCTACACCGTGCGCTTGCGGTAAGACTACGAGTCGCTCGTCCCGGGTGCGTGTGCATACCGGGCTGCGATCAAGTTTTTGGCGCTGTTGCCGGGGAGGCGACAGTGTTTTATTCTCTTTACTTAGTGTCTTATTTTTCTTTTCTTACTTTTATCTTTTTACTCCTTATTCGTGCTAACAATTCCTTTGAAACTCTATTTTCCTTTGCATGTACACGAGATCTACAGCGAACCCCGAGAAAATACTATTTGATCTGGAGATCGAACGTACCATGAGGAGGATCAGAGCCGAGAGAAGGCACACTACGGAGGACAATTGTATGAACCGTGCGGAGACACCGGAGGAGCTAGCCACACGTATGGCGAGGATCATATCCATCAGAGATAGGCTTCGGCCTAAGACTTCTTCCACCACATCATCCATCGCCATGCCGGAACTAGCGGTGGACAAGAATTTTGAGCTAAAGACGGGATTGGTTGTATTGATGCAACAAGACCAGTTTCATGGGAACTCCCATGAGAATCCGCATTATCACATCCAGCTTATTTTGTCCAAGTGCGCCACCTTCCAAATGCCGGGCGTTTCTGTTGATGCAATCCGACTACGGATCTTCACCTTTACACTCAAGGACAAAGCATTATATTGGTTGAGGACGCAGGCGGAAGGTATATTCACCACTTGGGATGAGTTGGCTAGCGCATTCATTGACAAATTCTACCCACCATCCAAGACGGTGAAAATACGGAGTGCTCTCATGTCTTTTAAGCAAGGACCGCATGAGACCCAATATGAAGCATGGGAGCGCTTCAAGGATTTACAACATCAATGCCCCCATCACAGTATAGAAGATTGGGAACTTGTTCACAGTTTCTACAATGGACTCCAACCGGGTACGAAGCAAATTATAGATGCAACCACCAATGGAGCCATATTATCAAAGACCCCGGATGAAGCTACGGCCTTGTTAGAGGAGATGGCCTCTAATAACCAATAATGGGGCGACGAGCGAGGTCATTCTTCTTCCTCCTTGAAGCCCACTAGCATATATGAGGCCAAGGCCGTGGCGGAGCTTTCAAACAAATTTGATTGGCGAGATTGGAGAAGTATATCACCGGGCCACAAGGAGCACCCTATACATCTACGCCAATGAGCAATATGAGTGATTGGCAAGACCAATCCCAAGCCATGTATGTAGGAGGGGACAATGGAGAGGGAGCCTTGGAGCAAGTACAATATGTTGCGGGGAACTCCGGATATTGGGCCAACCCGGTCGCTAGAAACCATCCGGGCTTTTCATATGCAAACAATGATGGTGCTTTGACCCCCCCCGCCACAACAACTTCCTCAAGCTCGACCTCCACTACCACAACCTCAATTCAACCGAGGGGGCCACCGCAACAAAATTACCTGCCGAGGCAACAAGCGGGACCATATAGACCTCCCGGTTATAACCAAGGTTGGAGAGCCCCCAACCCACCTCAAGCTCAACCACGATTGGAACACGAAGCTAGGGTGGAAGAATTCATGGTGGAGCAGAGAAAGATAAATGCTAAGTTGATGGAGGGACAAGATTCCCTAAGTACCGTCGTCGCTCAACTTGGAGAGCAACTTGCGTTGCTCAACAAGAACGCCCAACAATTGCCGGCTCAACCCGAGCCCAATCCACGGAGCAACACCGGACACATCAATGCGGTGGTTACGGTTACAACAAGGGGCGTGAAGGATACCACTCCCGCTATGACCCAAAACAAAGAACACGTGGTCGAGATTTTGGAAGAAAAAGAACCGGCAATTGAAGAGGAGAGCCAAAAGGATCCGATTGGAGAAGGAAATTCTAAAGTGGTGGAGCCACTTGATGAGCGCCGCTACATGCCACCGGTGCCGTTTCCACAACGGCTAGCTAGAGCCAAGATAGAGAAAAGGCTCGCCAAGTTCCTTGAATACTTGAGGGGAGTAAGCCTCAATATTCCTTTCTTAGATGAAATAGTTGATATCCCGTCTTACGTAAAGTTCTTGAAGGACTTGATTTTGGGAAAGAAAAGGAAGGAAAAAATCATGCTCGTAGAACAAGGAACTTGGTTTACCCGGAAGGAGAAGGAGCCGGCGAAATTAAAGGATCCCGGGAGTTTCCGCATCCCTTGCACACTAGGAGGCGTCCCTTTGCAAAAAGCTCTAGTTGACTTGGGCGCTAGTGTGAGCCTTATGCCCCTTAGCATGTTCCGGAAATTGAACACGGGCACCGACTTGAAGCCGACCGACATGAGAATTTAACTTGCGGACGATCGGATTACTAGGCCGGTAGGGATCGCAGAGAATATTCCACTCCAAGTTCCGGGAGGGATATGCTTGCCTTGTGATTTTGTCATAATGGACATCAAGGAAGAGGGTGACACTTCGCTCATACTTGGACGCCCGTTCCTCGCAACCACCGGTGTTATCGTCGACATGCGTTAAGGAACTCTATCCTTGAATGTCGGGAACATCAAAGTCGAGCTTCACATACCCAAGGCCATGAAGCATATGCCCAATCACGAGGAGTTAGACTATGTGGATCTCCTCAATGAGGTGCTTGAAGAAGCAATCCCCCATTCTATTGGCGCTCTCCATGACGATGGCTTCGAAGAAGGCCAAGCTTCTAGCGATGAAGAGAAATTGGAGGACCCTCCAGATAGCTTCACAGATGAAGATGAAGGCGACGCTGATGTCGCAAGAATACGAGAGCTTTGCAAGCTCTCAACGGCCAAGAAACCAAAGAAAGCTCCACCGAACAAAAGATCGGTGTCACCGGCCAAGAAGAAGATAGGAACAAGCTCTAGCTTGGGGGACTTATCCCCCAACATTACCCATGATGAGGGGGCACCGAGGAAGACTAATGATCATCACGACCCAAATCCAAGTGGTCTTCCTAGCAAATTTGATGGGCGCATCTCGTATGCGCCCAATATCACGAGCTAAACGAATATCTAAAGGGGTCGAGCTCATGACCTTAAACGAGCGCTTGTCGGGAGGCAACCCGATGGTTTTTGCATTATTTTTATTTGATTTTCATTTTTGGTTTAGACTTTTATTAGTGTTTAGAGTCTTGTGTCCATGAAAATCGTGACAACGGGTCCTAATTTTCATGACAGGGGAAGGAGAAAGGGAGATCAATCATATGGAGGATGATCGAGGCAAGGAGGAGCACTCCAGGAACGCGTTCAGGCCTTAGGAGAAGGAAGAAACAGACTGGAGGAATAAAAACAGAGACCAGAGCGAAAACAGAGAGCCGATGCAGAAAACAGCACATCACTCGGCCGAGTAGCATATGCCACTCGACGGAGCAAAGACTCCACTCGGTCGAGTGGAGCACCAATCAGGGAAGTTTATGCAGACCAACTCTCTGTCAATTTCTGTAAGTTTTAGTTTTAATTGCCACTCGGGCGAGTGACTTGTCACTCGGCCGAGTGAAACAGATACCCTCCTAGCTCTAGAATTGCTGAATGGCAGAGCCACTCGGCCGAGTGGAGTTTCTCCCTTCGGCCGAGTGAACCAAAGCCACTCGACCGAGTCGTAAGTGGCGAGGAGAATTTTGAAATTATTTTCGTTTACGCCACTCGGCCGAGTGACATTTTCACTCGGCCGAGTCGTAACAATTTCTATATAAGCTGAAGCGTCACAGCGCGGATTTCGAAACAGCAAAAAAAATCCCAATTTCCGCCCTCGCCCGCTGTCGCTTGAGCTTCCTCGGCCACTGTGATCGCCCCTCGCCCGCTGCACCCTTGCCGTCGCCTGAGGCGACTCCCCTCGTCGGCGATCGACACCCTGTCGACCGCCGACGACCGGCCGCCACCCCCCCCACCACCGGCACCGCCTTCGAACACCCCCATTTTGCCCCAAAAGCCCCGTTTCTCCCCATTTCTCTTGATTTGTACGCCCGTGAACCCCAAATTCAAATTAATTTTCATATCTATCTATTATCCCCTATCTCCCCCATAGATATTGAATATTATTCGTTGATTTGATTGTTTGATGTGCAGGCTAGCTTGGGGGAGCTTTGAGGAGTTTTTGGTCGCGCATTGAGCTTCGCGGCGGAGGCGTCTCTTTGCACACACAGCTGTTTGCTCTCGCGGCGTGTTCAGGTACACTCGTTCCATCACTTAGCACGCCGTATTATTTATTTGGTTGGGACACGTCTCGCGGCATATATGTTGCCGCGCACTAGGCCACATACACGGGGAGCCTCTTCGAAGCAGAAGAGGACCGATGATCCAGGTCCCTCTTCCGCTAGGGAGGACTCCCCTCCACCTAGCCCGCCACCACCACCGCCACCTACACAGCCTATCCCTGCTGATCCTGTCCCTCCACCTGCTCCCGCCATCGGGCCGATGGGGATTACGTTTCGAAATGACGCACACCGCGCCAGATTCGAGCGTATCTGCCATCGCTCGATAGTACTCTCTAGGTTTGCACACCTAGCCGACCTTGACCGCCTAGGGGTACTCGAGGGGCTTCTCACGTTGTACGACAATGTGGGATGGCGTGATTTTCTGTCGGTGTCGGCGGATACCTACATCCGTCCGACACTAGAGGTCCTCAGTTCCATTGACCGGACCACTGGAGGATGCTCCTTTTGATTGATGGATCGAGAGTGCGAGATCACTCTCGACATGCTTAGAGCATTCTTCCAGTGGCCCGCCGTCCCTGTCCCTGACCGCGCCTATGCTCCCACGCATATCCCACCCCCGTCGTTCGACACCCATACCTTCTGGACACGGATCACGGGATCCTCACTCGCCTTTGACCCTAGTAGGGCCAAGGAATCAGCTATCCTCCACCCCTGCCTCCGCATTGCACAGCGCCTTATGGCGACTACTTTCCTCGCGAGGTACGAGCCTGTGACCTTGTCTATGCCAGAGCTCTACATGCTCTACGCGATGACTCGCCCTAGGGTTCTAGATAGGGGTAGCAACGACTTGGTCCCCGCCGTCGAGATAGACATTGCCAGTTGGTTTTTAGACCGCATTATCATTTCGGTGAGCGCTCGCTCCCCTATCTGTTATGGCGATCTGATCACTCTTTTGGCCCTTATAACCGGCGTCGACCTTCCTGATGACTTGTGTCGAGCTCCGGGCCCCACTTCACTTTCGATAGATGTTATGGCCCGGATGAAGATGCTTCGTCCCCACGGTCGCCAGCACTGGGTGTGGTTGCACGGTCCCTTCAGCACTGACTACATGGTTCTTCCGAGCCCCGCTCGGACACATATTGGACCGGCACACGGGGACTGGATTCCAGCGATGGATCTCCTCATCCCCGCTGCCTACGTGCTTGAGCCCAAGGATGCTGAGCAGGCACCCCCCTGCACCACCTGTTGACCTCGTGATCCCTCAGCCTGCCCCTGCACTGTCTGCACCTCCCGATACCTCTGTCCACATGTCTGTTAGTGTCAGGAGCACTTTAGCTGAGCCGTCCACCACCACCTCCACCACTGAGCCTATGTCTGTTAAGCATATCGCCTCTCTGAGTCCCGAGCGTCCCACCACCATTTTAGAGAGTGGCGAGACCTCCTTTACCGTCGCAGTGGCGGTTCTGTCCTCACTTTTGTCCACGGCCACCCCGATCGTTGGCCCGTCTGACCCCACTGCCGCGGTCTTTTTCGAGAGCGTCGTGACGTCTGTCCCCACTTCTGTGTCACTGACCTCTCTGCCTGCTTCGTCTCCCATTTTGACTTCCACCTCTACTGCTGCTGCTTCCGCTTCGACACAGCCTGCGTCCCAGCCTCACACCGAGGCTGGGCATCCCTTAGTGAGCACAGCACCTCTTCCACACTTTCCTGCTGGCCCCGTCATCTACACTACTCGCCAGAGACAACCCCGCACTTCACCCGTTAGACCTGTGCGTCCCTCTGCTCCACCACCCCCAGACACTCTAGTTCAGAGCATTCGTGCTCTTGAGGGGGCTGTTAGTGGACTTAGAGGTGACTTTAGGGCTCTCTCCGCCACGGTCAGCACCGTGTAGACCCGCGTCTCCATCCTTCCCAGCATTCAGGCTTGCCTGAATCAGATTCTGGCGCATCTGCCTCCACCACCCACACCTACCCAGCAGATACCACGCCCACCACCTCCACCTCCACCTCCACCACAGGACGGTGCTGGTGCAGCACCACCACCACCTTAGGCACACTCTTGATGCCTCTGATATATTTTTGTCGTTTTGCTGCCCGTTTATTCTTGGGCCTGGTGATTTTTTGCCCCCTCCTCCACGTACTATTTTGGTGCCTTCCTGATCATATCCTTTTTATATCTTTTTGGGAGTGAGGGAGAGATTTTCTGGGGACACTTATATTTGCACCATCCTGATCTTTGCATGCATCATATTCATTCACATCTTATTTTCTTTTTGTTTTTCTTTCTTTTTCATCATGCATGCATCCTCACCCACCCCACCCACTTCACGTCTCTCGGTGTGCTACACTCCGCACATTGAGGACACTATGCACTTCAGCTTGGGGGAGTGAGTTCTCACACTTTTTATTTTTGCCACCCTTTATTTTTGATTTCTCACATTTTCTTTCCACTTTAACACTTATTTTCACCACTTTTTCATTTTTTATCATGCATCACGTTTTCTTATCTTTTTTGAGTATGTTGCATTGTATATATAGTTCTATTTTCTTTTATCTTTGTTTCTTTCATCTTTTGCTAGAGATGACTTTTCTGTCATGATGATGACGTGGTGTTAGCTTATCTCTATGTGCATGCTATTTTGTCATGGCATAGCTTTTGTTTTAGATATCATATGCTATGTCCTGCTTTGCATTTGAAATGGTAACCCACTCTTTTTCTGTATGAATATGGATGAAATTCTGTTATTAGCTGATGTCTGATGATTCATATGTATGCTTTTCATAGAAAACACACCAAGCTTCACGCATTGATTGCTTATATCTGGAGTACTGCTTTCCTTTCTCATATCACTTCTTATTGCACGAACTTCACTTTCAGGTTGATTGAATGTTTGCTAGGGTGATATATCTGGACTAGTTTACTTTTTGAGATTAAACTGAGTATATTATATTACTCTGCTGAAAGTTGTCGTGCACGTCCTATAGAGTGAACCAAGTGATACATTTATTTCTTTCTCCACATATCTTGAGCATCATTTCTCTATTTGAAATTCATTGGTGAATCCCCCCTTGGCAAGTCTATTATCGGCATTTCCCCCGCTATTAATTTTCATGCTCCAAATCCCCAAAATCAAAAAGAAAAAAAATATACATGTATATCCTTCTCTCTTTTGATTTGGGATAGCTTATGTATATATGTTTATTCAAAAAAAGAGAGAAAAAGAGAAAAATTGAGAAAAAGAACAGAAAAGAGAAGTTTATAACGATCCCATCTCATACTATCTCCCTCTTTCTTCCCTCTTTCGTTTTTATTTTTATTTTTTTGGAGCTTCAAAAGAAATGGGGAATGTACATATTGATTTGTTTATGCCACCACGCTTATGGATAAGCTTGGGGGAGAGGATCCAATGATGTGTGAGAGAGTGACTACTTGACGGTGCATGACAACCTAGGCTAAGTAATCTTCTATACTCGGTGAGATTGCTAAAGTTTCACGAAATCCAGAAATCGACACTTAGCATTCATTTCATGAAAACCATACTTTTCTATTCTTACTATTCCATATCGTGTGATATCTCTTCTACTCCATATAGAAAGCATTCAATTGAAAATTGTGTGATCTATGGTTATGCATACCGCTGTAGATGCTTCAGACAATGTTATTCCTAGAATGATTCCATATTTCATGCTATTTTGATATTTTGGGGTTTTCTATTTCGAATGCATTATTATACTATGATATCGAGATAAAAATCTGTGACATGTGTTTTATCTTCGATGTATGCTACATGAGTAAGCAAAGCCTACGTCCTGAGAAGAATGATCTAGCACCCCCCTTCTTCGCTCTCTATTCTATTTCTATTTTTATTTTTATTCTTCTATTTTCCTTCTTTTCCATTATTTTGCCTGTCGGTTTTGCTTTTTACTCATCTTCCTCGAGGACGAGTATGAGGTAAGCTTGGGGGATTTTGATCACTCCATATTTTACACCCTTTTTCTGCATGTTTGCATGCCACTTTGGTCGCTTATATCATTTTTTTCACTATTATTCGACAATATTGCGATGCTTTTCACGATTTCTTGTTTTGTCGTATTTCAGGAGATATGGAGCGATTCGGAGTGATTTTGAGATCAAGAGGATTTGCACCCACTCCGGAGTGTCACCCAAGGCTCTTTGGAGGGCTATTCGATGATGGAAGACGAGTGGAAGAGGAAGGAACTTCGTAGGAGTGACGAGGAAGCTAAACGATGAAGATTGGGCATCTGCAGCATCTCACTCGGCCGAGCAAGAAGACCGCTCGGTCGACCAGACCGGACACGCACCACAGAAGGGAATCATCGTGCACTCGGCCGAGTGACGATAGTCCACTCGGCCGAGCATGGAAATCCCCTCGCTCGAGTGGCACAGGAAAATCCACATCAAAAGAGGCCGACTTACTGGAAATGTATAGGCGATTGAGGCTTCCGACTCGGCCGAGCATGAAAAGCCCCTCGGCCGAGTGAGTAAATCCACTCGGCCGAGTCACTTCCGAAGACAGACCCCCGAAAATCCCCAACTTACTGTAAATGTACAGGGTTTGTCACTCGGCCGAGTGACATTTGTCACTCGGACGAGTGACATTTGTCACTCGGACGAGTGAGCCGCCCCGCCTGCTGCGTAAACTGCGATTTCTGGGCTGTACAGGGGCATTTTTGTCACGAATTTCTGGGCGATTTAAGGGGTATTTAAACCCAGTTTTTGCCCTAGTTTAAAGGAACCTTTTTGATACTTTTGGCAGCCTTTTTAGAGAGCTTTTTAGATGAATAGATTTAGCTTTTCTCTTGGAGATTTAAAGGTTATTTTTTGTTGGATGCTATTGGGTTCTCATTGGTTTGTCTCTTTTCTTATCAAAAACTCTATTTTTGTTGATAATTTCTCTATTGCAATGAATTGTGCTGAATTTATTATTGATTTTCTCATGAATTGCATTATGATTAGTGAGTAGTTTTATTGTCCTAGGGCATAGGGATGAACCCTATGGACCCTATTTCTGAATTGTGATGAATTGGTGAAATTCTTGCTAGAATTGATTAGGGTTAGGTTGGGATTGATAAATTACGGATAGCTAGGGATTTATATTGATTGGGATTTGCAAGAGATTGGGTCCCAATTGATAGGAAGCCCTAGAAATTCGATTTAGATTTACGATTGGACTTCTCTAGAATTGGTTTGTAAGAGATTGGGCCAAAGCTAGGATTTTTAATCGTGTTTCTATACCAATACCCGTTTGCAAGAGATTGGACGGGTACGAACTATCACAACCTAGGTCGTAGCTCGAGTTTGCACGAGAGTGGGCTCTAGATACGATTGAACGATGACGTCGATCCTAATGCTAGCGGCTTAGGCTAGGGTTTGCAAGAGATTGGGCCCTATCCTAGGTTCGCTATAGACCGACAATAGCACGAGAGCGTGAGCTTGGTTCTACATCTAGTTGTGACTAGTTCACCTAAGATTCAAGTCTAGCAATGATGAAACCTACGAATCACAACGATGAGATACGGTCCGTAGCGGGGATTCCCTACCCCTAGGCATTTTTATTTTATTGATATTTCCATAGACATTCGAACGATTGTGACAATTTCACCCCGAATCATTCTCGACCATTTTGATAGCTAGGTGATTGGAAAGAGACACTGTCATTGTTCCTCCCTGAGTTCGATACCCGCTCGCCGCTACACCGTGCGCTTGCGGTAAGACTACGAGTCGCTCGTCCCGGGTGCGTGTGCATACCGGGGCTGCGATCAATGCACAAGAAACAAACTTAAAGAAGATATCAGTAGTAAAGGGAAAAGGAGTAAAAATATGGATAAATAAAAGATGGTAAGAGTAACTAACAAGTTCTTCAACAAAGAAAGTTACCCAAGTAAAAACCGTTTCCCTCCCCGGGAATGGCGCCAAAAGCTTGATGCGCTCTGGATTTAACTCCGGAAACTTACGCAAGTGCACAGTGTCAATGCTTTGTAGTATAGAAAGATGTCGAACCCACAGGGAGGTAGATGTTTCTATAGTCTTGGATCTATTCAAAGTCTCAGAACAATGCTTATTTGGCGTACCCAGAAAGATTGTCACGAATGGTTACTATCTCAATTAATAATAGAATAAAAACTAGGGCAATAGGAGTCACCACTAGGATCATCAGATGTCAATGTTAGGCTACAATTTCTACGTTGAATTGGCTTTATTAGGGCGAGATTATCGCATCTAAAATGTAGAACTCATAGCCAACCACCGTTGTGCCACTCGTCTAACGTATCTCGTGCATAGCCCCACCACCGTGGATGGCCTTACATGCGATCCGTGTATTACGAACGACAATTATTCTCAATTTCTACTCATGCCACCATCGTGGATTAGAGATTCGATCTGTGATTTGATGGCTCTCATTGATGCTACTACCATAGGTCATCAGTTAGTGATATAGGACGTCGGTGGAAACCATCAAAGTGCATGCCAATACTGTGGATCACGAACTCTAATTGAATTCACTAACGTGCCTAATTAAGTTCATAGGATACTCGTCCAAGGTGTGTGCCACTACCGTGGATCACAAACCCTATTTGAGATCTCATACAAACTTGGTTGGATTAACCAAAACACATCCATTTTATACCAAAACAACGTAAAAATCCTAAATTTGCATCTAAATCCTAAGATCCTATGGCTAATCCATTAGCCCTAGAAACGACTACTCATAATTCATAGCGATATCAACAAAAGCATTTAGAATAGCAATAGAAATCATGATCACAATAAAAGACATCGAAATAAGCATAGAGAGATGAGAGATCGTTACCAAAGTGCTGAAGGCAAAAAAACAATGCAGAGAATTAAGATCAATAGATTTCAAGCAAATTGCAATAATAAAATATCAACTTTGTCTTCAAAACAATACCGACGGCTCAAGAACTCTCTAAGAAAACTAAGAACTTCTAAAATAAAATATCTGAATAGCCTCCTCTAAAACTAGGGTTAAAAGAGTGCTTAAATACAATGGGGACGGACCCCACAAAAATATGGAGAAAGGGCTTCTTGGGCCCCCAATTAGTTGGGTTGCGGTGCCCTACTCGGTCGAGTAGCAGCGTTGCTCGTTCAAGTGAGGACACGGTCAGCCGCTTCTCCTTTCTTGGTTCAGCTTCAGATAAGAGCAGCTCAGTCAAGTGATCGTCTTGCTCGGTCGAGTCAATGAGGGCTGCTCCTTTAGGCTCAAAGTGCTGCTCTGTAATTGATTCCGCTCGGCCGAGTAATTGAAGTACTCGATCGAACGCTGGTCTACTCGGTCGAGCTACAGTAAGATGGAGAGGCCTTCAAAATCTTCGTTCAGTTTGGGCTTCAGCTCGATCGAGCGGCTGCAGTGCTCGGTCGAGTCACTTCTGTGCTCTCCTACTTCGATTAGGAATTGGAACTGAATTGTAATCAGCCGAGTTGATCTGACCGAGTGGCGTTTCTACTTGGTCGAGTGACATATGCACATCAGCTGGAGGAGTTCTTCTTTTGGTTTGGATGTCAGCTCGGTCGAGTGCTGATGCACTCGACCGAGTGGTTTGGGAAAACATCACATGCTCTTCTTTGAGCTCCTTTCTCCCTTTCTCTTCTCTTCTCCTCCTCCAATCTTCCTCTTCACCTCGTTGAACACCTATTGAACCTCGCCATAGATGCTCCGGATAGCTCGGATGTGTCCATATGATATAATTGCTCCAAATCACTCCAAAGTTCCTGAAAATCCATAATTCTATTCGAAAATCGAATATATTGTGAAAAGTGCAATAATATATAAATAAGTGAACTTTAGACGGCGAAAATTCTATGAAAACATGCGATAAAGACATGGAAAGTATGGACACATCAGGGTCGAATTTACTATGATAATTGTCATCCTAATGTACCCCAAATCCACAATTAGCCCAACATTTAACTCAACAAATCCATCCAACCCATAGCCACATTTCAATGGGGTTTAACCCATTGCCCTAGAAGAAAACTACTTACTACCTACCACAATTGATGCAATTTTAACTATAGAAGCAATGGGGAAAGCCATAGATTTAGATTATAAGCTCAAGTAATGGCAAACAAACACAATAGCAATCACCAAAGAGAAAGAGACACTATTCTATTGCAAGATTAATAAACTAATGCAAAAAGTAATTAAAAGAGACAATAAAAGAGAACTGAATTAAAGAGAGAATAATCCCTTACAAACTTCAAAAACTTTGGAAAAACATCAGAAAAAGGCTCCCATGTCACAGAGAAGAAGATGGGTTTATATACAATCCAGAAATGACCAAAAAGACCGTAGCAACTAACCCTGACGGTGCCCCAATTGACCTAAGAATCCAATTCGACGTGACCGCATCGAAAACAATGCGGTCACATCGTCCAGATGCGTAAAGTGGGGCGGCGGAAGCTACAGCGATGTGACTGCGTCATTAGGGATGTGGCCATGTCGAATGCAGCTTCGACGCTCGTGTGGATTCGAAATGGTCGCGTGGAGCGACCGTTTTTTCTTCAGCTTCTCAAGATCACGCGATCGCATCATCTTCGTCACGCGACCGCATCGATGGCAGATCCTTCGTTTCTTCTCCTTAACGATGCAGCCGTTTGGATGTTGTTCACACGGTCGTGTAGAATTGATTGTTGGGGCTTCTGGAGCTCGTTTAACGCGGTCGTTTGATGCACCGTTGTGCAGCCGTATGGAAATGAGTTGAGCTCTTGTTGGATGTTGTAACGACACGGCTGCATCGAATTAACTTGGTCGTGTGTGTCACATTTCTTCTCTTTCTCCCCCTTTGCATATTTCGAGCTCCCGCATCTGCTCCTTTCGCCCTTTTGCGCCTTTTCACGCTTTATGGTCCCTAATTAGCATGTATTTCATGTAAATCACAAAATGGACCATATAAGCAAAAGTGGGGGAAAACAGGGAAACGGGGAGAAACAGTGAAAGAAACGACGTACAATGTGTATGAAAAGGGGTGAAAAGTATATACAAAAACCACTCATCACATATGTTCTTGATAAGGTCCTAACATAGTTCGTGTCAATGACTCCATATATGATATGGAATAGTGAGAAACCCAACCGAGGTGTGTGGTTTTCCTATGTAAGTCAAGTGGCTTAATTGACGTCCCCCGCATGTGCATGCTAGATGTGTGCAATAATACGATTGGGGGCGTGAGATTTAAATATTTGTAACCGCAAGCGCACGGTGTTGTAGTGTGGCTTGGGGGTCGAACTCAGGGAGGCATGGATGTGCTTGTGTCAAAGAGGATCAAATTCACCCCATGGGCGAGCTAGCCCGGATCGAATGATGGGTTGTCACGGTAAATGGAATGCAAGGTATAGACAATACAAAGGAAAACCCCGGGACTCTGGCTTCCACCCTATCGAGCGACTCTCGCCGATACGGCCTACGGGTAGGATAACGATCGGAATTAGGGTCTAATGGTGAGACGTTGCCTCTAAGAGTGGCATCAGCGTCCCATGGGCCTGATATTCCGGTCGGTGCCCAGGATGATACACCGGACTTCCCAGGTTCGATCAGTGGGCACTCCCGTGTCCATTAACACTGATCGACTCTGGGAGCACTAAGCTCGCAACGATAACTCCCAACGTCTCATCCTGCCGCTCCCGCGCGCTTGGATTCGGCGTCTACGCTAAGGGCGTGAGCTATGGTTAGGGAGTCAACCGCCAAGTTTATTCCCCCTTGGCCCAACGATCAAATGCGGTCTTTTTCCCACCGATGACAATAAAACACCCCGCGTAACCGTTAGATTCCTAATCCATATCAATTTCCTAGACCTATGGACGCATCGGGAAGAGCCCACGAAGGGGTTTCCGCCAAAATCCCAGATTTGGGAACTACTCACACATATTTAGTAAAAAGCGATCTAAACAAAAATCGACCGTAAAAATCATGATCAGACAATAGAAATGCAATGGTAGTAAAGCAATTAAGATAATACTAAAGTTTGACAAAGATCTGAAAACTTACAAAAACTGGGAAATTATAGCCGTCACAAAATGAAGAAAACAGTAAAAAATAACCAACTTGCGTTTCTGGAAAACCTAGGGTTCTAAATATATAAAATGATATCACCCGATCGATTGACAAGTCAACCGATCGGGTGATCAGCTTCACTCATTTACAGCGCAATGCGGGACTTCACCCGGTCGTCTTCACCCGGTCGGTTGACTTATGAATGTGACCGGTTGGATCTTGGTGCCGTCGGGTGAGGAGGCCGGTTGAGCTGACCGTGTCTTGGCTCTGGAGATTCGGCTACAGATGAACCGATCAGGTGAAGGTCACCCGATCGGTTGGCAATCACAATAAAAATCCAGAGACTTTGGGCTTTTGAACCGGTCACTGAACCGACCGGGTGACTTCTTATGAGCTCCGAGCTACGTCCGGGTGGTGCACGCATGCATCACCCGATCGGTTGAAGATGACCAACCGATCAGGTGAGGGGCTAAAAGATGATATCATCGTCGTTTGACCCCCTGGATCACGCGTGACTCCTCCCGTTGCTCCGGGGACTTGCGATATCGTCGTTTTATATCCCCTATACCAGTAAACTCCTGCAAAATACGGAAAACACGGAAAAGTGAAAGAAAACAAGAAAACACGAGAAAACGAATATAAGATGGCGGTAAATAACGGAAAAACACGGAAGAAAACGTGCGCAAATATATGAAATATAAACGCACGTCATTAATCCAGACTAACTGGAAGACATATCTGTCGAAACAAGTAAATATGATATTACTCAAAGCAATCGTTAGGAAGTCACATGATTACTCGAGCCCCTGAATTTTCTAGTAAAACAAAGGAGTGGAGTAAAACATCATAGTTGATGATGGCCTAGTAAACTTCCAGGATGCCATTCGGAGTAGGGAATCTGAGAAATGGCTTGATGCAATCTGAAAAAAGTCATTGCACGTAAATAAGGTATGAACCTTAGAAGATGTGCCCAAGGGAAGTGTTTCCATTGGCTGCAAATGAACTTTCAAGACAGCAGATTAGTGCAAATGAAAATAGAGAAGTGCAGGTTATGCTGGTTGAGAAAGGTTGTTATCAAAACTCTTATAAGCATATTATGATAAAATTTTCTCGCCAACAGCTGTATACAGATCTATTCGGAAGACTCGTTGTCAATTCTCACGATGACCATGAAATTTGGAATATTCATGTAAAGTCTGTTTTCTAAATATGATTTAGAAGAACGAATTTACGTGAATCAGCCAGAAAGTTTTCGAGGTCAGTGGGAGCGAATAAAAGGCATGTGAGGCATCAAGGAGCTAGAACATATGTTTTGACAAAGTAATCAAACAGTTTGACACTTTGTCAGAAATGAATATGAACTGTGCAGATGACTAGTGACCATTTTGGATAATTCTCGTAAGATACATGAAGGATATTGATTTAAGTGAGGACGATGAGCTGGAAGAGATCCAGGCAAGTCAGATGTTATGTATTCCAAGAGACTAAGGAAATGATTTAGATGAGATTCAAATTCGGGATCTAGCAGGAACATAGAACTCCTAAAAGTCTACACTGTTTAGCAAATTAACTCACAATGGCTCTACCACATGAAGTCTGAAGAGACTTATGTGTAAATGTGGTATGAGATACTGGGATAAATGGGCCTAAGTGCAAGTGGGAGATGTTGAGAGAGATATATGTTCCCTTGAGGTAATTTATCTCTATGTATATGTATCAATATCTTGTTCAAAATAACAGTAAGTTGTTTGGTAAGAATTTACCTAAGTAGATTCTTATGTAGCCTTCATTAGAACTTAGGCTAAGTCCTGAGACTTAATGTGAGGTCAAACAAGTATTGAGATGAGGATCTCGATCATGGAGAATTGCCTGACTGTTTGTAGCATTAGTCTAAAATCATTCGTGGTCGTATATATTTCGAGAAGAGGATATCGACACATCAGATAGACCATTGTGTCTTTGTCTTCACCATGGATTGGTGACGATGATCTCATGGTCGTTTGACTTGGCGAAGTCGGAGACGAGACACATGTGCTCATTAGAGAATGAGTTCACTGAACAACCCAACAAGAGTTATCATATGGTTAACATAAGCTAATCTGTCAATGATATCTCTCAGTGATGATAGGCAAGTTGGTCCTTAGACTTGAGGTCATTGTACCAACTTGTACGTGAACAGTTTCATTTAGATCGCTGACCTAGCTTCAAGGCAAGGCCTGTCGAAAGGTCTTTGGTTGGGTGACACTTGAAGCGTGCGAGGAGAGTAATGACCTAGAGAGAATTCGTCTCTCCTGTTTTTGGGGAGTTAGTGTCGCAAGTGTTAGTTTGGTCTTTAGTAAAAAATTTGGCCAAAGTATGTTGGAAGAATTTGTACATTTTTAAACTAAAGACCGATGGAAACTAACCGGTTTCAAGCTATTGGGGTTGACAATTGACCGTACCATAGGTTTGAATAAGCGACATAGTTATGACGAAGGGACTAAAACTGCAGCATTCATCACGGACACAGTCAGGGATGTCCCGATAATACTCAAGTCAATGGGCTAACCATATAATGATGATACCGAAATAGGAATGGTACCTGCTACTCATGGGCACTGCCGTCTGGGGCTTCGAGCCCCACCTGTAGTAGGGTCAGGCTGTAGGGTCTCACACAGAGTAGGACCTTCGTCAAGTAATAAGAAGGATAAGTGAGATAATACATATAATGTATGTGCATTTATTACGTCGCAAATAGTTTGTGATATAAGCTTTAGAATAATGATGCAGGATTATTGCATATAATGCAAAACTAACTTAAAATATGTAGTAAAATGTTTACTGACATATTTTATAACAATAGCATGAAACAAGCTCAATTCAGGGGTCTGGGAATTTCCCAGACCCATTTGTTTTGTTCCATGCCCAGTAAGCTAACGAAAGAACTAAAAAAGAAAAAAAGGACATAAAACGAAAGAACTAGGTAGTCATGCCCAAGGCTGCGGCATGGGCAAGCCTAGGCGCAACGCCTGTGTAACGACCCGCTCTCAGGGGACCATTACTTATTTGATATATTTGCATGTCTGTAGATCACCAGTGAAAACAATATAGCAATGATACATAGATGTACAAAACAGTCAAACAATCATCGTTATTATTACAATCCATAACTGAAAGTATGATACGCAACAGCAACTCTCACACTAATACAAAAAAGTAAAACTGAATTGAAATACATAAGAAAGCACGTCACACACATACAACTCTAAGTCTAAAAGTCGGTAGTCTCTGAGTCGAACTATGGCTCCGTAAATTCAGGAGCATCTTTGTCAACCTGTGCATCGTCTGACTGTGCCACGAAGATTTAACCGTAGGTAAGTCACAAAAATTCTAAAAATAGAAATGAAAGTGGTGCACAAGCATAAAACAGGCTAAGTAGGGGAAACATGTTATGAGAAAATGACAACAGACAGGTGTGACAAGTAAAGTAAAAGCAGTCATGCATGCAAGTGTGACAAGTAAAAGTGTAGGTGGCTGTACAAGTAAGGTAAGTAACGCATGAGGACAACAATTGTAGCATGACATGTATGATACGAGAGTGATAACATGGTAACCAGCATGCATATTGATAACAATAGTAAGACCAACGGTATGTACAATACTAGCAGTAAAAAGATGTGTAAGCCATAGTAAAAAACTGCAACCTTTGTGACTCATATAGGAAAGTATAGTATGTGACCATTGAGCCTATCTCTTTCCATCGGGGCACTTACTTGGGCGGATCTTACTTTATTTTAGACGGTCGGTGTCGTTCATTTTAGTCGGTACGGTACGGTACAGTGTAATGTGTAGATAGACTCGCAGTCGCTCCCATACTTTCTCTAATATAAGTTACCCCAAAACCCAGTATAGTGTCAACTATTTTAATCATTCAATTTCAATAGAATAGTCCAGTATTAGGTTCCAACACAGTATGTCAATCAGTCGCATTGTTCCAATGAATTAGCATGATAGTTCAATGGCAATCAATAACTAGTAAATGATATGTATCAGGTGATATGAATGTTTAAACATGAGCAATCATGCAACAAGTAAATCAATATTTCATGCATATTTTTCGAGTGAGAAGCATCAGAATGTGGTAGGCAAGGGTGAACGCGACAAGGGAGTTTATCATGGTGAATATGAGTTTACGTGCGATGAAAGGTTGAAGTAACTCATTTAAAAGTATTTATAATCAATGTTTGCAGACTGATGATAATTAGAATTTTAACATTGATCCATACAAACACGGCGAGTCAGGTTTGGCCAAGTAGGCCACTATCCCCGGGTAGGGTGATCCAGACTTGGACGCAAACGATCCTAGACACGGGGTGGTACCAATATTAAAAATGCCAGTTATCACATCTACTCCATCAATTATATTAACAAACAGTAGAGTAGTTCCCTATTTATCTATATCTCTACCACTATGATAGTTAAACTAGGACCACTGATTGACTTTCTTATTTAACACAAAAGGTTTGAGACCCATTTCAAATCGATTGTGCTAAAGCAAAGCGGATGCTAAGAAATTTGAAGATAAAGATAAGTCCAACAACTATAATGCAGATCGCATGCTTCGAGCATGTGGTATTTCCATTAGTACACAATTTACCCAATTAGATGGGCGTGTGCTACAATCACCAAAGTTGAAAGTTGGCAATGTTGTATGCTTAAGTCAATAGTCATTCTGTAGTTGATTAGTTCCCTATTTAATTAGGTCTCTAGTTGGAAAGTCGTATGTTCACGTCGATAGCCGTTTTAAGGCTATATGTGATAGTTCATACTAGTACACTATCTAAATTTCTAAATTTAGAATTAGGATGACTTACGGGTTTGAGGATCGTCATAATAAGCCGACGCTGGAGCAAGAGCTTTCAAGGTTGCTTGTGCACGAGAAACGGTACCTGCAAACATAAGAAATTACCAGTTATAGGTCACGCTATTTTCAATCTATTTTTCTTACTCGTTTTTATTTTTATAACGGTTTAAAACGAGTCAAAACAAGTATTAATAATTTTTAGATAGGCTAGATATGAGAAAAATAATTTTATCGAAGAAGAAAATATTTTTCTGAAGTTTCTAGATATTTTTTATAATTTTTAAAAGCTTAAAAACAATTTTCATAATTTAAAATGAATTAAAAACTAATTTTCTAATTTAAAAATAGCTATCGTAAACTTTCATCGATTTGTTTAGAAGAATGTACACATTAGAAATCTTCATATTATATGTCAAAATGTTGTTCTTGACTGGTAGAATACGACAATATTTTTGTATTTGAAAAAATACGCGTAGTATTTGAAGATACGTATTTTAAAAGCAAATTAGAATTAATTACGTATAACTTTGAAAATTAATTTTTAACAAATTAAGTTCCTGATTGGGATAATTCCAATGTCTACACGTTCTTTGCAACGCACTGGATTTTTCGGTGGTCTTCGTGTATTTTTCTGACTTGTATATTATTTATTATCAATTTTAGTCCAATAAACCCATATTATAATATATATATATATATTATTTTTTTGAAAGGTAAGTGAGTATGTGTATATATGTATAAGCAAGGGACAACATTAGGGCACGGGCCAACAAGTAGATCCGGTAAGGGAGAGGCTGGGAAGCAGTCACCTTACGCCAGAACTACCAGGCCAATACCAAGAAAAAAGGAAGACCGAACTGGGGAGGCGCACAAAAACCGGCCTAAGAAAGCCCCCAGTTCGCAAAAATAGAACTAGCAACAGACTCAACATCCTCTAGGTCACAAGAGATCATAGCATCAAAACCATCTGAGGAGAGCCTAGCAAGGAAGACATCCTTGGGGGACGCACTGGAGAGGAAAATCGGACTGTTGCGCTCGCGCCAGATATGCAAGACAGCCGTAGAAAACACCAACATGGAGAGCTTGCCCCAGAGAGAGGTCTTCCCTCGTGATCCAAACCTACGCCGCAGACAATGGGCATCGACAGTGATGGATTTGGAGCAAGAAGGAAGGCCAAGCCAGAGTTTGCAAACCCCCCAGACAAAAGCATTGTAGTCACAACGGAAGAAGAGATGCCTAGCCGTCTCCAGGTAGGCACCGCAGAGGACACAGGGAGACTGGCCCAGGATGCCATGCCTGGCAAGTTGATGGGAAGTAGGAAGTCGGTCCGATAGGGCCCTCAGCAGGGTGAGCGTGAACTTAGGGACATGCCCAGAGAACCAACACAAGGACGCAAGGCGAGCCGGGGTGGACGTCCGACGGACGGAAGACCAAGCAAAGCGAAGGGAGCAGCCACCCAATGCAGGCCAGTCCCAGGAGTCGGGCCCGTCCCGGATGGAAGAGGAAACAAGATGGGGCTAGAGGTGAGCGATACAGGCAGGAAGGCACCAGGCCTCGCCGTCCCAAAAGTCAGCAACACAACGAAGCCGCAAGGAGTGAGGAGGGGTGCAGAGCCTAGCAAGGGGGCCACAAGGAAGCCAAGGGTCGAACCAGAAGGACGAGGTGCACCCATCGCCAACAAACCTATGGAAGCAAGAGACAGCCGAGTCGTGGCACCGGAGCACATGCTTCCAAGAACCCGAATCTAAGACAGAGGCCTCACACAGGAAAAGCAGAGTATGCTTCACGTAGACATCACGCATGTAGGATGCCTAAGGAAACGGTGAATGAAGTAACCTCCAGAGGAGCTTAGCACCAGCAGCCACCCCAACTTACCGAAGGGAACGCAGACTAATCCCCCCCTCACACTTGGGGAGGCACATATCCTCTCAACGCCAAAGGTGGAGCTTGGAACCCCATATGAAGTCACGACATAAGCTGTCATCTCCGTAAGGATGGATGAAGGAATCCGGTAGGACTGGATCCAGTAAGAGACAAAGTCATGGATAACAGTGCGAACCAGCTCAATGTGCCCCGCAGTAGATAGAAGCCTAGACGACCAACCAGTAATCTTGGCCCTGCATTTGTCAACCAGCCCAGATAAAAGCTTCGCGGCAGGATAGGTGGGGGAGAGAGGAATCCCAAGATACCTGACAGGAGGGACGACGATAGGAATGCCAAGAAGGATGGAGAGCTAGCCCCCAATACCACACCCCTTGCTGAGGATCAACTTGCACTTGGCCTTATTAACCTCCAGGCCAGTCAGGAGGTGGAAAGAAGAGAGGAGCCTACCAAGCTCAGTAAGGGACTCTGGCACAGCCTTACAGAACACCAGCATGTCGTCTGCAAAAAGGAGATGAGAGGGAATGTGCAAGATCCCCCTCTTGGGGGGACGAATGAACCCAGATAAAGAGGTGGAGTCCATCAGGAGTGTGAAAGCTTCCATAACAATGACGAATATGAAGGGGAGATGGGGTCACCCTAACGGATCCCCTTATTGCTCCTAAAGAAACCCGTCGGGGAGACACTAACCAACACCGAGAACGATGAAGAATCAACACAGACCTTGACCCAACGGATGAAAGAGGGAAGCCTATGTAGGAGAGGAAGAAGTAGACAAATTCCATGTTGATGCTATCAAAGGCCTTCTGTAGGTCTAACTGAATGCAGGCCCGAGCCCCCAAGGAAGCAGAGAAATCACAAATGAGCTCATGGGCCTAGGAGAGGGGAGTCTTATATGAGCCTACCCTTGATGAAAGCCAACTGATTCCAGGAAATCAAACCGGGAACAACCTCCACAAGACGACGACTGAGCACCTTGGAGATAGACTTATAGACCACATTACAGCAGGAGATCGGGCGGTAGTCCCCCAGAGAAGCTGCATTAGGGGACTTGGGAACCAGTGTGAGGAAGGTGTGGTTTATCTGTCTGAGGATGCTGCCAGATGAGAAGAAAGAGTGAATGGCCTGGAGCACTGACCGGCCGCCCGTTTGACACGCAAACCAGGACGGGGATACTAGAATTAGAATTTATAAACCGCAAGCGCATGGTGTCGAAGTGTGGCTTGGGGGTTGATCATGGGGAGGCGTGTGTTGTACTTGCAAACATTCAGGAACCAGATCACCCGGTGGATGAGCTAGCCGATTCTCAGATGGTTATCACGATTATAAACTAATGGAAAGGTGTAAAAGGTAAAAAGGTAACCTAGGACTTTGGCTGCTACCCTAATCATGGATTCTCACTATTACGGCCGAAGGATAGGAATGTGACCGAATGCTAGGGTTTGGCGGTGAGACGTTGCCTTTAAAAGTGGTACCTAGCGTCCCATAGGCCCGATATTCCGGTCGATGCCCAGGATGATACGCTAGGTCTACCCGGCTTTGAACGGTGGGCATTCCCATGTCCAACACCATCCGACTCCGGGAGCCCTAAGCTCGCAACAATTGCTCCCAACATTTCGTCCAAGCCGTTGCCAAGTGCATGGACTCAATGTCTACGCTAGGGGGTGAGCTATGGCCAAAGAATCAAACTTCCATTTTATTTCCTCTTGGCCCAACGGTCAAAGGCGGTCTTTTTCCCGCCGATGACAATGAAACGCCACCACGTAACCATCAAAATCCCTAGATCCAATCGGATCCCTAGACCTACAGCCGTTCTAGGAAGAACCCACGAAAGGGCTTTCACCAATGTCCCAGATTGAAGAACTACTCACTAAATATGATATGAAATGTGGTCGGCCCCGGATATACACCCGGAGAACGATTATAGTTTTACCGCAAGCGCACGGTCAAGTTGCGAGCGGGTATCGAACACGAGGAGGTGGTGTTGGCTCCAATCTATCCTAGGTTGGCTCGACTACGAATGTCTTATTGGTGGAGATGGTTATGGTATGATGTAATGACAATGGTGGTGGATGTCGGTGTCGGTGATAAAGAAGTCGGTCAAATATCGATTCAAATACAATATAATAAAAGTGTCTAGGGCTAGGGAATTCCCACTACGGATCGTCATACATCATTGTAAATAGTGAATTGACGTGTGTTTATATTTCATATATTCACGCACGTTTTCTTTTGTGTTTCGCCGTGTTTTTCCTCCGTCTCTTATTCGTTTTCGTGTATTTTCCCGTTTTCTTTCACTTTTCTTTGTTTATCCATGATTGCAGGGGATTGACCACGTAGGGGATGTTTAACGATGATATCCCAAGTCCCCGGAGCAACGGGAGAAGTCACGCGTGATCCAGGGGGTCAAACGCCAAAGAATTCATCTTTCAGCCCCTCACACGGTCGGTTGGTCATCTCCAACCGATCGGGTGATGCACGCGTGCACCACCCGGTCTCTGCCGCAGCTCACAAAGAAGTCACCCGACCGGTTCGCAGACCGGTTCAGCGGGGGCTGTTCTCTGTTTTCTCGAAGCAAAACGCCAACTGATCGGGTGACTCTCACCCGATCGGTTCATCTGTAGCTGAAAAAGAAGAGCTGAAGACACGGACGTCGAACCGATCGATTCACCCGACTGCTCCAAGATCCAACCGGTCACTCAAGAACTCACCCGACCGGTTCATGTGATCGGGTGAAAGCTCGCCGTTTTCTGTTATTAATTTGTAACGGATCAACCGATCGGTTGACTTGTCAACCGATCGGTTGATGCGAAGGTCTATAAATAGAACCCCTAGGGTTCCAGAAACGAGAGCTGTTATTTTTTCTACTGTTTTATTTCCTTGTGACGGCTGTAATTGTTACTCTTTTGTAAGTTTTCAGATCTTTCTAAAATTTTAGTATTGTCTTTATTACTCCATTACTTCCGCATTGCAATTGTCCGATTATGATTCCAACGGTTAAATTTCATTTAGATCGCTTTTTCATGAATTTTTGTGAGTAGTTCCCAAATCTGGGATTTTGGTGGAAACCCCTTCGGGGGCTCTTCCCGATGCGTCCATAGGGTTAGGAAATCGATAGGGAGTAGGAATCTAACGGTTACGCGGGGTGTTTCATTGTCATCGGCGGGAAAAAGATCGCCTTTGACCGTTGGGCCAAGGGGGAATAAACTTGGCGGTTGACTCCCTAGCCATAGCTCACACCCTTAGCGTAGACGCCGAATCCTAGCACGCGGGAGCGGCAGGATGAGACGTTGGGAGATATCGTTGCGGGCTTAGTGCTCCCGGGATCGATCAGTGTTAATGGACACGGGAGTGCCTACTGATAGAATCCGGGAAGTCCGATGTATCATCCTGGGCACCGACCGGAATATCGGGCCCATGGGACGCCGGTACCACTTTCAGAGGCAACGTCTCACCATTAGACCCTAATCCCGATCGCTATCCATACCCGTAGGCCGTATCGGCGAGAGTCTCTCGTCGGGTTGGAAACCAAAGTCCCGGGTTTTCTTTCTTGTCGTTCATACCCTTTTATTTCCTTTCGTGACAACCATTCACTGATTCGGGCTAGCTCGCCCCTCGGGGTGATTTAGGTCCTATCTGACCCAAGCACAGCCTCGCCTCCCTGAGTTCGATATTCCCGCACCCTACACTAACCATGAAACTTGCGGTAAACGACACCGCGCCGCCGCAACGCAAGCGGGGCGCCGGTCAAGTTTATGGCGCCGTTGCCGGGGAGGCAACGTGCTTGTTATTTTAGGATCTCTTGAACCCTCGTGTCTAGCTCACATCCCTACCTCGCGATAATTTTCGCATTCTCCTTTTTCTTTTTTCTTTTTCTTATTTTTATTTCTTATTTTATATGTTTCTTTCCCACTTTTCGCTTCACGGGTGTTTGTTGTTTTTCATGCGCAGGAGTTCAAGGAGTCTTGACGACTTGATTCCCCTCGATCCAGAGATTAACGCCACCCTTAGGCGTTTGGCCGCCGAGAAGCGAAGAAGAGAAGATCCTGAATCCATGGAGGAGAACACCCCACCTCACAAGTCTCTGCTGGAGTACTCGATGCCATCCATCGAGTCTACTTCCGCCATCCGATCTCCGGCTATTGCGGCCCAAAGCTTTGAGCTGAAGCCGTCTCTAGTGACATGGATCCAGCAGGACCAGTTTGCGGGTGCACCCATGGAGAGCCCGATCGAGCACCTGGACTCCTTCTTGGAGAAGTGTGACACCTTCCAGATTAATGGTGTCACGACAGAGGCTATCCGTCTGAAGCTGTTCCCCTTCTCTTTGCGAGACAAAGCCAAGCAATGGCTAAGGGGGAAGGACCCCAACACTTTCAACACCTGGGAGAAGCTCTCCAACGCTTTTCTGACGAAGTTCTTTCCTCCGGGGAAGACCATGAAGTTGAGGAGTGAGATCTCCTCCTTCTCCCAGGCCAGCCACGAGTCCTTGCATGAAGCTTGGACGAGATATAAAGAGATGCAAAGAAGATGCCCTCACCATGAGCTTCCGAAGTGGCAGATTATTAATCTGTTCTACAATGGGTTGAGGGATGACCTGAAATCTTCTATGGACGCCGCGGCTGGGGGTTCCTTCATGTCTAGAAGAGAGGAGGATGCCGGGCATATTCTGGAAAATATGGCATCCAACAATGAGCGGTGGTGTGACGAGAGAGCCACACCAAGATCCGGGGGTATACACAGAGTCGAGGACGTCGACAAACTTTCAAGCAAGTTCGACTTGCTTTCGACCCAGATCTCCGCACTAATGGTAGGAGCCGGTGGGGCCGGTACACAGCAGATTTCTGCGGTAGAGTCCGAATTCTTTGGGGAATTCGACGGTGGTGACATCTCACCACCGTTGGATCAGGCGAGCGCACTATTTTACAACCCCACGGGGAATGCGCCGTATCCGCCAAGGACAAATTCCAACCCGGCCTACTCTCCAAACAACCGGAACCACCCAAATTTCAGTTACCGGCCACCATTTCAGCCCTCGCCGCCTCAGCAGCCGCAGCAACAAACATATCAGCCGGCTAGGCCACAGCAGAATCAGTTTCAGTAGCAACCATTTCAGCAACAACCTCAGCAACAATCTTACGCCCCCATGACTCAGCAGCCGTTCCAGCAGCAGCAACAGTATGGCCAACAGAGGGTCGTCTCTCCCGTTGAGTCTCTCTTGACTCAATATATTACCAACCAGGAGAAGATCAACCAAAAGCTGGAAATGGGTCAGCGGACCCTCACGGACCAAGTAACCCAGCTGGGGTTACAAGTGGCGAACCTTGCAAGGTCACAAAACCAATTACCGCCACAACCGGAGGTGAACCCGAGGGGAGCAACCCAAACATCGGCACTCGTGCACGAGCACGCAAATGTGTCCGCTATCGTTCTGAGAAGCGGGACACAAATTCCTACTAGATTGCCCCCTAGCAACCCAGAAGCACCATTGGTCGTTGAGAAACCGATCGAAAAATCAAACGATGCCAGTGCTTCGTCATCAAGTCCTATGACTCCGGAGGGAGTCTCTGAAGAAGAGAAGAAGGAGGAGGAGGAAGAGAGCCTGAAAGTGTATAAACCCGTTGTGCCATTTCCACAACGGTTGGCTCAGGCAAAAATTGATGAGAAATATGGCAAGTTCTTCGCCATGGTCAAAGACCTAAGCCTGCAAATCCCCTTCCTAGAAGCAATCGAAACAATCCCCTCCTATGCAAAATTCTTGAAAGATTTGGTGACTAGAGGGTCTAGAAAGGAGAAAGTAGTGCTGACGGCGGAATGTAGCGCTCTTATTCAGAGGGCAAACCCGCCGAAACTCAAGGACCCGGGGAGCTTCTCTATTCCTTGCACGATCGGGGCGGTGAAGATTCATCGTGCACTCGTCGATCTAGGAGCGAGTGTTAGCTTGATGCCCTTGTCGATGTATAGAAGGATAGGAATGGGTGATTTGGAGCCCACCGGTATGACCCTACAACTAGCTGACCGGTCGGTCAAATATCCGGTGGGAATTGTGGATGACCTACCCGTCAATGTGAAAGGGGTGCATGTGCCTGTGGACTTTGTAGTCATGGACATGCCTGAAGACGCAGACACCCCCATCATCCTGGGACGGCCTTTCATGGCCACTGCTGGCGTTCTAATAGATGTGAAGAACGGAAAACTTTCTCTAAATGTCGGCGGAGAAAAAGTTGAATTTGATCTGGGGTTATCCATGAAGTACCCCGATCCCCTAGATGACCCTCGGTGTAATCTGCTGGAGATGGAAGAAGAAAAAGCTGTTGAAGAGAGCTCCTGGGAGATTCTCTTAAGAAACCCCCCCCCCCGATGACTTGGGGGATTCAGAAGATGGAGACGGCCCTGAGAACAAAGAAGCTGCTGGAAAACCGAGTGCAGTAAGAACGACCCCTCTCGGGTTCCCCAAGGCTCCTCCTGCGAGGAGAGCGGGGAAAGAGCCCATGGACCTCACTAAAGACGAAGTCTGGATCCTGAAGAAGATGGCGGGAAGCGCCAACACCAAGGAAAAGCCCCCGGATCCCAAGAACAAGGGGAGGGTAGTCGAGCAAGTATTTTTCCAGCCGCTGACTACTCCAAGTGCCTTCAGCTCCAATGAAGAAGAGATGCCGAACTTCGGGCATCACCCGTATCAACCACCGTAAACATCTCTTACGGGCGTCGAGCCAACGACGCTAAACAAGTGCGCTTCATGGGAGGCAACCCATGCTCTAAACTTTTGCTCACTTTTTAGTGTTATTTCTGACTTTATTTTATCTATTTTTATAAATAAAATCAGCCGCGAGAACATCCGTTCGGGTTCTTAAACAAATCTATTGGTTTTTACAGGAAACAAGCCCCAACCGATCGGATGACAACTCACCCGATCGGTTGGGATGTATCAGATACATGCCGAGATCTGCCCCCATATGACCCGATCGGTTGAGTAATGAAGAGACCGGGTGGCAGACCGGGTGAGCTGGGGAGAACTCTCGGAAATTTTTGGGGAGTATCAACCGATCGGTTGAGTTCGAGCGCGATCGGTTGACGTGACCGGGTGAGCAGCCCTAAGTTCTCGGGAAAATGAGTGGAGCGGCCAACTGATCGGTTGACAAGTCACCCGACCGGTTCGCCTGTAGCATTTCTTCGGCAAGAATTTCGACCTAACCGTCAACCGATCGGGTGACAAGTCACCCGATCGGTTCGACTTAAAACCCTATATAAACCCCCCGACACCCGCTCGTTTTCACCCTCGCCCGATCGCAAAATCCACCGTCGTTTCGCCTTCCCCTCTTCCCCAACAACCGATCCTCACTCCCCCACGCCCTCTACTCCTCCATTACTCCCTCTCTCCACCTCCTCCATTAACCCTTCCATCATCTTCACCCTCACCCCCCCTTTTTCATCTCGAGTTTGACCTAATTTTCCCCCAAACCGTCCCCATTTCGAAAATTATTGCCGAAGGAGTTCGCCGCGGCTCCACGCTACTCTCGTCAGACAGTTTGGGGACATCTACGAGCAAGCTCCGCCATTCCGCTTGGGTACACTCGCTCCTAAGCTTATATTTATATATTTGCCCTATAAATTGTGCTAGCTCGTTTGCTTGTGTTAGTGTGCATCCACTGTTTTTCCACTCATTCTTGCTCGCACACTCACACATGGCTCGGGATAAGGATAAGGGGAAGGGAATTATGCGGGAAGAGGAGTCGTCTCGAAAGAGACGAAAACAAACACGCCCCCCTTCCCATACACGAGCACTTACACTTGGCCCTCCTCCGCCTGTTATCCCCCATGTGGACCCAATGTTGGGCCCGCATGGGTATATTTTTCGGAACCAGGAGCACAAAGATTTTTACCGTAGGCTCGATGCTCGAGGGCATCTATCTACTAAGTTTCCGCATGCACGAACACTTGTCGATCTCGGTGTCTTCATCGAGGTCGAATCTCTTTTCGCTAACTTAGGATGGTTGGCCTTTCTTAATGCATCTGCCGTATCTTACCCGGCCCTCACACTCGAATTTCTCTCTACACTTGTCTGGGAGTCCGGGTCGATCATCAAATTCAGGGTGTGTAACCGTAGTGTCACCACAAATCTGAACACGATTAACGATATATTTGGTTTCCCCAATCTCGGGGATGATTCCATCCGACACTACGGGTACACGCCCGAGTTTGATGTCGATCAATTCTGGTTCCGCCTCACATTGATCCGTGACTATCCCCGAGGAAGGGCCAAGGCCTCCTCCATCATTCATCCCGTGTTTCGATTGGCCCACAGGATCATTTCATCTGCATTCTTTCCTAGGGACGAGTCCGGCACTGTGACTATCCCTGACCTTTTTATCCTTTGGGCCATGACTTTCCCTTATGTCCGGGATGATGATGGAGTTAGCTTCAGGGCCCCTACCGTCCCCATCCATGGCAGCGACTGGCTTGTTTACAAGCTACTCGAGATCAGCCGGGCCGGTAAGGGGAAGTTTTGTTGTGGGGGCATCATCACGATCATCTGCTCTCACGCCCAATTCAATATTACCATCCCCAATAATCTTCCAGCTGCCGCAGGACCCTCACATCTTGATATTGATGTCCTGCGGCACATCCACATGATTAAACCCCGCTCGGATGGCCGCTTCATATTTCATTATGGCCACCCCCAGCCCCTTACACCATTCTGCCCAACCCCGCTCGCATGACCCTTGCTCTCGTGGGAGATTGGACTTTCCCTCCTGATCCCGACTTTTTAGCTGGGTTGAATCTTCCTTTCTTTCCCGCAGACGCCCGCAGGCCACCGTCCCCTGCCGCCCACTTAGGCGAGCAGGATATCCCTGCGTCTGGGGGAGATTTAGGGGCTGGCCCGAGTCGTCCTGTTTCTGCTCCAGGACCGATCACGTCTGAGCACCTCTTTGCGGCCATTTCTGGCCTTGTCTCCTGTGCCGGCATGACCACTGCCGCCGGCACCTCTTCGACCTTACCTGGAGGCACCACCTCTGCCTCGCGTCAGTCTACATCTTTTGGTCGCCGTCAGGTATCTGCCCGTCTGGGGCTTGAGAGGGAGGTCGCTGCCCTTCGTGAGCTCGCCATGTCCTCTGCTTCCTCGGACCCATCGCCATCCTCTTTTCTTACTCACCCACGTTTCCTCGCACTCGAGAGGAACGTGGCCGCCATTCTCCGCCTTCTTACCTATATCCACGGACCACCTCCACCTTCACCACCCCGACGATCTTCTCCTCCACCCACCCACACTTCCCCACATCCATCACCCCCTCACCACATTCCTCTCCTCCCTCTTCACATCCCATCCCGGCATCCACTTCACCCCTCCCGACCACTTCCACCGCACCCACGCTACCTCCCTCCTCCTCCGTCACTCCATACGTGCGCCGGAGGAAATTGCCGGTGCGCCCCAGATCCCTCCCACCACCTCCCACTACCGTCACCACCGCATCTACTTCCTCCATTTCTATTCCTCTCACCACCGCCTTGATCGCCTTCCTACCACCACCACCCACCACCACCGACACTCCTCCCATTGTTCACACCACCACTGCCCCTATTCCTTCGCCTCATTCCCCACTTCTCAGCACACCCCCAGCCTCCCCCGACCACCCATCCACACCCTCTTCCGAGGAGGACGAGGACTCACCTCCTCCTGCTTTCTGATTTCACCTCTTTTGTTTTTGACTCCCCCTTGCACATCTCTGCATTTCATTGATCACATCATTTCGCTAGCACTTTCTGGTCTAGCTTGGGGACGTCTATTTTGGCGTGCTGTCGTGTTTTGTTTGTTTTTCTCATTTTTGTGTGTGTACTTGTTTTTCATTTTTTGAGTGTCGTGTCGTGTGGTTTTATTTTTATTTTCGTATTGTTTGATTTTGATTTTGATCTTTCTTTCTTTTTCAGTTTCATCTATGTGTTTTCCTCGTTTTCATTTCTTTTTGTGTCAGTGCGTATTCCCCCCCCCATTTTCATTGTCCTCCCGTACTCACTCATATTGCATTGAGGGCAATGCAAACTTCAGCTTGGGGGAGTCGCACTGTGTGCGTCGTTTGAGTCCTTCTTTTCGTTTATTTGTGTCGTTTTTCTCCGTGTTTTTTTTCTTTTTTTTAGCTCTTTCTCCTAGAGATGAATCCTATGATGAATCGCCACAAAGTCACACACACCTAGCATTGCATCGATAATCACACTCACTAACCATAGGATTTCGAGTCCTCTTGCATTTCACGCATCGTGGGTCCACTTAGCTTTTTGTGAGTCGTGTGTCGTGACTAGCATTTGGTGTGCTTCTGCTTTGTGATTTTACTTTATATACATGTCCAGGAATGACCCCTAGATTATCATGCTCCGATTTGAATATGCGGTATTTGTTCCCACTATATGCATGCTATATTTATATCGTATACTTCAATTCGCATGCGTCGGGATTCCACAACTAAGGACTAGGATAACCCATTTAGCCTATGCTCTATTTAGCGAGAATAGTTTCCTTTGCCCGAGTGTTTAGATTTCGACTTCTTCTTTGTTTTACTTGGTGCAAATCCCCTCGTCATGTACCGTTCTCCCACTTGGGAGAGTACACATGTGTATAGCCAAAAATCCAAAAAAAAGGAGAAAAGAAAAGAAAAATTGTGTATAGCCCAAAAATCCAAAAAAAAAATACAAATGCCCAAAACCCAAAAAAATTTCCGTGTGAATATTTTTTCATACTTGCCAAGAATAAAGGGAAGGCGAGAATTTGCACTGAGTGTTCTTCTCCACATCATCTCAACCCCCGTCGTTATCGAAAACACTTGGCTTAGGAACTTTCTAGCTAGTATCTAAGCTATAGTGGCGTGATTTCCTTAACCCTAGTTGTGGAGTCCCCGATGCATGATACGCTTCTATTCTCACTCTTCTCATGCATGCTTGAACTTATATTCACCGCTTAATTCAATTCGGATCGATATTTTGGGTCATATCTTGGATTTGTGTATATCGAGCCTCATAGCACATCGTAGAAAGCATCACCATTTGCTAGCACACGACCACGCTCACTCGCGCTTCACTGCGTGGACCCATGACACTTATTTGGAGTCGCTTTCCTAGGTTTAGTGGTGTGATTTGGCGTTTGCTTGCTTGGTGTGTCGTTTTTGATTTTGGTGGCTCTGATGGACAATCTAGGGCTTAGAGTTTTCTTCTTCTTTCTTCCTCTCTATTTTTCCCTTCCGAGCTCATACTCTCACTCGTCTTCCTTGAGGACGAGGAAGAGTTCAGCTTGGGGGATTTTGACGTGCATTTATATTTCATATATTCACGCACGTTTTCTTTTGTGTTTCGCCGTGTTTTTCCGCCGTCTCTTATTCGTTTTCGTGTATTTTCCTGTTTTCTTTCACTTTTCTTTGTTTATCCATGATTGTAGGGGATTGACCACGTAGGGGACGTTTAACGATGATATCCCAAGTCTCCGGAGCAACGGGAGAAGTCACGCGTGATCCAGGGGGTCAAACGCCAAAGAATTCATCTTTC
The DNA here is from genome assembly GCA_030789695.1 of Scilla litardierei. Lineage (NCBI taxonomy): Eukaryota > Viridiplantae > Streptophyta > Magnoliopsida > Asparagales > Asparagaceae > Scilla > Scilla litardierei. The sequence continues at coordinate 65,570,344 of CM061135.1, read as the reverse complement.
AGCCCCTCACCCGGTCGGTTGGTCATCTCCAACCGATCGGGTGATGCACGCATGCACCACCCGGTCTCTGCCGCAGCTCACAAAGAAGTCACCCGGCCGGTTCGCAGACCGGTTCAGCGGGGGCTGTTCTCTGTTTTCTCGAAGCAAAACCCAACTGATCGGGTGACTCTCACCCGATCGGTTCATCTGTAGCTGAAAAAGAAGAGCTGAAGACACGGACGTCGAACCGATCGATTCACCCGACTGCTCCAAGATCCAACCGGTCACTCAAGAACTCACCCGACCGGTTCATGTGATCGGGTGAAAGCTCGCCGTTTTCTGTTATTAATTTGTAACGGATCAACCGATCGGTTGACTTGTCAACCGATCGGTTGATGCGAAGGTCTATAAATAGAACCCCTAGGGTTCCAGAAACGAGAGCTGTTATTTTTTCTACTGTTTTATTTCCTTGTGACGGCTGTAATTGTTACTCTTTTGTAAGTTTTCAGATCTTTCTAAAATTTTAGTATTGTCTTTATTACTCCATTACTTCCGCATTGCAATTGTCCGATTATGATTCCAACGGTTAAATTTCATTTAGATCGCTTTTTCATGAATTTTTGTGAGTAGTTCCCAAATCTGGGATTTTGGTGGAAACCCCTTCGGGGGCTCTTCCCGATGCGTCCATAGGGTTAGGAAATCGATAGGGAGTAGGAATCTAACGGTTACGCGGGGTGTTTCATTGTCATCGGCGGGAAAAAGACCGCCTTTGACCGTTGGGCCAAGGGGGAATAAACTTGGCGGTTGACTCCCTAGCCATAGCTCACACCCTTAGCGTAGACGCCGAATCCTAGCACGCGGGAGCGGCAGGATGAGACGTTGGGAGATATCGTTGCGGGCTTAGTGCTCCCGGGATCGATCAGTGTTAATGGACACGGGAGTGCCCACTGATCGAATCCGGGAAGTCCGGTGTATCATCCTGGGCACCGACCGGAATATCGGGCCCATGGGACGCCGGGTACCACTTTCAGAGGCAACGTCTCACCATTAGACCCTAATCCCGATCGCTATCCATACCCGTAGGCCGTATCGGCGAGAGTCTCTCGTCGGGTTGGAAACCAAAGTCCCGGGTTTTCTTTCTTGTCGTTCATACCCTTTTATTTCCTTTCGTGACAACCATTCACCGATTCGGGCTAGCTCGCCCCTCGGGGTGATTTAGGTCCTATCTGACCCAAGCACAGCCTCGCCTCCCTGAGTTCGATTTTCCCGCACCCTACACTAACTGTGAAACTTGCGGTAAACGACACCGCGCCGCCGCAACGCAAGCGGGGCGCCGGTCATGAATCTCAATATTACTAGACTTGTGTTGAGGTGAACTAGTCGTAACTGAATAGAGAACCAAGCTCATGATCTCGTGCTATTGCCGGTCTATAGCAACCCTAGGATAGGGCCCAATCTCTTGCAAACCCTAGCATAAGCCGCTAGCATTAGGATCGACATCATCGTCCAATCGCCCCTCGAGCCCACTCTCGTGCAAACTCGAGTTACGATCTAGGTTGTGATAGTTCGTATTTGTCCAATCTCTTGCAAACGAATATGGGTATAGATTTATAATAAAAATCCTAGCTTTGGTCCAATCTCTTGCAAACCAAGTCTAGAGAATCTCGATTATAAACCTAAATCGAATATCTAGGCCTTCCCATCGATTAGAATCCAATCTCTTGCAAACCCCAATCGGTGGAAATCCCTAGCTATCCGTAATAAATCGATCACAACCTAACCTCCTAGCAATCTAGCAATTTAGAAATTCATTCATCACAAATCTGAAATTAGATCCATAGGGTTCATCCCTATGTCCTAGAACAACAAATCTACTCAAGCATAGCAATAACGATATGAGAATCAATAAAAATCATTGCTTGCATACAAAAAGATAGAAAAAATAAAGATTCAAATAACAAGAACAAAATACTTAGCTTTGATGAAGATCTTCAATCCAAATACAAGCTTTTAAATCCAAGAGTGGGCCTAGGGCATGGCCTAACCTCTAAAATAGAGTCTAAGAAAACATCATGGGACCCCTCTCTAATGGTGGCTACAAACCCCTTATATAGTCTCCCAAAACCCTAGTAAATAATCCTAGAAAACCCCTCAAAATCGTGCCCAAAAACAGCCAAAACTGCAACTTAAAATCTGGGCCCGCCACCGACTCGGCCGAGTGGAACATATGACTCGGCCGAGTGGAAATTCCAGCACTACAGTGTCAACTTACAGAAATTATCCAGATTTCATCTGACCTCCGATTGGCACGTTCTTGGCGGCGTTGGAACCGTCATGAAGTCTACTATCCATAAAAAATATGAGAAAAATACTTTGATTGCTGGAATGATAGCAGATTTCAAAAGAGTGAACGGCTGTCTGAAAATCTGGGCGCTGCATGTCATCGGCGTCACTCGGCCGAGTTGACTTCTCTACTCGGTCGAGTGGGCTTCTCTACTCGGCTGAGTGACAGACCCTGTAAAATTCCAGTAAGTCGGGGGCCTTGGGGGTCTGTCCTCGGAGGTGACTCAGCCGAGTGGCTTTACTCGCTCGGCCGAGGGGCATTCGGTACTCGGCCGAGTCGGAACCCTCAATCGCCTGACGGATTCCAGTAAGTCGGCTCCTTCGATGGGTGGATTTTCCCGCACCACTCGGGCGAGGGGATCTCTGTTGGGATTTCATAATCCTATATTCACTTTCCTATTCTATTCCATATGATTTTGATGTGACAACTATTATTATTGCTACTCACTCTATCTATGCAGATGTGCAGTTTCCTAATATAGCCACGCTTGAACAATAATCACTTGATAAGGAATCCCTGCACAAAGGCATCTCAAATACTCACATGAAGCTCAACATACATATCTACGGACTGATGTATTTTTATACTTTATAGATTTCAGAGCCTTGAATATGAAATCCATCTAAGTCCTAGGTTCCTAATAACATATCCTACCAACCCTTTTTCAGATAAGTCAAAATTCACGTTTTTCTGTCTTGGTCGACTAAGGCAACCATTAGTCGACTAAAAACTTTTTCTTCGAATTTTGACCTGAAAATTACTGAGTAGTCTTCAGTCAACATCAGAAACTTACCGTTAAAATTTCAGTCAAAAATTCCAAAGTTTGACTTTTAGTCGACTAAGCCTTCTTTAGTCGACTAATGAAGTTTTAGTGTCCGTTTTAACTGAAAATTTCCAGACCGTTTCTGAACGGTAGGAAACTCCTTTTCCCCCCATTTTCCCTCAGAATAACTGCCCAAAAATACTATAAATAAGTGGGCATACCCCTCATTCTTTCCACACAACTTTCTTCTCTCTTTCTTCCTAGAATTGTTGATTCTAAGCAATCTTGCCTTAGTTGCTCTTTTCTCATTTGTAAGAAGAAATCCATAGATTTCTCTCTTCTTATGAGAACGGAAGAACTTCAAGATTCTTAATCATAGATCTTTTGGAAATTGAAGTTTTCTTCCTTGAAGCAATTTTGATATTTTTCAACATCATTTTAGAAAGTTGTTTGTGTTCATAATTGTAAGAAGAAATCAATTGATCTCTCTCTTCTTTTATGAACCAGAGAACTTCAAGTATTGTTCTTCATTTCATATCTTATATATCTTGAAGTCTCTTTTGAAAACACCATCCTTGAATTTCATTCTAATTCATAACAAGGCTATAGGTGTTTTTCTATTTCTTATTTAACAGGTTTGAATCTCTTTTGAGATTGTACAAAGTTTGGGCCACGGGGAGTGTCGCCATTTTTGTAAGTTGGTGCTTGCGGGGCAAGTGATTATAGTGGATTGAAAATCTCTACGGTGTAGAGGACTGGAGTAGGATCAAGATGATCCGAACCAGGATAAATCTCTGTGTTTGCGTTTGATTTACTTTTCTACATACTTTACTTTCTGCACATCTTAAGCAATTAGAAGTAACTCTTTAATTGCAACAGTTAATTTTTTAATATACACTATTCACCCCCCCTCTAGTGTATTTGATCCTTACAGGCTAGAATTACATTTGGTATCAGAGCAAGGCTAAGATGCCAGCAAGTTCCTCAACATCAAACATGAACGCCGTTCCACACAACTACAATCAGCATCCTGAAGGGCACTCTCAAACTCGTCTTCCTCTATTTGATGGTTCAAATTACTCATATTGGAAAATACGAATGGAGATTTATGTCCAAAGTATGAATTATTAGATTTGGGACATCGTAGAGACATGATACACAAAGCCAGAAACACATGTTGCTGATTGGACCACCAACGACAAATCTGCAAAGACCAACAACTCAAAGGCCATGAATGCTTTATTCTGTGCTATGGATAAACATGAGTTTAATCGAGTATCTCAGGCCAAAAGTGCAATGGAGATTTGGCACATACTCGAGGTAACTCATGAAGGAACCAGTAAAGTAAAGGAAACCAAGACTGCTTCCTTGGTTCATAAATATGAGTTGTTCAAGATGCAAGACAAAGAGACTATTGGAGAAATGAACACCAGGTTAGAAAAGTTTATTCTTCTCTTGATCAGGTACGCAAGATTCTTAAGGTACTCTCCCCAGAATGGCGTCCAAAGATCACTGCTATTGAGGAAGCCAATGATCTTTCCACCTTATCAATGGAAGATCTAATTGGTAACCTAATGGCACATGAAGTTACATTGCAAGATGCGAAAGAAGAATCAGATCAGAAGAAGAAAGTACTCGCCTTCAACGCAACATCAGATAATGAAGATTCAAATGATGATATGGCATTCTTTGCCAAGAACTTCAGAAAGTTCTTTCAAAAAGGTAAGTATAATAATAAATCTAAAAATACCGATTCTTCTCTTTATTTCAATTGTAATAGGCCAGGACAGATGAAGAAAGATTGTCCACTTCTCAAAGCAAAGTTCAAAACTTCCAACAACAACGATCAATCCAGAAGAGAAAGGAAGTTTAACAAGATGAAGAAAGCATTTGCAGCAACATGGGATGAATCTTCAGATGATGAAGATGGCAATGATGAAAGTGCTAATATGTGCTTTATGGCACAAGATAATGAAGAAGAGGTAAGTTCCTTTAATAATGAAGAATTATTAGAAGCATTGAAAGATCTCTATTCTCGTTTCAAAAAGTTGAATGGTCAACATAAATCTTTGAAACAGAATAATGAACATAAATCTTTGAAACAGAATAATGACGATCTCCTTATTAAATATCATGAATTATCTTCTTCTAAAAACACTACACCAAATTCCATACATATTGAGAATACATCTTCTCAAAATTTGGATCTTATTAAAGAGAATGATATTCTCAAAACTAAGAATCTAGAACTACATACACAAATATCCGAAATGGATAAAAATATTTCATCACTAAAGATGAAATACGACGAGATGTCTTCCAATGTTGATAAATTTAACAAAGGAAAGACTAATCTCGATGATTTGCTTAGAATTCAATATCCAGCAAATCATAGACAAGGATTGGGATATTCTAATAAGGATGCACCCAAGTCTTATAACACTTCTTCTTCTTATGGAAAAACTATCTTTGTTAAACCACAAAAGAAGAATCACACATTCATATACACGAAGAAAGTATACACTCCTACTTCTTCACAAAGAAATGTTACTAACATTTCAAAGACATTTCCTAGGAAACCTACTACAATTAGTATATGGGTTCCTAAGGTTTCTTGTTTAAAAGATAGAAATAATTATATTTCTACTTATATGCACTCTATTGTTTATTCTGATGATTACATTAGAAAGCCAAATTCCACTTGGGTTTGGCTTCCAAAAATCTAATCCCAAGTACCCTCAAAAAGGGGTACCAATGCTTAATGTTTTATCTTTCAGGTACCTAAAAAGGAAAGATGGATTTTGGACAGTGGATGTTCAAAACATATGACGGGAAATATCAACTTGCTTTCTAACATTATATATAAAGATGGAGGCACAGTTACCTTTGGTGACAACAAAAAGGGCAAAATCATAGGCACTGGAACAGTTGGTAATGCAAATCAACCTATCATTGAAAATGTTCACCTGATTGACGGTTTGAAACACAACTTACTTTCCATTAGTCAGTTATGCGATAAAAATTACAAAATAGTTTTTGAACAAAATGATTGCATCATTTATAATTCTAATATGTCATTTATTCTATTTCGTGGTAAGCGTAAGAATAACATTTATATCTTATGCATGTCTATTACTACTAATAATCATTGTTTAATGATTACATCAGATGAAACACTATTATGGCATAAACGTTTTGGACACACTAATTTCAAAAACCTTGCACATATTTCAAAACACAAGTTAGTAAATGGAATGTCAAATATTTCTTTCAAACACAAATATTTTTGTGATGCTTGTCAACAAGGAAAAATGCATAAATCTTCTTTTAAATCAAAAGGTATTATCTCAACAAAGAGACCATTAGAACTTCTACACTTAGATCTGTTTGGTCCTTCAAGAGTAGCCTCTTTGAATAGAAGTAGATATGCATTTGTCATTGTTGATGATTATTCTAGATATACTTGGGTTATATTCTTACAAAATAAGAATGATTCTTTTGAAGAATTTTCAATATTTTGTAAAAAGATACAAAAGATCAAATCCTCTAACATTGTCACTATTCGTAGTGATCATGGGGGAGAATTTGAAAATGAATCTTTTACCAAGTTTTGTAATGAAAATGGCATTACACACAATTTTTCTTTTCCTCGTGCCCCTCCACAAAATGGAGTAGTAGAAAGGAAAAATAGAACTCTACAAGAATGTGCTAGAACAATGCTTTGTGATAGTAATCTACCTAAATATTTTTGGGCAGAAGCTGTCGCAACTGCTTGCTACATTATGAATAAAGTTCTTATAAGGCCATTACTTAATAAAACTTGTTTTGAATTATTCTTTAATCGCATTCCCCGTGTATCATATTTTAAAGTGTTTGGATGTAAATGTTTCATTCTTAATACTAAAGATGCACTTGATAAATTTGATTCAAAATCTGATGAAGGAATTTTTGTTGGATACTCAACACGTAGCAAAGCCTACAGAGTATATAACAAAAGAACTTCAACAGTTGAAGAATCTTTACATGTCACATTTGATGAAAACCCTTCATCTAATTCTCCCATCATCATTAATGATGAAGAGAATATATTACCTTTATCTAATTCTTTAGATAATTTTAATCTTGATGAAATTGATGCTACTAAACCCTTTGTTGAGTCTGTTTCAGATAATGCAGATCTTCCTAAGGCATTTGCACAAGTTTCAAACCATCCATCAGAATTAATCATTGGAGATATTACAGATGGAGTAAGAACTCGTCATCAAATAGAACAAATGGCGCATTGTGCTTTCCTCTCAACCATTGAACCAAGAACATCAATGAAGCATGCAAAGATAGTTCTTGGATCATTGCTATGCAGGAAGAACTCAATCAATTTCAGAGAAATGATGTTTGGGAATTAGTTCCCAGACCAACAGATCATTCAATTATTGGTGCCAAGTGGGTATTCAAAAATAAATTGGATGAATCTGGTCAGGTAATTAGAAACAAGGCACGATTGGTTGCACAAGGTTATAATCAAGAAGAAGGAATTGATTATGAAGAAACTTATGCACCAGTTGCACATCTTGAATCTATTAGAATGCTTTTATCATTTGCATGTTTTAAAGATTTTAAATTATTTCAAATGGATGTTAAAAGTGCTTTTTTAAATGGTTTTCTCAAGGAGGAAGTTTATGTTGAACAACCTCCTGGTTTTACTCATAAGAATTTAGAAAATCATGTTTTCAAACTAAAGAAAGCTTTATATGGTCTTAAACAAGCACCTCGTGCTTGGTATGATAGATTGAAAAGTTATCTTTTAAATTCTGGTTATAAAATTGGTAAAATTGATTCAACTTTATTTATTAAAAATTTAAAATCTGACATCATTATTATTCAAATATATGTTGACGATATTATATTTGGTTCTACTAATGAAACTCTTTGTTTAGATTTTTCTAAGATTATGCAGAAGGAATTTGAAATGAGTCATATGGGCGAACTCAACTACTTCCTTGGACTTCAAATCAAACAAATGAAGGAAGGTATCTTCATTCATCAATCAAAGTATGCCAAAGAACTCATCAAACGTTTTGGTTTAGAGACTTCTGCTGATAAACATACTCCAATGAGTACATCTACATCACTAGACAAAGATTTAAATGGTAAGAGTGTTGATCAACGTCTTTACAGAGGTATGATTGGCTTTCTACTTTATTTAACTGCTAGTAGACCAGCTATTATGTTTTCAGTTTGTTTATGCGCTCGTTTTCAAGCAGATCCTAAGATGTCACATCTTACTGCTGTAAAACGGATAATTAGATATGTTAAACATACTTCTGATTTTGGATTATTTTATCCTAAAACTAGCACATATGATTTATTATCATATAGTGACGCAGATTTTGCTGGTTGCAAATCAGACCGAAAAAGTACCAGTGGTACATGTCATTTTCTTGGACATGCTTTGGTCTCATGGTTTAGCAAAAAGCAAAATTCTGTTTCATTATCTACCACAGAGGCAGAATATATTGCCGCTGGGTTAGCATGTGCCCAAATATTATGGATGAAACAAACTATCTCAGATTATGGCATTGAATGTTCCACATGTCCTATAATGTGTGATAACACTAGTGCAATTAATTTGTCTAAGAATCCAGTTCATCATTCATGCACTAAGCATATAGATGTTCGTCATCATTTTTTAGATGATCATGTTCAAAAGGGGGATATAGTTTTGAAATTCATTTCCGCTGAACATCAGATTGCCGATATCTTAACTAAACCTTTGAAAGAGGACTCTTTTGTCAAACTTAAAAGAGATCTAGGCATCATCAGTGAATCTGAATTTGCCATTTAATGTTTTCCAATTTTGTGAATTTCTGGAATTTTCTTATAATTTTTTGATAATAATTTTTTCTAGTCGACTAAAGTTTTGTTTAATCGACTAATATATCCGAATTTCTTTTCTTTCTTATTTTCATATACGGTTTATTTTAATATTTTTTATTATTCCGTTTGTTTATTTTTTCCCGTTCCCTGACTTAGTTTTTGTCTTTTTGCGTCGGTTATCTAATTTGCATTGGCACCAACATTCATTTGCCTTGGAACCAACATCAATATCTCTCATCATTTCACCTTTGAAATAGGCATTTACCCTTCCCTTTCCCAAGCACTCCAGGCCATATGTCTCTTTCTCATTCGGCCACTTCATTGCCTAGAAACCCGAAATTTTATTTCCCTTTGGAAAGTGGGATTCACCAACCCTATTCAATAGTTTGACCAACCTCTCTTACAAGCCTTAAATTCCTTTCACCCACTATTGTACTTTTCCAACGTAATATTTCTCTTTTCAATTTTATTATTATTTTATTTTATTTTATTATTATTAAAATCCGAACGGTGCGATCTAGATATTTTTATTTCGGTTACCTTAGTCGACTAACCAACTTCTTAGCCGACTAACTCGGTTTTTTAAACCGTTTCCGATCTAACTTCCGTCTTTTCGCGTTTTCGTTTCTTCTTCCTCCCGCCTCTTCACATATTTTTGAAAAACTTTTCAGTTCTATCTCACCCATTCAGTTTCTAAAAACTGCTCTCAAACTGATCATGGCACCCGTTCACTTGGATAACTACTTCAACTTCTGCCTATTTATTTTCGGAAATTTCTTTCCATTTCTTTTATCCCAAACCGAACCATCCTTTCATCCTCATCTTCTTCTTCCATGGCTCTCCCTCAATTTCGTGATGCCGCGGCCGAAAATCGCTTCAACGCCTCCGCGAGTGCGAAGTTCCATCCTGAGCGGTTCATCGATTATTCCGCTCTTGCTTCGTTCAATATCCTCTCCATCCTTTCAGCCACCGGCCTCGAGAAGATTTGGGCTATCGAGAACAAGGAACCATACTACCCACTCCTTGTTCGGGAGTTCTACGCCAATCTCGAGCCGTGCGTCGTCGGTCGTGATACCCATCTCCTCACCCGCGTCAAGAGTCTTCCGATTTGTCTTACCCTTCGTCGGATCTGTGAACTACTTGATCTTCCTTCACATTTTTCGGGTTCTCTCAACTTCACCATGACCGATCCTCGAATCCTTGCTAAAATCGCAACCCCCTGGGTTCACAAACTCTCCGTCGTTCATTTCCACCCGCCTGCTCGCATCATCCTCAAGGTCATAGTTTCCAATCTTATGCCGAAAGGTGGCTCTTTTAACTATCTATCCAATGAATTGGAGCATTGTCTTTATGCTGTGATGGGTGGGTTACCTATAAACTGGGGTTTTATGATCTTGCAGTCCCTTCTTCGGCCAGTTCAGACCCATATCGATCATCCTTCATTCATAACCTTGGTTCTGAAGATGTTTTGTGTTCCTCTTGGCGGAGAACTTTCCGTCTCCAATCCTTATAATATCAACATCATCACTTTGCACAATATGCATCTGGATCTTCCGGACCCTGAGGAATCCGATGCTGCCAATAGTGATGATGATGACGCAGATGAAGACCCCAAAGAGGACCCCGTAGAAGACCCCACTTCAGCCGACCCTGACTATACTCCGGCCCAACCTACTTTCGGCCCCTCTGCTTCATCTACTCCGAGTTCATCCCGCGGTTTCTGTCGTTTTGTTAAGAAACAATGCGTTCACAAATGTTTTCCCGAGTGTCGAACCAATCCTCGGTCATGTCCCCTAAAGACCCCACGAACTTCCTCCACTCCTCGCCAAACTACCCAGACTACACTTCACGGTCTTCGAGAGGATGTTCGCTCTCTTCGTGATACAGTCACTACTGGGTTTAGGGACTTTCGGTCAGCCTTAACTGAACAAGCTCACGTCCTCGACCAAGTTCAACTAAATCAGAGCAAGCTTGTTTCCGCTCTTGAGGCTCTGAATGTAGTTGCTCCCGAGGAAACACCCCGTCGGAAATCGCGTCGCAATTCTCAGGACTATGGTTCTCCTTCCGGACGTTAGACCTAGCCGTTCGTTGTCATCGTTCTCATAGTTATTGTCGCATGTCGCCGGTGTTTGCTGTTTCATGCATGTTGTGGTATTTTGTTCTTTTGTTTTGGGTTGTAGGCCTTCGGGCTTTTGGTGATGGGCTTTGGAAACAATCTGTTTTATGGTTCTCAGTCATAGTTGTTATAGGCCGTATGGCCTTAGTACTAGGTATGTGGGACAGTATGCTTGCTCGTAACTTTGTATGATTCCTATCTATTTTTGTTTAGTAAAATCTGTTTGGTTATGTTTTGTGAAAGTTATGTTCCGTTGTATGTTCTGTTCTGTGCTATTTTCTCTTAGTCGGCTAACTAGTTCCCTAATCGACTAACTTTATAATTTTACCCCATCTTTTTGTCCATGACAAAGGGGGAGAATATTTAGGCAGATTCTAAGGGGGAGCATACATATTTGTCATCATAAACTAAGTATAGCATATGATATGTATGATATGATATCTGCATATAATTGAGTATGACACTTCATTTTTTATAAATATTTGTCATCATCAAAAAGGAGGGGGTTATTTAGTACCGACCCCCTGTGTTTTCTCAAAAATTAGTACCACCCCCTTGTGGTTTCAATAATTAGTAAGACCCCCCTCTGGCACCTCAAGTTTTTCTTCACAATTAGTATCACCCCCCGGTGTTTTCTCAAAAATTAGTATCACCCCCCTATGGCAGGGGGGTCTTACTAATTATTGAAACCATAGGGGGGTGGTACTAATTTTTGAGAAAACACAGGGGGTCAGTACTAAATAACCCTAATCCCATATTCACTTTCCTATTCTATTCCATATGATTTTGATGTGACAACTATTATTATTGCTACTCACTCTATCTATGCAGATGTGCAGTTTCCTAATATAGCCACGCTTGAACAATAATCACTTGATAAGGAATCCCTGCACAAAGGCATCTCAAATACTCACATGAAGCTCAACATACATATCTACGGAAATCTACGGACTGATGTATTTTTATACTTTATAGATTTCAGAGCCTTGAATATGAAATCCATCTAAGTCCTAGGTTCCTAATAACATATCCTACCAACCCTTTTTCAGATAAGTCAAAATTCATGTTTTTCTGTCTTGGTCGACTAAGGCAACCATTAGTCGACTAAAAACTTTTTCTTCGAATTTTGACCTGAAAATTACTGAGTAGTCTTCAGTCAACATCAGAAACTTACCGTTAAAATTTCAGTCAAAAATTCCAAAGTTTGACTTTTAGTCGACTAAGCCTTCTTTAGTCGACTAATGAAGTTTTAGTGTCCGTTTTAACTGAAAATTTCCAGACCGTTTCTGAACGGTAGGAAACTCCTTTTTCCCCCATTTTCCCTCAGAATAACTGCCCAAAAATACTATAAATAAGTGGGCATACCCCTCATTCTTTCCACACAACTTTCTTCTCTCTTTCTTCCTAGAATTGTTGATTCTAAGCAATCTTGCCTTAGTTGCTCTTTTCTCATTTGTAAGAAGAAATCCATAGATTTCTCTCTTCTTATGAGAACGGAAGAACTTCAAGATTCTTAATCATAGATCTTTTGGAAATTGAAGTTTTCTTCCTTGAAGCAATTTTGATATTTTTCAACATCATTTTAGAAAGTTGTTTGTGTTCATAATTGTAAGAAGAAATCAATTGATCTCTCTCTTCTTTTATGAACCAGAGAACTTCAAGTATTGTTCTTCATTTCATATCTTATATATCTTGAAGTCTCTTTTGAAAACACCATCCTTGAATTTCATTCTAATTCATAACAAGGCTATAGGTGTTTTTCTATTTCTTATTTAACAGGTTTGAATCTCTTTTGAGATTGTACAAAGTTTGGGCCACGGGGAGTGTCGCCATTTTTGTAAGTTGGTGCTTGCGGGGCAAGTGATTATAGTGGATTGAAAATCTCTACGGTGTAGAGGACTGGAGTAGGATCAAGATGATCCGAACCAGGATAAATCTCTGTGTTTGCGTTTGATTTACTTTTCTACATACTTTACTTTCTGCACATCTTAAGCAATTAGAAGTAACTCTTTAATTGCAACAGTTAATTTTTTAATATACACTATTCACCCCCCCTCTAGTGTATTTGATCCTTACAGGCTAGAATTACAATCTCCATACTCGGCCGAGTGGACTATCGTCACTCGGCCGAGTGCACGCTGATTTCCTTCTGTGGTGCGTGTCCGATCTGGTCGGCCGAGTGGTCTTCTTGCTCGGCCGAGTGAGTGCTTCACTCGGCCGAGTGACATGCTGTAGATGCCTAATCTTCATCATTTCACCTCCTCGTCGCTCCTACAGAGTTTCTTCTTCTTCCACCCATCTTCCATCGCCGTTAGCTCCTCGATAGAGCCATGGGCGAGGCTCTGGTACATGTGCAAGTCCTTTAAGCTCATTTTTGTTCCCGATCGCTCCATATTTCCTGAAATCCGACAAAAACAAGAAATAGTGAAAAGTAACGCAATATCATCGAATACTCGTGAAAATCGCAATATGAGCAATCGAAATGGCGTGAAAACATGCAGAAAAAAGGTGTAAAATATGGACCGATCAAAATCCCCCAAGCTTGCCTCTTACTCGTCCTCGAGGAAGATAAGTAAAGAGACGAACTCGGGACATGAAAACAAAGGAAATGAAATGAAAGAAAGAACACGAGGTGGAAGTGGTTGCTACGATTATTCTCTCAGATCTCAAGCCATAAGCTATACATCACGATAACTTGGAAAATACAAGTCACATGCTATAAGGATTTCAAATCTTACTTAGACATCGTACTTGCAAGCTTTTAAGAACAATAAGAGGGACTCTCTAAATTCATACAATCAATTCATATCTACATCACGCATTTCATAGAATTTAATATACAAATGTTGCCGATGCAAAGAGTTATAACAGAAGCATATAAGAATCACACCAAACATGCAATGGAGAATGGAATAAATCATGGCATTCACATATTTATATCGATTCATAAGAAATCTCCATAACTAAAGTATTTTGCTAAGTTTCAGCATTATTAAACTTCCTCATTCGTGCACCTCTCCACTCTAATGTCGTACTCACTCATATGGTCAAACGAGTTCACCCCCCCAAGCTTAGCTTGAGGCATCGCATCTAAAGGAATATGATAGTGGAAAATGGGATTTTTGCCTTGGTTTTCCCAAGTATTTTGTGGCTCCAATAATGAGATAGAGAAATATCTTTTTTTTTCTTTTGGACTTTGTTTCTCATTTTTCTTTTTGGATTTTTGTAGGAGCTATATGATTTGTATTTTTGGATTTTGGCTCCTTTTTGGCTTTTTGGACTTTTGGAGCAAACTTTTTCTTTTGTAGTGATTTTTGGGAAATAAATGCGATATAAGTAGCTTTAGGAGGTGAACTCAAGTGACATGTAGAGAATAAAAAGATATAAGTGGAGAAAGAAATAATGTAGCACTCGGTTCACTCTAAGATGTGCACGAACGGTTCAATGAAATAATACTTCAACTAAAACTCATATGTAAGCATGGATATTCTCAATCATCTCAATAAAAAGTGAAGTCAAGCGGTAAAGCGCACAATCATATCAAGCATGCAACAGAAGGTGAATAAGACAATAAAACTGATGCTTCAGATATACTAATGATGCGTGAATCTTGGTGCATTTCCAAAAAAATCATACTAAACACTAATCCATACATTCAGTTTCAATTAATTTCATGCATTCATGTAGAGAAATCATCAAAAGAAATAGATTTGCAAGCACATGTGAATAGCAAGACTATGGAATACTCTAAGTAGCATGCAAGGAATAATAAGCATCGTGATGGTTGCTAAAGCAATAAGAGATATCATCAGACGAAATTGTAACGACCACTTTTCGTTGTACGATGTTCGTGCACGTGCTTTTGACCGTGCACGTGTTTATTTTAGACTTTGTTTGTTTGTGAACACTTTAGTGTGATATGCCGTTGTGAACGTCTCTGAGAGTATTAAATAGTGGCACTAATTTGGAACGACGTTTCTCGAGTCGTTTTCCCACAATTTAATCCTATTCGATGAGACGTTGCGATTCTCACTTTTGACGGGAGACGTTTCTATTTTTAGTTTCGTCGTCCGATGTCGAAATTGAGATCCGTCTTCTTAGTTAGCTCACTTTCGTCATCACGATCACCCCGATATTTATTTTATAATTTCTAGAGTTTATTTGACCACTTTTATATTTTTAACAAGGTTTATAATATTTTTAATAATTAATTTTTATATTAATTTCGGCCAAATAAAATTTATTTGAGTTTAAAACGTTTTAAATAATTTTTGAGCCAATTTCCAGCTCATTTGGGCCCCACCTAAGCCTTGGGTGAGTTGGAGTTGGTGAGATTTGAATTTTAAATTATTTTAAACTCCTAATCCCCTTATTATTAGCCCTAGACCTAGTCAACCCATCTACACTACATAAACAACCTTTAGGAAGACCTATTTTCGCAAGAAAATAACCCTAGCCGCTTCCAAAACCCAAATTTGACGTTGCGACGATTCGTCGCAACGTTGCGACGAACTTCTGCCGCACGACCGAGGAAACAGGCCCAAATCCCCCGCACCGACCGGCCGCTGCCTCCGCACCAAGCCCCGCCCCGCTCCGCACAGCCGTCGCCCCGCTTCACCGTGCCCGACCGAGAGGAGCTCTCGGTCAGACCGGTCGCCCGCTCCGCACCAAGCATCGCTCCGCACCCGCAACGCTAGCCGCTCCGTCGCCCCGCATCGCACCGTGCCCGACCGACAGAATCGCCCGCTCACGCCCGCACCGCTGCACGTTGCAACGTTGCAACGTTGCAACGACCCGCCCAAGCGCCCGACCGACGCTGTCGCCCGCACCGACCGAGAAAACTCTCCGCACCCGCTGCTGCGACTGACCCCAAGCACTGCACAGCCCGTTCCCATGTGTCTGACCGAGCCCGACCCATGCACCAAGGCTGTACGACCGAGAGCCATTCGTCGCAACCCCGCACCCGTCGCACCACTTGCCTCCGTGGGCCCCCCAAGTTCTCCAGAGGTATTGTGGGTCCCCCATAGGTCCCTAGGACTACTGTGGGCCCCACCTAGGTGCTTGCTCTTCGAGGGTTTACCGCGTACGACGTTGCGACACGTCGTAGCCGTCGTCGCACGTGCTAGCTTTGGAATCTGGAATCGTTGCTCCGGTTGATTGCTCTGAAATTTCCAGCGAGGAATCTAATTGGAATCTGGACTTGGAGCGCGATATTATTATTCCAACCCCCGGCGTCGCTACCCGACGCCGGTGTAGCTTTCGCGTCGTGTTGAGGTAACGCTTTGCACCCCTAGGACCCCCAACCCATTGCCTGTTAATCAAGACTAAAATTGATGATTTTAAAATGTTTTAAATGTTTTAAATTCACTAATCAAGATTAATAATATGGACTTTAGGCCGGTGGACTTGTGCACGTAGGATAATTGTGATTTTGGACTCTCTTGGACGGTGTTTCTCAGACGTTGTACTTGCAGGCAAGTGAAACTTGCCAACTCTTGTGTAGGGCCATGTTTTTAGGACACTTCCTTGATTTTTAGCGTAAAAGAGACTAGTCAGTGAAATGATAGCTGGCTAGACGCCTACTTGATCTAGTTTGACAACGAAACTAGATCCGTCACCTAAATGGATCTAGCTTGACAACGAAGCTAGATCCAACTCTTTAAACTTGTTAATCATGCATACTAAACTGTCACGTTTACTTTCCTTAACTGTACGCACTTTTAACTGCCATGCATTGCATTCTACATGTCATCCAAGTTGATTGTTGCATTCGTAGCACACGCTACAATATTTGTACTTGTACTCCTTGAATACTACTTCCTGGGAACGGGCCTCATGTGTTGGTCAAAAGCCAATGCCCGGTTTCCTTGTCCGGCTAGGTGCACCCCTATGCCATACTTGTTAAAAACACTTCCTGGCTCGTGATCCAGAAGCGAGCATTCCATGTTCGGGGGTAAGGCCCTGGCTCGATACACGTGGAGGGGTAGGGATAAACGATCACCTGAGCTTAGGAGTGGCCCGATCAGCCACTCTAGCCAGAAGGCGGAATCTCTGTGCACGAGGTGCTTACTTTCCTTGTCTTGTACTTGTCTTGTGAATGATTCATGTAATACTTGTCATCCATGCCATGTTTAAATGCCATGCTCGTACCTTACTTTACCCTACTTTACTTGTTGCACTCATACTTTAACTGCCATGTCATTGCATTCATGCTAGAACTGCTAGGTTGCTTTACTTGTGCCTACTTCCAGTTTCCTTGCACAAGTCTCTTGTAGACTTGCTGACATGTGCCCTTTGCTCTTTTGGGTGTCACATGTTAGACCCTGAGCCAGAGACAGTTGCTGAGTACGTGATGCTTTGCTGACGCTGAGTCTGAGTCCAAGTTTGCCCAGGAGGAGTTTTGTGGACACCGGAGACCTTTCTTGGTGACTTTTCTGAGTTTCTTTTGTTTTAGGTTTTGTTGTTAGTTATCGGTGCGTGGCACCTTTGTTTTTACGTTGTACTTTTGTTGGCCATGTTTGGGCCTTTAGACTCTTTTTCTTTTTAGCCTGGTGGCTTTTTCTGTGATGTTGAAACTTATTTTATGGATATTCTGAGATATCTCTTTGTCTCATTTCATTATTATTATCTTTGTTTCGTTCGCGTTGCAAGGACCTGCGGTTTTAAATTTGATTGATGCTTATCGGACTTGCAGCTTTGTAGCTTCAAGTCTGAGCGGACCTTCTCAGTTTCGCCTCCATATTTTTGGGAAGCGGGGCGTGACAGAAATTCTTCTAGCGGAAGAAGAAAAAAGGAAAATAAAGAAATAAAAATAAAAGAGAGGAAAGAAAAGAAAAACAAGCACACAACATGATGCATGAACACACATAAAATGAAAATAAGATGGAAAATTCAAAAAGATGATGCAAAATTTTGAAAAATTCTAAAAAAACCCTAAAAATAAAGTAAAAGTGCAACTAGATGGCATGGAAATGCACTCCCCCAAGCTTAAACTTCACATTGTCCTCAATGTGATCATAATGAAAGAATATGAGGAACAACGATAATAATAAGGTGGTGAATGAAAAATGATGAAATGAATGACATGAAATCCTAATGCAACTACATGCACATACAATGATGCATGAGAGCGCCTTCCCCCAATCTTATACCAAACAATCCTATTCAAATGACTTGACCAAAAATGTCATGGCTTTGTAAAGCGTGATCAAGTCAAACGAATAAGAAAGTAAGGTTTCACTTGAAAGAAATGCTCGAATGTGGTGAGCAAAAGGATGTGACACATCAAAATATGAAGAGGGTAATTAATATTAATGGGTTTGTGGTGTAGAAGATTTTTTTGTTGCCGTCATATGATGTGATATTTATTCAAGCAAATCTATACGGTCCTCTCGCTGTCGAGAGAATTTGCGTTTATTTAAAGCATAAAAATTTCTACACTACTGGATTGATATCACCTATAGCAAAAGGCGGATCCAGTATCTTTGCCGGTGCAGGCAATTGCTCCAACTGCTCTTTTCATGGCTCTGCCAGATGCGTATGTCCACGGACACCAACGAACTCCAGCAATGCATCCTCCAGCATTCCCACAAGGACTCCACATGTACCCTGCAGAGAATAGGATGCATCAGTTCGCTGCAAAAAATTCACCCTCGTAATAAAAGTATCCCAAAGAGGATCGTCTATAGAAATGTATGGAATAAATAATGGTGGACGATACTTCCCCGGAAATAATCCAATATCCTCACGTGTCGTGATAGCTGTCTCCATGGTGTCTTCTCTATGCTGCTCAGGTAAATCTAGATCATAGGTGTGGACCTCATCAAGATGCTCCTCATCATCGTCGGACTCATCCCAGCGCACCTCTTTATCATATTCATATGCGTCCATGGGTGCTAACTCCTCGCTCTCCTCCTCGTATACATCACATTGTACCTTTTGTTCATATGTATGTGTATCCTGCAAAAGGCACGATGAGTCGTCAAAATCTGAATCACAAAAAACATCATACACGGGAGGGGAATCAAATGTAGGAGATGAGGGGGTGAAGAGATCTCCCTGAAAGGGAGCCATAAGCTCTGTGGGATAGTCCTCGGCATCAATAGAAGGATGAGGTGGCAGCGGAAGCTCAAATGGAGGAGGGTAGTGCTTGGGATCCTTATGAATGGCTATGTCCTCGTCCCGATGCACGACCTCCTCGGTGATAAACTCTGGCTCCGTGTGTAATGCCTCCTCAAAAGCATGCTTCGGCTCCGCGAGGTAAATAACCTCAATGTCTTCTCCATCTGAATCATCTCCATCCATCCACTCATCGTATGGACTAGCTGTGTCTGTGGGTGGGGGAGTGACGACGGTGAAACCCGGCTCTGTAGTAACACGCCCTGAGTATCTCATCGCAGTTCTCTCATCAGGAGTGGCTGCATCTGTGCCTGGTACCGTTGTCTCCTCAGATGTGGAAGCTTCAATGTCCTCAGCCTGCCGTCCAAGAATCTCATCCAGATACGCATAAAAATGTGTGGTCCATATGATCACAGCCTCAGTGGAAGGTAGAGGTGGCTGCGGAAGCTCAACTGCAGGTGGGCAAGACTCTGGATTTATCTGAATGAAGTTGCCCTCGTCCCAAAGTGCTGCCTCAGTAATGTAATGCTCTGGCTCTGCATGTGATGCCTCCTCGTGAACTATCAATGTAGGCTCTCTCTGAAATGGTGATGATGGCTGCTCATGTGTGTCAACTTGTAGGGATGCATCATATGGAGGGGAATGCCCATGAGCAATCCAAAAATTTAATCTATCCCCCTCAAGACTAACATGGATGTCCTCCTCAATTGTTCCTGCAGCTGAAACATGGTTCATAACAAAATCTGCAAATCGTAGATCAAATGCATCACCTGCTGTAATGCTCTCTGAACCGGTGAACCTCACTGACTCCAAGAGGCCCTCCAATAAGTTCTGAAATGCTTCCTCCTCAAAATCTGTGGTCCACATAATACCATCCATAACACCTGATAAACAAAGATAAATACCTGGAGAAAATATCAGTGGCACAAAAGAATATAGAAATGATAATAATGGTGGCGGGGGTGAAAAATTCTTTTTTTGTTAAAAAAAAATTTCGTAGTCTAATCAACCTAATTGTGACAAATTGGCACCCAATGGGAAACACCTCCCCGGCAACGGCGCCAAAAACTTGGTTGGCCCCGGATATACACCCAGAGAACGATTGTAGTTTTACCGCAAGCGCACGGTCAAGTGGCGAGTGGGTATCGAACACGAGGAGGTGGTGTTGGCTCCAATCTATCCTAGGTTGGCTCGACTACGAATGTCTTATTGGTGGAGATGGTTATGGTATGATGTAATGACAATGGTGGTGGATGTCGGTGTCGGTGATAAAGAAGTCGGTCAAATATCGATTCAAATACAATATAATAAAAGTGTCTAGGGCTAGGGAATTCCCACTACGGATCGTCATACATCATTGTAAATTGTGAATCTCAATATTACTAGACTTGTGTTGAGGTGAACTAGTCGTAACTAAATAGAGAACCAAGCTCACGCTCTCGTGCTATTGCCGGTCTATAGCAACCCTAGGATAGGGCCCAATCTCTTGCAAACCCTAGCCTAAGCCGCTAGCATTAGGATCGACATCATCGTCCAATCGCCCCTCGAGCCCACTCTCGTGCAAACTCGAGTTACGATCTAGGTTGTGATAGTTCGTATTCGTCCAATCTCTTGCAAACAAATATGAGCATAGATTTATAATAAAAATCCTAGCTTTGGTCCAATCTCTTGCAAACCAAGTCTAGAGAATCTCGATTATAAACCTAAATCGAATATCTCGGCCTTCCCATCGATTAGAATCCAATCTCTTGCAAACCCCAATCGGTGGAAATCCCTAGCTATCCGTAATAAATCAATCACAACCTAACCTCCTAGCAATTCTAGCAATTTAGAAATTCATTCATCACAAATCTGAAATTAGATCCATAGGGTTCATCCCTATGCCCTAGAACAACAAATCTACTCAAGCATAGCAATAACGATATGAGAATCAATAAAAATCATTGCTTGCATACAAAAAGATAGAAAAAACAAAGATTCAAATAACAAGAACAAAATACTTAGCTTTGATGAAGATCTTCAATCCAACTACAAGCTTTTAGATCCAAGAGGGGGCCTAGGGCATGGCCTAACCTCTAAAATAGAGTCTAAGAAAACATCATGGGACCCCTCTCTAATGGTGGCTACAAACCCCTTATATAGTCTCCCAAAACCCTAGCAAATAACCCTATAAAACCCCTCAAAATCGTGCCCAAAAACAGCCCAAACCGCAACTTAAAATCTGGGCCCGCCGTCGACTCGTCCGAGTGGAACATATGACTCGGCCGAGTGGAAATTCCAGCACTGCAGCGTCAACTTGCAGAAATTATCCAGATTTCATCCGACCACCAATTGGCACGTTCTTGGCGGCGTTGGAACCTTCATGAAGTCTACTATCCATAAAAAATATGAGAAAAATACTTTGTTTGATAGAATGATAGAAGATTTCAAAAGAGTGAACGGTTGTCTGAAAATCTGGGCGCTGCGTGTCCTCGGCGTCACTCGGCCGAGTTGACTTCTCTACTCGGTCGAGTGGGCTTCTCTACTCGGCCGAGTGACGGACCCTGTAAAATTCCAGTAAGTCGGGGGCCTTGGGGGTCTGTCCTCGGAGGTGACTCGGCCGAGTGGCTTTACTCGCTCGGCCGAGGGGCATTCGGTACTCGGCCGAGACGGAACCCTCAATCGCCTGACGGATTCCAGTAAGTCGGCTCCTTCTATGGGTGGATTTTCCCGCACCACTCGGGCGAGGGGATCTCCATACTCGGCCGAGTGGACTATCGTCACTCGACCGGGTGCACGCTGATTTCCTTCTGTGGTGTGTGTCCGGTCTGGTCGGCCGAGTGGTCTTCTTGCTCGGCCGAGTGAGTGCTTCACTCGGCCGAGTGACATGCTGTAGATGCCTAATCTTCATCATTTTGCCTCCTCGTCGCTCCTACAGATTTTCTTCTTCTTCCACCCATCTTCCATCGCCGTTAGCTCCTCGATAGAGCCATGGGCGAGGCTCCGGTACATGTGCAAGTCCTTTAAGCTCATTTTTGTTTCCGATCGCTCCATATTTCCTGAAATCCGACAAAAACAAGAAATAGTGAAAAGTAACGCAATATCGTCGAATACTCGTGAAAATCGCAATATGAGCAATCGAAATGGCGTGAAAACATGCAGGAAAAAGGTGTAAAATATGGACCGATCAAAATGCAATAAAACAAGATATAGCCATAAGAATAGAAATCAAGTGATTGTTTTCTGTAGCAAATAGAAGCATAAACACAATATCAAATTATATAAACGATCAAAGAACTTACAATTCGAGTTTAATTCCAAGCAGCTAAAAATCCCTAAAAACAGCTTAAAATGGGGATTGTGTTTCTGGGAAAACCTAGCCCTATTTATACAAGTGGACAAGATGCCAGGGAATATTCCCACAAAAATACAAAAACAGACACTCACCCGATCAGTTGAAACTTCACCCGATCGAGTGAGACGATGGAAAAATCTGTCTTCAGCTCTGATAAATTCTCACACAATCACTAAACCGATCGGGTGAGTCTTGGGTTTCATGAGCTTGGGAAGCAGCTACAGGTGACCCGATCGGTTGAAAGTGCCGACCCGATCGGATCACAATTTTTGCCTTCAAAACTGTCCTCTTTAAAATATCCACCCGATCACGGAACCGATCGGGTGGAACCGTCTCTTCTTCTGCACTGACACGGACCGCTTGACCCGATCGGTTGGCTATTCCACCCGATCGGTTGAGAGCTGATACATAGTTATCTTTGACAAATGGCTCTCGGGATCTTGTGCGACACTTTCTGTTGCTCCGGGGACTTATGATGTTGGCCATATATGTCCCCTGCGCTAGCAATGTCCTGCAAATGCACGTAACACGGTGAAGGTAAAAAGAAACTGAAAACACAAAGAAACGGATAAGAAATAATAAAAAAGCGACGGAAAACGACGGAGAATACATGCGTGAATACATAAAATATAAACGCATGTCAAAATCCCCCAAGCTGAACCCTTCCTCGTCCTCGAGGAAGACGAGTGAGAATAGAAGCCCGGCGGGAGAAAATAGGAGGAGAGAAACAGACAAAGAAAAAGAAATCCTAGATTACCCGTCAGAGCCAACGGAAACAATCACACCACAATAAGCAAGCACGTGAGAAGCATAACACTAAGCCCAGGAATACGAGTTCCTAATAGTGTCGTGGGTTCAAGCGGTGAAACAGTGTAACTATCTAAATCATGCGATGAAGCTCCATATACACATATCCATGGAATGACCCAAATATCGAATCAATTCGAGTTTCTGGTGAATAATAGTTCAAGCATGCATGAGAATAGAGTAAGAATATAGACATGTCATATGTTCGGGACTCTATCGCTAGAAACTAGAAAATCACCACACGATTGCCGAGATGATTGCTAGAAAGCTCCTATGCCAAGTGTGTTCGAAAACAAAAGGGGTTGAGTAGGTTTGGAGGAGAGCACTTGGTGCAAATTATCGCATTCCCTTTATTCACGGCGGTAGGAGTAATATTTACAACAGAATTTTTTGGGGTTTTGGATATTTGTATATTTTTTGATTTTGGCTATACATATTCTTTCTTTTCTCCTCTCTTCCCCCTTTTTTCTCCCTTTTTTTGAATTTTCCAAACTTCTCTCTCTCTCTTTTAGAAGTAGGAAAATGTGCATTCTCCAAAAGCGGGAGAACGATGCCCTAGTATGTGGCAAAATTGTGTACTCTCCCAAATGGGAGTTAAGTACACGACGAGGGGATTTCCACCAAGTAAAACAAAAAAGAATTCGAATTCTAAACACTTGGCAAAAGGCGTTTTTTCGCGGATCAGAGCATAAGCAACATGGGTTATCCTAGTTCTTTTGGTAGAGTCCTGGCACATGCGATTTGAAGCGTATATATATAGTATCATTCATGCATAATGAAGCAGGAAGTAGAAGCAATATACCGCATATTCGAAATTGAAGCATGATAGTCTAGGGGTCATCCAAGGATAGGCATATAAAACCAAATCACGACCTAGAAGAACACCAACTAGCTAGTCACAATACACAACTCAACACAAAAGCAAAGTGAACCCACGGAGCATAAAATGCAATAGAACTCGGCTTCCTAGGGTTAGTGAGGATAGTTATCGTTACATAGCTAAGTGTGTGTGGTTTAGTGGCTGTTTCATTATGTGGGGTCATCTCTAGGAGAAAGAGAATAAAATTATGGAAAAAAAAGAAAAACATGACGAAAACGACTCAAAACAACGAAAAAGACACGACTGACGCACATAGTGCGACTCCCCCAAGCTGAACATTGCATTGCCCTCAATGCAATAGGATGAAGTGCAGGAGGGCTACGAAAGATGGGAGGAAAGTACGCACATGACATAGACAAAGAAACGTAAAAACATGAAAAACACAGAAAACAAGACGTAGAAAAATAAAGAAAATAAAGACCGAAACCAACTAAACAAAAGACACACACACAAACACACAAAACAAGCACACGGCAAACAAATGACACGGCCACAAGCACAGGAAAATCAGTCCGAGCTACTATCGGAGGAATTGTAGAGAGATGGTGAAGTGGGAGGTGAATAGTGGACGAAAGATGATTGTGAGGACGATGGAGAAGGTGTGCCGACAGGAGAAGGAGGGGCAACAGGCTGGATCACAGCTGGATCGAGATTGATCGGTGGATCGTGGTGGATTTGGAGGTGATCGCTCCGGAATGTAACCCAAAAGTGCAACCGTGTAGTTTTACCGCAAGCGCACGGTGTAGCGGCGAGCGGGTTATCGAACACAGGGAGGACGAATGAAAGTGCTTGCTCCGAACAACCTGGCCATTAAGAACGGAAAAGAGAGAATTTGCCTTTGGCGATCCTGTCACAATCGTCAGACAAAGTACGAAGATATCAAATCAAATAAAGAACGTCTAGGGAATGGGGAATCCCCGCTACTCACCGTATCTCGTCAATGTGATTTGTTGGTATCAAAATTGCTAGGATAAAATCTCGATGAACTAGTTGCAACTGAATGTAAAACCTAGCTCACGATCTCGTGCTGTTGCCGGTCTATAGCTATCCTAGGTTCGGGACCAATCTCTTGCAAACCCTAGCCTAAGCAAGCTAGCATTAGGATCAACATCATCGTTCAATCGTGCCCCGAGCCCACTCTCGTGCAAACTCGGGCCGCGACCTAGGTTGGGATAGTTCCTACCCGTCCAATCTCTTGCAAACGGGTATTGGCATGGAATTGCAACCGAGAACCCTAGTATCGGTCCAATCTCTTGCAAACCGATACTACGGAAATTCGATTTCAACCCAATTCGGATTTCTAGGGTTTCCTATCGAATTGGGATCCAATCTCTTGCAAATCCCAATTGATATGAATACCTAGCTATCTGTAGTAAATCGATCCCAAACTAACCCTAATAGGCAATTCTAGCAAAATTCCTACCAATTCATCACAAATCTGAAATTGGGCTCGTAGGGTTCATCCCCACGCCCCAAGACGTAAGGACTACTCACAATTCAGGGCACAAATACAAAAATAATCAATGAAATTAACAAGAGAATTCATCACAATATTGAGATAAGCAATAAAAATAGTATTTTTAGAGGAGAGAGACACAAACCAATGGAGTTCTTCCAATAATCCAACAAAAATCCACTTTTGTCTCCTCTCCAATCACAAGAATAAAAGCTAAAAAGTTAATCTAAAAAGCTGCAAAAATTAAAGAGAAAAAGCTCTCTAACCTAGGGTAAAAACAGGGGTTAAATACCCCCCAAAATCGTCTAAAAAACTGTGACCAAAATTCCCCTACGCAGCCTGAAATCCGTAATTTTCGCTACAGGCAGCGCGTCGCACTCGGCCGAGTGACAAAAGTCGCTCAGCCGAGTAAGAAACCCTGTAAATTTCCAGTAAGTCTGGGTCTTCGGGGGTCTTCACTTCGGGGGTCGCTCGGCCGAGTGAGTTGTCGTCACTCGGCCGATGGCTTCTTAGTACTCGGGCGGTCGGCATTTGCCACTCGGCCGAGTGGGTCTTCTGAAGCTCAGGCAGACGAAAAACAGTAAGTTGGCGATTTTTGAATGGCTTCGTCTGAGCGCCACTCGGGCGGACGGGATCTCGTCACTCGGCCGATGTGGCTTCCGATGCTCGACCGAGTGCACATATAAAACGTGTCCGATCCGGTCGGCCGAGCGGTGTCTCGCTAGTCGGCCGAGTGACTCCTTCACTCGGCCGAGTGAGACACCAAAAATGCCCAAACAGCTTGTTTTGGCCTCCTCGTCGCTCCTGCGACGTTTTTTCTTCTTCCGCCCCTCTCCAATGGCGAAATACCCCTCGGGGAGGTCGTCGGTGACACTCTGGAGTAAGCGTATCTCGAGATCACTCCAAATCGCTCCAAATCACCTGAAATACGACAAAAACAACAAATCGTGAAAAACATCGCAATTTCGTCGATATATCGTGAAAACATGATTTGGGCGATCTGAATGGCATGCAAACATGCGGGAAAAAAAGTGTAAAATATGGAGTGATCAAAATCCCCCAAGCTTATCTCTTACTCGTCCTCGAGGAAGATAAGTAAAAGGCGAACCCGGTGGATTTCGAAAACGAAAATGGCGGAAAAATGGAAAACTAAAAAAACGAAGAAGAAAGATGAAAGCGAGGAGGGAAGCTGCTAGATCATTTTCTCAGGACGTGGGTTTGGCTCAATCATATAGCATGCACCGAATGTCAAACACATGTCAAAGAATTTTATTTCGATATCATAGTATAAAGGTGCAAATAGAAATAGATAACCCACGAACAATGGTATAATCATGAAAAACGGAATAATTTTAGAATTAACATCGTCTGAATCATTTAAAGCGGTATACAAATCGCAGATCACACACTTTTCAATTGAACGCTTTCTATGAGGAGTATAAGAATATCACACCGTAGAATAGAAAGAATAGATAAGCATGGATTTCATGAAATGAGTGCTAGGCATGGATTTCTGGACTTCGTAAAACTAAAAATAATCTCACCGAGTATAGAATATTACTTAGCCTAGGTTGTCGTGCAACGTCAAGTAGTCACTCTCTCACACATCAATGGATTCCCTCCCCCAAGCTTATCTATAAGCGTGGTGGCATAAAAAATATTTACATCCCCATTTCGATAAAGCTCCAAAAGCAACAAAAATAAAAAAAAGAGAGAAGAAAGAGAGATCATGAGATGTGATCGTTTATTGAGATTTTTCTCTTTTCCCTTTTTTTTTCTTTTTTTTTTGAGATAGCATATATACACAATGATCCCAACTCAAAGAGAAATAAGGATATACAAGAGTTTTTCATTTTCTTTCTTTGGTTTTGGGAAATTTGGAGCTAGGAATTAATAGCGGGGGAAATGCCATATAATAGAATCGCTAAGGGGAGATTCACCAATGATTTTAAAATAGAGAAATGATGTTCAAGATTTGTGGAGAAAGAAATAAATATATCTCTCGGTTCACTTTATAGGACGTGCACGACAACTTCAGCAGGGTAATCTAATATACTCAGTTTCGATCACAAAAAAGCTAAACTAATCCAGATTTATCATAGCTAACATCATTCAATCATCCTGAAGTGAAATGTACAAATCATGCATATAGAAGTGATATAGGAAAAGAAAACGGTACTCCAGATATAAGCATTCAATGCGTGAATCTTGGTGTGTTTTCTGCGATAGCATACATAGGAATATTCAGACTCAGCTAATAATAAAATTTCATCCATTTTCATGCAGAAAAAGTGTTGGTTACTATCTCTAAATGCAAGGCAAATCATAGCATATGATATCAGAAATAAAATCTAAGACATGACAAATATAGCATGCATATAGAAGAAGCTAACTCCACGTCATCATCATCACAGAAAAGTCATCTCTAGCATGAGATGAAAAAGAAATAAAGATAAAGGGGAAAATAAAAATATTTACAATGCAGCACACAGAAAAATAAGAAAAACGTGATGCATGGTAAAATAAAAGAAAAAAATGATGAAAATAAGTGTAAAAGCGGAAAATGGCGTGAAAAAACTAAAAACAAAGGTGGTAAATCGAAAGGAACGTGAGGACTCACTCCCCCCAAGCTAAATGGCACAGTGTCCTCAATGTGCGAAGTGTGGCACACCGAGAGACAAGTAATGTGAGGGGTAAGTGAGGATGCATGCATGAGGAAAAAAGAAAATAAAAATAATGAAAAGTATGATGCGGACATGATGCATGCAGATATAGGAGTGATACAGATATAAAGGTGTGACATCAAAAACTCTCCCTCTCTCCCCAAAAAAGATATATAAAGATATAATCAAAATGGGAATCCAGAACAGTGAGGGGAGGGGGGACGCCAAAAATCAACAGGAGTGAGTCCCGAAAAATACACAAAAGAGGAGAAAATAGGCTAAAAATTGGGTTACCGGAGTCGGCCGGAGCTGTGGCCGCCGGCGGCGACTCGGGCGAGGGGCAGCGGCGGCTCGGCCGGCAGTGGGTGGCCGAGCGGCGGCGCTGGGTCGACGATCGGGCGAGCGAGCGAGGGCAGCGGGCGAGGGAGGTGAGGGGTCGGGCGAGATTTGGGTTTGCTTGTTTCGAAAAACGCGCCCTCCCCCGCCCCCTTTTTATAGTAAAAGTTACGACTCGGCCGAGTGACTGGGTCGCTCGGCCAAGTGAACTCAATGGAAAATTCCTCCCCGCTTACGCTTCGACCGAGTGGCCTTGCCACCCTCGGCCGAGTGGAGTAAGTCCATTCGGCCGAGTGGCTCAAGCTACTCGGCAATACTCGCCCTAGGAGCGTATCAGTTTTACTCGGCCGAGTGAATATATATACTCGGCCGAGTAGCAGTTATACTGAAATCAGGAAAATAGACAGAGAGTTGGGTACAGCAGAATTCCCTCGTTCGTGAGCGGCTCGGCCGGACGAACTTGTGTGCTCGGCCGAGTGACTAGTATACTCGGCCGAGTGAGCCTTGTTTGCTGCTGTTTGTCTTCGTTTGAGCTCTAAACTCTGTTTTTCTTCCTCCAGTCGATTTCATCTTCCTCCTAAGCATCGAGCGCCTTCCTGGGGCGCTACTCATCGCCTTGTGCATCCTCCTAATGATGGGTATCTCGTTCTCCTCTCCTGTCAAGAAAAATAGGACCCGTTATCACGAAATTTTTGGGCGAACGACACAAAACACTAAAAATTTCTAAAACAAAAATAAAAGAAAAGTGAAAATAAAGCAATAACCGTCAGGTTGCCTCCCGACAAGTGCTCGTTTAAGGTCGTGAGCTCGACCCCCTTTGATTTTCAATTAATGCGGGATGTTTGGTGCATATGGGATGCACCCGTCAAACTTTCCGGGGAGAACGCTTGGATTCGGAAGTTGCGGCGGCGTGTTCTCCCTCGGTGGTCTCTCGTCTCGAATAGTGTTGGGGGGAGGCTCCCCCAAGCTAGCGTTTGCTCCGGTCCTCGGCTTCACCGGTGACACTGATTTCCGTATCGGCGGAGCTTTCTTCGGAGACTTCAATTTCGAGAGCTTGCAGAGCTCTCGGATCCTTGCGACATCAGCGTCGCCTTCATCAATTTCAGCAGAGAAGTCGGGGGATTCATTCATCTTTCCTTCTTGGCCTAAATCCGGCCCTTCCTCGAAATCTTCTTTGAATAGAGCTCCGATGGAGTGAGGGATCGCCTCCTCAATAACCTCGTCAAGGAGGTCCATGTAGTCCAGCTCCTCGTGGTAAGGCATATGTTTCATTGCCTTAGGAATATGAAGCTCCACCTCGATGTTGCCGACGTTCAATGTTAGGGTACCTTCTCGCACATCGACAATGACACCGGCGGTGGCGAGGAACGGGCGTCCAAGTATCAATGACGTATCTCCCTCCTCCTTAACGTCCATGATCACGAAGTCACATGGCAAACATATGCCCCCCGGGACTTGTAGCGGGATGTCCTCTGTAATCCCCACTGACCTTGTGATCCGTCCATCGGCTAATTGTATCCGCATGTCGGTGGGCTTCAATTTCGTGCCGGTATTTAGCCTTAGGAACATAGAGAGAGGCATGAGGCTAACGCTAGCCCCTAAATCCACCAACGCCTTTTGTAGAGGGACGCCGCCCAAGGTGCAAGGAATTCGAAAACTCCCCGGGTCTTTGAATTTAGCCGGCTCCTTCTCTCTCTTGGTGAACCAAGAGCCCTCCTCGGCGAGCATAATCTTTTCCTTCCTCTTTCTCCCCGAAATCAAATCCTTTAAAAATTTAGCGTATGTCGGGATTTCCACGATGGCGTCGAGGAAAGGAATGTTGAGGCTAACCCCTCTCAGATACTCGAGAAACTTTGCTAGACTTTTCTCCATTTTTGCCCTAGCAAGCCTCTGGGGGAACGGGACCGGTGGCATAAAGCGCCTCTCTTCAATCAATTGCTCCGCCCTAGATTTCTCCTTTTCTTGCGGCTCTTTCTCCCTATCAACTTCAACTACCGGTTCAATTGGCTCTACATTCTCCTCCACGGGCTCCTCGGTAGGAATCATGGCGGGGGTGGTATCCTTCCCGCCTCTAGTAGTAACGGCAACCACGGCATTGATGTGGCCGGTGTTGCCCCGTGGGTTTTGCTCGGGTTAAGCCGGCAATTGTTGAGTATTTCGATTGAGCAACGCCAATTGCTCCGAGATTTGTGCCACAACAGTTGCAAGGGAGTCTTGGCCCGCCTTCAAGGAAGCATTGACCTTCTTTTGCTCGACCATAAACTCCTCCACTCTAGCTTCGAAGTCGGATCGTTGTTGAGCTTGTGGAGGGTTTTGATTTCTCCACCCTTGATTGTATCCGGGTGGCCTATAGGGTGGAACTTGTTGCTTTGGTTGGAAATTTTGTTGTGGAGGCCCCCTCGGTGGATAGTATTGTGGTGGTGGTGGTGGTCGAGCTTGTTAAGGTGGTTGTTGCGGCGGGTTCAAAGCTCCTTCATTGTTTGCATATGAGAAACCGGGATGGTTTCTAGTGGCCGGATTGGCCCAATATCCTTGGTTCCCCGCGACATATTGAACTTGCTCCAAGGATCCCTCTCCTTGTTCTCCCCCCAAATATGTAGCTTGAGATTGGTCTTGCCAATCACTCATTTGATTCGTTGGTGCAGATGTGGAAGGGGTTCCTTGGGGCTCTGTGATAAACTTCTCCAGTCTCTCCACTACCTTGTGGAGAGATTCAAACTTGCTTGTGAGTTCCGCTACGGCCTTCGCTTCATAGATGCTAGACGGCTTCAAGGAGGACGTAGAGTGTCCTCGCTCGTCGCCCCATTGTTGATTGTTTGAGGCCATCTCCTCAATTAGGACCGTAGCTTCTTCGGGAGTCTTTGATAAGATGGCACCATTCGCCGCGGCATCAATAATTTGCTTGGTCCCCGGTTGGAGACCATTGTAGAAGCTATGAACTAGTTCCCAATCTTCAATGCTATGGTGCGGGCACTGGTGCTGCAGATCTTTGAAACGCTCCCAAGCCTCATAGAGCGTCTCTTGGGGTCCTTGCTTGAAGGACATAAGAGCGCTCCGAATCTTTACCGTCTTGGAGGGCGGATAGAACTTGTCAATGAATGCACTCGCCAACTCGTCCCATGTGGTAAAGACTCCCTCAGCTTGCGTCCTCAACCAATAAAGTGCTTTGTCCTTTAATGTGAAGGGGAAGAGGCGCAGTCTGATGGCATCGATGGAGACCCCTGTCATCTGAAATGTGGCGCACTTCGACAAAAATAGCTGGATGTGGTAGTGGGGATTTTCATGGGAATTCCCATGAAATGGATCCTGCTGCATCAGAACCACTAGTCCAGTCTTCAGCTCAAAGTTCTTGTCAGCCGCCAACTCCGGCATGGCAATGGACGAGGTAGTAGAAGAGGTCTTAGGCCGAAGCCTATCGCGAATAGAAATGATCCTCGCCATCCTTGCCGCCAATTGTTCCGCAGTTTCCGGGTTGGTCATAAACCTCCCTTCCTGATCTTGTCTCCTCTCCGCTCTGATTCTTCGCGCAGTACGCTCAATCTCGGGATCAAATAATATAGCTTCAGGGTCCGCCGTTGATCTCGTGTTCATGCACGGGAAAACAAAGTTTCAAAGAAGTGATTAGCACAATGGAAGGGTTAGGTAAAAAAATAATGAAATAAAAAAAACAAAAAAGAAAGAAATAGCTAGGGTGGTAAGATCAAACGCAATCGCCTCCCCGGCAACGGCGCCAAAAACTTGATCGCTCCGGAATGTAACCCAAAAGTGCGACCGTGTAGTTTTACCGCAAGCGCACGGTGTAGCGGCGAGCGGGTTATCGAACACAGGGAGGACGAATGAAAGTGCTTGCTCCGAACAACCTGGCTATTAAGAACGGAAAAGAGAGAATTTGCCTTTGGCGATCCTGTCACAATCGTCAGACAAAGTACGAAGATATCAAATCAAATAAAGAACGTCTAGGGAATGGGGAATCCCCGCTACTCACCGTATCTCGTCAATGTGATTTGTTGGTATCAAAATTGCTAGGATAAAATCTCGATGAACTAGTTGCAATTGAATGTAAAACCTAGCTCACGCTCTCGCGCTGTTGCCGGTCTATAGCTATCCTAGGTTCGGGTCCAATCTCTTGCAAACCCTAGCCTAGGCAAGCTAGCATTAGGATCAACATCATCGTTCAATCGCGCCCCGAGCCCACTCTCGTGCAAACTCGGGCCGTGACCTAGGTTGGGATAGTTCCTACCCGTCCAATCTCTTGTAAACGGGTATTGGCATGGAATTGCAACCGAGAACCCTAGTATCGGTCCAATCTCTTGCAAACCGATACTACGGAAATTCGATTTCAACCCAATTCGGATTTCTAGGGTTTCCTATCGAATTGGGATCCAATCTCTTGCAAATCCCAATTGATATGAATACCTAGCTATCCGTAGTAAATCGATCCCAAACTAACCCTAATAGGCAATTCTAGCAAAATTCCTACCAATTCATCACAAATCTGAAATTGGGCTCGTAGGGTTCATCCCCACGCCCCAAGACGTAAGGACAACTCACAATTCAAGGCACAAATACAAAAATAATCAATGAAATTAACAAGAGAATTCATCACAATATTGAGATAAGCAATAAAAATAGTATTTTTAGAGGAGAGAGACACAAACCAATGGAGTTCTTCCAATAATCCAACAAAAATCCACTTTTGTCTCCTCTCCAATCACAAGAATAAAAGCTAAAAAGTTAATCTAAAAAGCTGCAAAAATTAAAGAGAAAAAGCTCTCTAACCTAGGGTAAAAACAGGGGTTAAATACCCCCCAAAATCGTCCAAAAAACTGTGACCAAAATGCCCCGGCGCAGCCTGAAATCCGCAATTTTCGCTACAGGCAGCGCGTCGCACTCGGCCGAGTGACAAAAGTCGCTCGGCCGAGTAAGAAACCCTGTAAATTTCCAGTAAGTCTGGGTCTTCGGGGGTCTTCACTTCGGGGGTCGCTCGGCCGAGTGAGTTGTCGTCACTCGGCCGATGGCTTCTTAGTACTCGGGCGGTCGGCATTTGCCACTCGGCCGAGTGGGTCTTCTGAAGCTCAGGCAGACGAAAAACAGTAAGTTGGCGATTTTTGAATGGCTTCGTCTGAGCGCCACTCGGGCGGACGGGATCTCGTCACTCGGCCGATGTGGCTTCCGATGCTCGGCCGAGTGCACATATAAAACGTGTCCGATCTGGTCAGCCGAGCGGTGTCTCGCTGGTCGGCCGAGTGACTCCTTCACTCGGCCGAGTGAGACACCAAAAATGCCCAAACAGCTTGTTTTGGCCTCCTCGTCGCTCCTGCGACGTTCTTTCTTCTTCCGCCCCTCTCCAATGGCGAAATACCCCTCGGGGAGGTCGTCGGTGACACTCTGGAGTAAGCGTATCTCGAGATCACTCCAAATCGCTCCAAATCACCTGAAATACGACAAAAACAACAAATCGTGAAAAGCATCGCAATTTCGTCGATATATCGTGAAAAACGTGATTTGGGCGATCTAAATGGCATGCAAACATGCGGGAAAAAAGTGTAAAATATGGAGTGATCAGATGGTAACAGGTGAATCGACATATGGGTGCCAATCGGGAGGATCCAAGGGTGGAAGATTCACTAGGGTAGTATACCATGGATCGGGATAGAATTCACATGGTAAATAGGACGAGCGAATGGGGATTTGCTCAAGAGACGATGGTGGGAGGACGACAAAAGGAATATTGTCAGGCCCATAAAGATAAACTGCACCTTTGCTACCAAAATGAGTGAGCATTCCAATATCAATCAAGTAGTCACGATCGATGCGGGTCCGACCTGGTAAAATTTGGAGGTCAGATGGTAGCCTCAAAACATGACTGACAATTAGAGTGATAATCCCACCACAACAAATAGATCCAGAGGTTGCACGGCTAACAGGTAAAAAGCTCATGGATTATCCAATGGGCGGTGTTGATGGGTAATGGGTCATGTCTATAGATCCTGTCGTGAGACATGGCATATAGAAAGAAAAGCTCGTCCCTAGACACCGTGGAAGTATCCATGCGGGAAAAGATGGTGTTGACAAAGAGACAGTGGGTGTAGCGATAACACGGGTGTATAATGTAGGAGGCGAGCGCCTCCACTGGAAAGGTGGGATAGCGGGTGAATCGTTGCCAAACGCCATCGTCCCAAAAGTAGGAATAGATATCAGATTGATCATGAGTGGAACATTCAACATAATGATCGGGGTGAGGGAAATTCAGTGAATTATTTAGCTCGATAAAAGTCATGGTAAAGTCGGCATTAAAGGCGCGGAAAGCGAATCCCTAATCGTACACTTCGAGTGAAGAAGGAACTCGAGGGTGAGTTTTCGATGGGTTGGGGCATAAGCACGAAGTAGGAAATCGCACCAAATGCAGTCGAAAAGTTTATTGATGCCCCTCAAAAGTCCTAAAGATTCGAGCATGGGGCGATCAACGAAAAGGATAGGTCGCATGGGGCGAGGAAGAAGGGCGTGTAGACGTGAAGATTGTTCCTCAGATGATGGATTAATGCTAAGGAATGATGGGGGAAAGGGACCGTGTAGGTGGTGTTTGTGTGACGATGATGCAGGCTCTTTTCCCTTCCTAGACATGGTAATGATGTAGGAAAAGAACAATAATGCAGGGGATGTGTCTAGGATGATGATAAAGCAGATGTAGGAGGCAGACACAAAATCAAGACATTGCAGATGAGAAGAGATATATAAAGCTTGGAAAGAAGTTATGATCACTCCATATTTTACACTCTTTTTCTGCATATTTGCATGCCACTTTGATCGCTCATATCGCGTTTTCACGATTATTCGACAATATTGCGATGCTTTTCACGATTTCTTGTTTTTTTGTCGTATTTCAGGAGATATGGAGCGATTCGGAGTGATTTTGAGATCAAGAGGATTTGCACCCACTCCGGAGTGTCACCCAAGGCTCTTTTAAGGGCTATTCGGCGATGGAAGACAATTGGAAGAAGAAGGAACTTCATAGGAGCGACGAGAAAGAGAAACGATGAAGATTGGGCATCTGCAGCATCTCACTCGGCCGAGTGAAGCACTCACTCGGCCGAGCCAGAAGACCACTCGGCCGACCAGACCGGACACGCATCAACAGAAGGAAATCAGCATGCACTCGGCCGAGTGACGATAGTCCACCCGGCCGAGCATGGAAATCCCCTCGCCCGAGTGGCATGGAAGAATCCACATCAAAAGAGGTCGACTTACTGGAAAGATACAGGCGATTCAGGGTTTTCACTCGGCCGAGCATGAAAAGCCCCTCGGCCGAGTGAGTAGAGCCCCTCGGCCGAGTCACCTCCAAAGACAGACCCCCAAAAATCCCCAACTTACTGTAATTGTATAGGGTTTGTCACTCGGCCGAGTGACATTTGTCACTCGGCCGAGTGAGCCGCCCCGCCTGCTGCGTAAACTGCGATTTCTGGGCTGCGCAGGGGCGTTTTTGTCACGATTTTTTGGGCGATTTTGAGGTGTATTTAAACCCAGTTTTTGCCCTAGTTAGAAAGAACTTTTTGATACTTTTGGCAGCCTTTTTAGAGAGCTTTTTTTAGATCAATAGATTTAGCTTTTCTCTTGGAGATTAAAAGGTTATTTTTGTTGGATGCTATTTGGTTCTCATTGGTTTGTCTCTCTTCTTATCAAAAACCCTATTTTTGTTGATAATTTCTATATTGCAATGAATTGTGTTGATTTTGCTATTGAATTTCTTATGAATTGCATGATGATTAGTGAGTAGTTTTATTGTCCTAGGGCATAGGGATGAACCCTATGCACCCTATTTCTGAATTGTGATGGATTGGTGAAATTCTTGCTAGAATTGATTAGGGTTAGGTTGGGATTGATAAATTACGGATAGCTAGGGATTCATATCGATTGGGATTTGCAAGAGATTGGGTCCCAATTGATAGGGAGCCCTAGAAATTCGATTTAGATTTACGATTGGACTTTTCTAGAATTGGTTTGCAAGAGATTGGACCAAAGCTAGGGTTTTCAATCGTAATTCTATACCAATACCCGTTTGCAAGAGATTGGACGGGTAGGAACTATCTCAACCTATGTCATAGCTCGAGTTTGCATGAGAGTAGGCTCGAGATACGATCGAACGATGATGTCGATCCCAATGCTAGCGGCTTAGGTTAGGGTTTGCAAGAGATTGGGCCCTACCTTAGGCTCGATATAGACCGGCAATAGCGCGAGTGCGTGAGCTTGGTTCTACATTTAGTTGCGACTAGTTCACCTAAAATTCAAGTCTAGCAATGATGTAACCTACGAATCACAACGATGAGATACGGTGCGTAGCTGGGATTCCCTATCCTTAGGCGCTTTATTTCATTGATATTTCTATCGACATTCGAACGATTGTGACAATTTTACCCAAAATTATTCTTGACCACTTTGATAGCTAGGTGATTAGAACTAGAGACACCGTCATTGTTCCTCCCTGAGTTCGATACCCGCTCGCCACTACGCCGTGCGCTTGCGGTAAAACTACAATCATTCTCCGGGTGTATATCCGGGGCATCGATCAAGTTTTTGGCGCCGTTGCCGGGGAGGCGACAGTGTTTTATGTTGGATATGGAAGACGTTGGTACACCCTTGTAGGGGATGTATGAGGGAATACGGACCTCGAACGTCGCGTACACGAAGTCGTACGTAAAGGGAATATGTTCCCTTGCAGAGAGGATCTCTAGATTGATGGGAAAGTTGCATTATATGTGCATAAATGCATGCGACATATGGCTAATAAAGGGGTTATATCTTAAGCTTATATTGTACCATGCATATGGTACAACTTAAGCTTATAATATGCCATGTACGATGGTACACCTTAGTTAAATTGTTCCAAAGGAACAATTGATCCTAAAATAACTACCTTAGGGGCTATAAATAAGACCCAAGGGTTAGCCATTTCCTCACACTTTTGCATGGCATTCATGCATGCATTTTCATTCTAGCGAAGCTCTGCCGAAATACTTCCTCTCCCTCTATCCAAGTTCTTAATCTAAAGTAGAGATTTAGATTGTGGATTTAGTAGCCTTACTCCGTTCGTGAGAAGACTCGATCCGTCGTGGCGAATCCGAAGGCAAAGTTCCGAGACTACCGTGCCGCATACGCAAGCGTAAGTCTCAACTTTAATTATCGATCCTAACTCTGTTTTGGCAGGATCCTACATTGGTATCAGAGCCATATGGGTTCGCCCCGGTCAAACCGTCGTCCCGTCGAAACTATGAACGAGTCGTTGTCTTTATCACGAATGGGTATCCTACCATTACGGATATGGTAGGAACGCTTCGTGACGGAGAGAACGCAGCGGTTGTTCTTTTCACGTTAGGGTCTCCTATCATTACGGATATGGTAGGAACTCTCCGTGACGGGAAGAACCGACCGTTCACGTAGTATGTTATTTTTCATTTTTGGCACACGGCCATTAGGAAATAACTAATTTCTCGACGAACGGGTGCTTCATCGACAAACGGGTGCTTCATCGAGGAAGATGATGGTAGTTATCTCCATCGGAGAAGATGAATTTTAGTACATGTGAGCCATGGCCAAATGGGCTATGAAGGCCATGCACCCCCCTCCCCATGCGGAGGGGGTTGGCTACGGCCAATAACCACCGGCGACCACCCCATCAAGGGGGAGGAGTGCATGCGGCCACCCCATGAAAGGGGGGAGACCGGCCATGACTAAAGGGCCATGGCCGGTCAAGGCCAATAGGCCATGGCCGGGCCATGGCCGGCCGGCCTTGGCCGGCCACGGCCAGGGCCAGGGAGCCCTGGCCGCGGCCTGGCCAGGCCTGGCCAGGGCCTGGCCTCCCTGGCCGGGGCCAGGGCAGGGGCCCTGGCCGCCCTGGCCGAGGCCAGGGCAGGGGCCCTATCCCCGGCCAGGGGCCTGGCCGCCCTGGCAGGGGCCTGGCCTCAGGCCAGGGCCTGGCCACCCTGGCAGGGGCTAGGGCAGGGGCCCTGGCCCCGGCCAGGGGCCAGGCCGCCCTGGCAGGGGCCAGGGCAGGGGCCCTGGCCCCGGCCAGGGGCCAGGGCAGGGGCCCTGGCCCCGGCCAGGGGCCAGGGCAGGGGCCCTGGCCTCAGGCCAGGGCCTGGCCGAGGCCAGGGCAGGGGCCTTGGCCCCGGCCAGGGGCTTGGCCGCCCTGGCAGGGGGCCAGGGCAGCGCCCTGGCCTCAGGCCAGGGCTTGGCCGCCCTGGCCGAGGCCAGGGCAGGGGCCCTGGCCGCCGGCCAGGGCCTGGCCGCTGCCAGGGCCTGGCCGCTGCCAGTGCCACGGTTGGCCCTGGCAGCGGTTGTTCTTTGGCCAAGGGCCGGTCTGATTGACACTGGCCGAGAGTGATGAAGACCAATTTTTGGTCGACCAATTTGGGTGTTTTGGTCGACCAATCCGGCGAAAGTTCTAGGTCGATCACGAATTTGCCGACTAGCCCATACGGGGTGTCAAAAGGCCTTGGTCAAACACGAATGTGCCGATTAGCCCCTACGAGGCTAACATTTTATGAAGTTTTTTTTAACTTGGGCTCTACTCCTTGAAGACTAGCCATAGTGCTCTACTTCATGCGAGATTAGCCAAGTCATTGTGCTCTACTCTACGGAGATTAGCCAATGCACTTATGAAATTGTGCTCTACTCCTTGAAGATTAGCCGTAATGCTCTACTTCATGCGAGATTAGCCATGTCATTGTGCTCTACTCTACGGAGATTAGCCAATGAACTTATAGACGTTGTGCTCTACTTTACGGAGATTAGCCAATGTATTTTCAAATTTTTTGAAAAAGGCGTTTTCAAATAGGTTATGTCCCGTCCTTAATCGGGATAGCGCAATTTAGAATTCCAAGTCCTACCACGATCCGGCCATGGTTATCTAACCCATGGGTGTGTAGAACAGGTCTCGTGGCTTGGCAATTGTTGCGTTAAAATTCTTTGCGCAAACTCTCACCTATTCCATTTTGAAAGATATGTTTTTCAAAAGTATTTTTTCCGCTGCCGGTACCATACGAGTATCATTTCTGATTTCTTTTTACTTGAGATAAGTAAGAGGGATACTTTGAAAGTTACTTATAGATGGTAGTTGGGAACGTAGTGAACTTCTCGATTCTAGAGTAACATTTCAACGCATCCAAGGAACTTATCAAGTGTTTAAAGAATCGAAACTTTATGCATAGAATTTTGATCGTGTTTATCATCTTCTTTGCAGTTTTTTGAATCGAATATGTCTACCGCTTCTAAGAACATTGTCGCAGAGCTTAACAAAGGTGAAAAGCTCAACGGCGACAATTATAAACTTTGGTCAATAAAAATTCAATATGTTTTGGAGGAGCAAGATGTGCTTGAAACACTCCAAAACATAATGGAAGAACCTGAGTTGGGCAATACGGCCCAACACAAGAGGGACCGGGAAGCTTATGAGACTTGGACTCGAAAGAACAAAATAGCACGTATTACGTTACTGTCCGCAATGGACAATGAAAAAATGCGTCTATTTCGGGAATTCGACCTAGCCAAAGACATATGGTCTGAGCTAGAAATAAAGTTTGGTGGAACTTCGGTTACCAAACTCCGCTCCTTAAATATTCAATTTGATTCGTACAAGATGCGGCGAGATCATTCTATGAAAAAGCATCTCCGCCACATGGCGAATCTCATAGCTGAATTGAAGGATGCGGGTCTTACGCTGTCTGACGAACAGCAGATCCAAGCAGTCATTCGTTCACTCCCAGATAGCTGGGATAACATGAAAATGCACCTCACTCATAATGAGTGCATTAAAACTTTAAGCGATGTATCTAAACACCTCGAACTCGAGGAAGAGCGGATTCAAGCCGCAAAACCTAGTGCAGAAGTGCACATGGCCGCTAGTTCCTCACATGGAGGAAATAAGCGGAATAATAAACGCTTAAGGTTTGTGAACGAACGAAAGCAAGAACCGGAAACCTCAAAGAAGACAAAGTGGCAAAAGAATGTGCACTCAAAGAAGAAAAACTTGAAGAAGATCAAGTGCTTTAAGTGCAACAAGTACGGTCACTTCGCCCGTACGTGTACGGATGAAAGTGATAAGGTAACTTGTAGGGGTAGTTACATATGTGTTTCTAGTTCCATGTTTCTTGCTGAATCTAACTATTTTTTTATTCAGGGGCCACAGACCACGTAGCGAAGGACAGAAGGTTCTTCGTAGAGTATCAAAGGATAACTCAAGGAACAAAGTGGATATACGTCGGCAACAACACTCGTGTTGAAGTCAAGGGCGTCGGAACATGCAAGCTTGTTCTCGACAACGGCCGGACTCTATTATTGCACGACTTCCTCTTTGCTCCAAATATTCGAAGGAATATCATATCTGTGGTCATGTTAAAGTCTTTAAGTAATGAATGGAGGTTCTATAAACAAAATGTTGACCTTGTTTGTAATAGTTCTTTAGTTGGGTCGGGTAATGTTTGTAATGGATTGATTGTATTAAACACTATGTGTGATGATTCTTCTTCTATTAATGAAAGTTTCCATTTGACAAATGCTTCTAACTCTGAATCTGAGATCATTTGTTGGCATGCAAGACTTGGTCACATTGGACCAACTAGAATGGATAGACTTCCCAAAAGTGGCTTGCTATCTAATGTTTCAAAAGTTGAAATGTCAACTTGCGAACATTGTCTTGTAGGGAAAACTTGTCGCAAGCCATTTGGAACTGGCACAAGGGCCGAAGTTCCATTACAGCTTATCCATTTGGACATTTGCGGTCCAATGAATGTTAAGACAAGACACGGGAAGTCCTATTTCATTGATGACTTCACCCGTTTCGGTCACATTTATTTGATTTCCCACAAACATGAAGCTTTAACTTGCTTCAAAAACTATATGAGTTTAGTGGAAAATCAACTAAATCGCAAGATAAAGGTCTTGCGAACCGATCGGGGTGGAGAATATCAATCAACGAGTTTTAAGGAACTCTGTGATGAAAAAGGCATAGTTCATCAAATAACTATGCCTTATACTCCGCAACAAAACGGTGTTGCGGAAAGAAGAAATATGACATTGATGGAAATGATCCGATCAATGATGTCTCAGGCAAATTTGCCTATCACCTTTGGGGGTGATGCATTATTGACGGCATCATTCATCTTAAACTGTGTACCCTCGAAGTCGGTAAGTTCTACTCCTTATGAGTTGTGGAACAATAGAACTCCAGACTTAAGCATTCTAAAACCTTGGGGTTGTGCCTCTTATGCACATTTATCCTCTCACAAATATGGCAAACTTGGGCCACGTGGGAGGAAGTGTATCTTCATCCGATACGCTGAAAACTCCAAAGGATACGTTTTCGTCGGTCAAGAGGACAATGGGGGTCTTATAGAATTCGAATCGAGGGATGTTGTCTTCTTGGAAAACGAGTTTCCAAGACAGGGTGAGATAAGTCAAGACTTATGCTTGTTTGAGACTTGGGATCAAGAAGGATCGGAACGTTCGAGTGGGAGAATTCTTGGTGAAAAAGAAAATACGTTTCAAACTTCACCTATGAATGATACGAACGATACCAATCCTATTCCGAGTGGGAGTGATGTTATTCCAAGTGGGAGTGATATCATTCCAAGTGGGAGTGATCAAACTCAAGCAAGACGTAGTAATCGAACGAGGCTAACACCTCTGAGATTTGAGGATGAATTTCCTCAAACATTCATGACATTACTACAAGATGATGACGAACCTGCAAATTTCAAACAGGCCGTCACATGCCCTGCTAAAGATAAATGGATAGCGACGATGGAAGAAGAACTTCAATCCATGAAAACAAACCAAGTCTGGGACTTGGTTGATTTACCTAAGGGACGTAGAGCCATTGGGAACAAGTGGGTTCTCAAAATCAAGCATAAGGCTGATGGCTCCATCGAGAAATATAAAGCTCGCCTTGTTGCGAAAGGTTTCACGCAACAGGAAGGAATAAACTACGAAGAGATTTTTCTCTCCTGTCGTGCGTTTTACCTCCAAAGGCGAGGTTCTATGTTTGGAAATGTGTCCCAAAGATCCAAAAGAAATCTATGGAAAAGGTTCCATACTCCAGTGCTGTCAGGAGTCTGATGTACGCCATGATGTGTACCAGACCGGACATTTGCTATGCTGTTGGTATGGTAAGCCGTTACCAATCCAACCCAGGACAGGCACACTGGAAAGCGGTGAAGAGGATATTAAGGTACCTCAAAGGGACTGTGGACTATGCATCATGCTATTTGTAGCATTCGGCATGGCGGTCCAAGAAGCTGTTTGGCTTAGGAAATTCTTAGACATGCTGACGGATGCCACTGACTCAAGCACTGTTCCTATATACAGTGATAGTCAAGCTTCGATTGCCTATGTCAAAGATCCTAAAATTTCATTATAAGACCAAACACATTGATATTCGATTCAAGTTTGCGAAGAACTATGACAAACAGAAGGAAGTAGACATAGGATACATATCCACGCATAAGATGATAGCGGATCCCCTTACTAAGGCGATCCCCAGAGATGTGTTTTTTCAAACACTTATCATCTATGGGAATGCGTAGGTGCTGAGCTGTATCATATAATATTTCCCATGTCTATAGAAGATCAAAGTTTAATTTGCATACAAGTTTCTTACAAATGATTTTATGTACATTTGTATTTAAGTCTCAGCTATTTTATTGTGTGTATGTCGGACAGATTAAGGTTGGCTCTCTCACATGAGCAATCGCCTTATCTTATCAGATGGATAAGATAGAGATGAGACTAGTTTAAAGTCAAAATCATTAAATGATTTAGAGTCGTGACTTAAACAAGATAGTCGAATAAAAGATCTGCATCATATGGATGCTTACAAAAGATCTGAGATCTATATCACAAGGATATTTGAAAGAGATCTCATAGGATTTTTTAATCCTATCTGTCTTATGCAGGATGAGAGTCCGGAAATATTTCATGAGTAGTAAGGGGACTCAAAAGATAGGCACTGTGGTGTCTGATCTTTCATCCGTACAACATCATTAAGACATACTCTCCCTGGGAAAGGAGTGATGTTGTAATACGTGTTCATACCACGTATGCATTTCGACCACTGAGTTAGTAGCAATAGTGTTTGCTATTATGTGAGACTCAAAGGCCATACGGGTCTTAACTCTTACCCTCAAGGACTCCAATTGGTTCCTTTAGATTTGACGAGATGATCGCTATCTTAGCGTGTTGCTAATGGGCTATGATAATTCTGCTCGGCGGGGCACGTTAGAAAAGCGAATCAAGTCAAGATCAGAAGGTTCGCAAGAAGAGGAAGATTGATTTCATATTCGCATTTGGACTT
This sequence comes from Scilla litardierei, assembly GCA_030789695.1. NCBI lineage: Eukaryota > Viridiplantae > Streptophyta > Magnoliopsida > Asparagales > Asparagaceae > Scilla > Scilla litardierei. The sequence goes on along the minus strand of CM061135.1, from coordinate 65,526,331 downwards.
TAATGATTCAAAGCTGGCCAGCCAATTGTAATCCAGATGGGATTCAATTGTTGAATATAAAGTATAAGAAATGTGAAGAAATAATCTAGGGTAAAGCATGCGTTGAACTACTCAACTTTGCACCTTCGAGGTCGTTGTGTATCTCTAACAAGTGCACAACAACAGACTCTACGCGCATGACGGTCGCACGGTCTATTTCTCGGTATGATAGATGAAAGAACTAAGAGAAAGACGTTCTCTTACAATCCCCTCAAGTGTGAGTGGGAGATGTTGGATATGGAAGACGTTGGTACACCCTTGTAGGGGATGTATGAGGGAATACGGACCTCGAACGTCGCGTACACGAAGTCGTACGTAAAGGGAATATGTTCCCTTGCAGAGAGGATCTCTAGATTGATGGGAAAGTTGCATTATATGTGCATAAATGCATGCGACATATGGCTAATAAAGGGGTTATATCTTAAGCTTATATTGTACCATGCATATGGTACAACTTAAGCTTATAATATGCCATGTACGATGGTACACCTTAGTTAAATTGTTCCAAAGGAACAATTGATCCTAAAATAACTACCTTGGGGGCTATAAATAAGACCCAAGGGTTAGCCATTTCCTCACACTTTTGCATGGCATTCATGCATGCATTTTCATTCTAGCGAAGCTCTGCCGAAATACTTCCTCTCCCTCTATCCAAGTTCTTAATCTAAAGTAGAGATTTAGATTGTGGATTTAGTAGCCTTACTCCGTTCGTGAGAAGACTCGATCCGTCGTGGCGAATCCGAAGGCAAAGTTCCGAGACTACCGTGCCGCATACGCAAGCGTAAGTCTCAATTTTAATTATCGATCCTAACTCTGTTTTGGCAGGATCCTACATTTTATTCTCTTTACTTAGTGTCTTCTTTTTCTTTTGTTACTTTTATCTTTTTACTCCTTATTCGTGCTAACAATTCCTTTGAAACTCTGTTTTCCCTTGCATGTACACGAGATCTACGGCGAACCCCGAGGAAATATTATTTGATCCAGAGATCGAGCGTACCGTGAGGAGGATCAGAGCCGAGAGAAGGCACGCTACAGAGGACAATTGTATGAACCATGCAGAGACACCAGAGGAGCTAGCCGCACGTATGGCGAGGATCATATCCATCAGAGATAGGCTTTGGCCTAAGACTTCTTCCACCACATCATCCATCGCCATGCTGAAACTAGCGGCGGACAAGAATTTTGAGCTAAAGACAGGATTGGTTGTATTGATGCAACAAGACCCGTTTCATGGGAACTCCCATGAGAATCCGCACTATCACATCCAGCTTTTCTTGTCCAAATGTGCCACCTTCCAAATGCCGGGCGTTTCCGTTGATGCAATCCGACTGCGACTCTTTCCCTTTACACTTAAGGACAAAGCTTTATATTGGTTGAGGACGCAGGCGGAAGGTACATTCACCACTTGGGACGAGTTGGCAAGCACCTTCGTCGACAAATTCTACTCGCCATCCAAGACGGTGAAAATACGGAGTGCTCTCATGTCTTTCAAGCAAGGACCGCAGGAGACCCTCTATGAAGCATGGTAGCGCTTCAAGGATTTAAAACATCAATGCCCCCATCACAGTATAGAAGATTGGGAGCTTGTTCACAGTTTCTACAATGGACTCCAACCGGGCACGAAGCAAATTATTGACGCAACCGCCAATGGAGCCATATTATCAAAAACCCCGGATGAAGCTATGGCCTTGTTAGAGGAGATGGCCTCTAATAATCAACAATGTGGGGATGAGCGAGGTCATTCTTCTTCCTCCTTGAAACCCACTAGCATTTATGAGGCCAAGGCCATGGCGGAGCTTTCAAACAAATTTGACTCTCTCCACAAGGTGGTGGAGAGATTGGAGAAATATATCACCGAGCCACATGGAGCACCCTCTACATCTATGCCGGTAACCAATATGAGTGATTGGCAAGACCAAGCTCAAGCCATGTATGTAGGAGGGGACAATGGAGAGGGAGCCTTGGAGCAAGTACAATATGTTGCGGGGAACTCCGGATATTAGACCAACCCGGCCGCTAGAAACCATCCGGGCTTTTCATATGCAAACAATGATGGTGCTTTGAACCCCCCGCCACAACAACTTCCTCAAGCTCGACCTCCACTACCCCAACCTCAATATCAACCGAGGGGGCCACCGCAACAAAATTTCCCGCCGAAGCAACAAGTGGGACCATATAGACCTTCCGGTTATAACCAAGGTTGGAGAGCTCCCAACCCACCTCAAGATTAACCACGATTGGACCACGAAGCTAGGGTGGAGGAATTTATGGTGGAGCAAAGAAAGATCAATGCTAGATTGACGACGGGACAAGAGTCACTAAATACCATCGTCGCTCAACTTGGAGAGCAACTTGTGTTGCTCAACAAGAACGCCCAACAATTGCCGCTCAACCCGAGCACAATCCACGGAGCAACACCGGACACATCAATGCGGTGGTTGCGGTTACAACAAGGGGCGGGAAGGATACCACTCCCGCTATGACCCAAAGAAAGCAACCCGTGGTGGAAATTTTGGAAGAAAAAGAGACGGCAATTGAAGAGGAGAGCCAAAAGGAGCCGATTGGAGAAGGAAATTCTAAGGTGGTGGAGCCACTTGATGAGCGCTGCTACATGCCGCCGGTGCCGTTTCCACAACGGCTAGCTAGAGCCAAGATAGAGAAAAGGCGAGCCAAGTTCCTAGAATACTTGAGTGGAGTAAGAGTCAATATTCCTTTCTTAGATGCAATTGTTGAGATCCCGTCTTACGCGAAGTTCTTGAAGGACTTGATTTCGGGAAAGAAAAGGAAGGAAAAAATCATGCTTGCGGAACAAGGAACTTGGTTTACCCGGAAGGAGAAGGAACCGGCGAAATTAAAGGATCCCGGGAGTTTCGGCATCCCTTGCACACTAGGAGGCGTCCCTTTGCAAAAAGCTCTAGTTGACTTGGGCGCTAGTGTGAGCCTTATGCCCCTTAGCATGTTCCGGAAATTGAACACGGGCACCGACTTGAAGCCGACCGACATGAGAATTCAACTTGCGGACGGTCGGATTACTAGGCCGGTAGGGATCGCAGAGAATATTCCACTCCAAGTTTCGGAAGGAATATGCTTGCCATGTGATTTTGTCATAATGGACATCAAGGAAGAGGGCGACACTTCGCTCATACTTGGACGCCCGTTCCTCGCAACCGCCGGTGTTATCGTCGATGTGTGTGAAGGAACTCTATCCTTGAATGTCGGGAACATAGAAGTCGGGCTTCACATACCCAAGGCCATGAAACATATGCCCTATCATGAGGAGTTAGACTATGTGGATCTCCTCGATGAAGTGATTGAAGAAGAAATCCCCCATTCTATTGGTGATCTCCATGACGACGGCTTTGAAGAAGACCAAGCTTCGGGTGAAGAAGAGAAGTTGGAGGACCCTCTGGATAGCTCCACGGATGATGATGAAGGCGACGCTAATGTCCCAAGAATACGAGAGCTTTGCAAGCTCTCAAAGGCCAAGAATCCGAAGAAAGCTCCACCGAACGAAAGATCTGTTGGATACTCGTGGGATTGTTCGTGGGTTGCACGAATATTTTTATTAGCCTATTCACCCCCCCCCCCCCCCTCTAGGCTATGATCCAGATCCAACAAGTGGTATCAGAGCTAGTTTAGAGGATCTAGTCTAGGTTTTTAGATGACTATGAATATATCTGATCGTGCTTTTGCTGAAGGTCAGTCTATAGCCCGTCCCCCTAAGTTTAACGGTGTAGACTTTGCTTATTGGAAGGCTAGGATGAAAATCTATTTAGTGTCTATAGATTATGATGTGTGGGATATTGTTGAAAATGGTTATAGTCTACCCACTATTAAAATTGAAGACACTGTTATGATTAAGCCTAAAGACAAGTGGGATTTAGCTGATAAGAAACTTTATACTCTTAATGGTAAAGCTATGAATGCGCTTATATGTTATATTGATAAATCTGAGTTTAATCGTATCTCACATTGTCTAACTGTGCAGGAAATCTGGAATACTCTGGAGGTGACACACGAGGGAACATCGCAAGTGAAGGAATCCAGACTTGCATTGCTTTGCACAGAATATGAGAGCTTCCGCATTCTACCAACAGAATCTGTGAAAGAGATGTTTGTGAGGTTCACGGACATTGTCTACAAATCCAGTTCCCTCGGTAAGCCATACTCTAGCCATGAACAGGTACGAAAGATCTTAAGGGCTCTACCAAGCTCGTTCAGGCCTAAAGTCACCGCTATTCAAGAAGCTAAGGACTTGTCAACAATGAAAGTGGAGGACTTGATAGGCAACCTGATGTCACACGAGCTTGAGTTGCAGAGTATAGAAGCCAGAGAGAAACCTGAAGAGAAGACCAAAGCTTCCACACCATTAGCTCTTCAAGCTAACGACGACGATCTTGATGAAGAGCAAGCCCTAATGGTCGGAAACTTCAGGAGATACATTCAGACTGATCAAGGAAGAGCTGAGATAGTAAAAAGGTTCATTCGTTCTAATAATTCTAATTTTGGTAGAAATTCCTATGATCAGAAAGCTATTAATAGAAGTGAATGTTTTAAATGCAGGAAGAAAGGGCACCACATAAAAGATTGCCCAAAACAACACACAGCTCAAGTTGCAAAAGGAAAAACGAAAGTGCTGACGTGGGACATGGATAGTGAAGCTGAGGAGGAGGATGAGGAACATGAAGCCCACTCCTGCATGGCATTGATGGCCAAACACACTGAGGTAGAATCTCCCACTAAAGCTGAATTCTTAGAAATCTGTAAAGGAATGCAACATAGAATTGATGAGCTAGAAGCTGATGTGGAATGTTATAGGAATGATAATTTTGATATGCAACAAACTGAGTATGACATGTCTATAGAAATGAAAAATCTTAAACAAGAGCTTGTTGCATGCAAATCTACCATCACCATTTTAGAAAAAGAGAAAGCTAGCGTGCCTGAAAAAATTGATTGTCTTTCATGTTCCTCTTTACTAAAAGATATTAGCATGCATAAGCAAGAATTGATAAAGCTTGGAACTGAGAATGAATTGCTTTCTGAAAAGATTAACATGCTAAATCTTGAACTTAAAGGGAAAATGAGGGATTTTGAAAAGAAAGAAGAGGAAAACAAGCAAGCTTTCATTAGTAAATGCACTGTGCTTGTGAACGAAAATGCTCATTTGAAATCCAAAGTCGCTAGTTTAGAATTGTCATTAAATAAATTTTCTATTGGAAAACAAAATTTGGACATTATTCTTGGAAATCAACATAATGGCAATACTAGGCGAGGACTAGGATATGGTCTTAAAAATGTTGAAAAATCAAAATATAGAAAAGTTCACATTGAAACAACAAAGGTTGGAAATTTTCATGCTAAGTGCTTTACATGTGGATGTGTTGGTCATACTTCATATCATTGCAAATATAGGAACAAAAACATTAAGTTCAAACAAATATGGGTTCCTAAATCTTTGATGACTAACACTAGTGGACCTTGTTGGATTCCAAGGTCACACACAACACCTCTTTTGTAGGTGAGACGGAAATTTGGCGAGGAGCAATAAATTGAGAGTCTCAGTATTTTAGCTCCTTAGTCAAATAGCGACGCGAAGGTATATCTCATTCTTTGAACTTAATGCGTACCTTCATAGCATTTTCTTTGTTAACATTTTTGTGTGCTTGGATTTTTTTTGTTTTTGTTTTGTTTTTGTTTGCTTGATTGTTCTTAGTGTGTTTTTAGCTCTTTATAAAAACCAAAAAAAATGAAAAAGACAAAAGCAAAAAAAATGAGCTTATTGCATATCTTCCTCTTTGCATCATTCTAGTGATATAAATGAATGATGATCATATCCTTGTAGAAAGTGTAGTATTATTATTTTGGCTACATGCGTATGTTTTATTTCAATAATAGCCATGCCAAGTTCAATGATTTAATAATATGATTTCTACACCTACTTTCACTTCCACGAATATTAGACTATGTCGTACTTTTGGAGATACTTTTTATGAATATTGGAAAGTGAATGTAGGATGATTATTAACTGAAAAATCTAAGGGATATGATGTGATTTGCCATGAATAAAAATTGAGCACAAGACAAAGGAAATGAATATGAAAAAAAAACATGAAAATCGCTCCGTATGAAAAATGGATACAATTCATGGTAAATACACCACCCACAAGTATCCAACATAAGCTTTACGGGTAATCTTTAGCGTTGGTGTTTTTACTCGTCAAGCAATGTCACCCCCACATCTAAGAGTCATTTTAGGCTATGTTTTGGGGTGTGATAACTTGAACTCATTTTTAATGAGGTAGGGAAAATCAATCCTAGGTGATACAAAGTTATTTTGGAAAATGCTGGATTGATTTGGTTGAATTTGTAAAAGTATCTCCCTTTGTACTTCTATGTTTAATAATTGCACTTACACGATGGTGTTGAGTTCTAATTATCATTATCGTTAGATTTGAAGTGCTAATTATAGAATAACGACATGCAAATGCTAGTTATAATTAATAATGCCCTCTTTTTGCATGTGATATGTTTTCGTCTTCAAGAATACACTTTTGATGATGACAAAGGGGGAGAAAAGTGTTGAAAGATTTGTGGTATCAATGTTGGTTCAAAATACGGTATTATTGATTGAAGGGGGAGCAATGAAAATACATGAGAATGGGGAGCTTGGAAAAAGGGGGAGCATGCTAATTATATTGTTATATTGTGCATGCTAGTTATGTTTGATATCATCTCATTGAATATATCATATTGCATTACATCATTCATCACACGTCACACAAGTACACTTATTTGTGCAAATCCTTTATGGGTTTGTCATCATCAAAAGGGGTAGATTGTTGAATACAATGATCTAGGATTTATTGTTTGATGATGACAAACATTTGTGAACGATTTGATGTGTGTGTTAAGTGCGTGCAGGAATGGCGAGAACGTAAATCAATGTGTTGGACAAATTGCTATACACATACAAGATGGAGAAATTGCTAGGCACAAAGCAATTGGATTTAGTCAAAGTGATATACACCTAGCAGTATGAATTGGTCAAAAGGAGGTTGGATCAATTCAAATCAATTAGCAAGATATACTACTACCCAAATTTCAATTAGTTTCAATCCCACTATCCAAATACATATATTTTCAGCCGAATTCATCTACAAGGGTCCAAGGGCGAGTTCGTAAATAAACCTAGGGTTTTTTGTATCAAAACCTATTTAATAAAGGCCAGCCATAAACAAGGTGTGCAAAAACATTTTTTTAAGCACAGGTGAAAAAAGAGGCCCCATGTTATAAATCTCCAAGACAAGCAACCGGAATTTTTTTTGGTCAAGAACCCACAGGCCACATCTTTGAACCCCAGGAGCACTTTAAGTTTTTTTTTATTATTTTATGTGTTTTGCCTTTTTTGTTGCTTGTATGACAGCATCACATAGGGGAGCACGGCTTGGAGTTATATTTTGAAGGGGACCAATCAAAAGGAGGGGGATCAGCAAGATTTTTGGGGGAGATCATCAACAGCCGTAATCTTTATCTCCCCATCAAAAGTTAGAGAGGCCGCAAGTTGGGTTTCGAGATAAAGATTACGGCTGTTGATGATCTCCAACATAATAACAGAGTTCAGAAATGCTCAGTGTATAGGTGTAGTCGTCTTTGTCATTTGGCGCAGGTCAGATCTGAATCTGACATGATGTCGTAGTTTCGTCTTACAACTTAAGTTGTGACTCCTCGCTTCTCTTGGAAACTTGCGGATTCGACGATTAAGTACTTGTAAGTTACGGCTTGGTCATGCACAGGGGTCTTGTGCTCTTCTACAAGTCGCGGCCTGCACACACAAAAAATTGGCACAATGAAAAAAACTCTTCCACAAAACTTCTGCACACACAAGTTCGGCACAAACACAAAATTTTGCACACAATAAAAATCGGCCCACACAAATCTTGCACAAAAAAACTTTGGCACAAGCACACAGATTTGCTAAGATTTTGAGTACAGAAATTTTGTGCTCTCACAAAGTTCGGCACCCCAAAAAGAATGAATGAAAGTGCTCTTGGGGATTCTTTTAGGAAGAGGAAAAATATGATGTGCTGATGATTTAAAGAAATAAGGATTGAAGAGCTTCCCTTTTGTGAGGAATTAACTTCGGCAGCCTCTTTATCTCGAAACCCAACTTGCGGCCTCTCTAACTTTTGATGGGGAGATAAAGATTACGGCTGTTGATGATCTCCCCCAAAAATCTTGCTGATGCCCCTCCTTTTGATTGGTCCCCTTCAAAATATAACTCCAAGCCGTGCTCCCCTATGTGATGTTGTCCTGTAAACAACAAAAAAGGCAAAGCACATAAAATAATTTTAAAAAAACTTAAAGTGCTCCTGGGGTTCAAAGATGCGGCCTGTGGGTTCTTGACCAAAAACATTCCGGTTGCTTGTCTTGGAGATTTACAACATGCGGCCTCTTTTTTCACCTGTGCTTAAAAAAATGTTTTTGCACACCTTGTTTATGGCCGGCCTTTATTAAATAGGTTTTGATACAAAAAACCCTAGGTTTATTTACGAACTCGCCCTTGGACCCTTGTAGATGAATTCGGCTGAAAATATATGTATTTGGATAGTGGGATTGAAACTAATTGAAATTTGGGTAGTAGTATATCTTGTTAATTGATTTGAATTGATCCAACCTCCTTTTGACCAAGTCATACTGCTAGGTGTATAACACTTTGACTAAATCCAATTGCTTTGTGCCTAGCAATTTCTCCATCTTGTATGTGTATAGCAATTTGTCCAACACATTGATTTACGTTCTTTCCATTCCTGCACGCACTTAACACACACATCAAATCGTTCACAAATGTTTGTCATCATCAAACAATAAATCCTAGATCATTGTATTCAACAAGATCGGTGTCACTGGCCAAGAAGAAGATAGGAACAAGCTCTAGCTTGGGGGACTTATCCCCAAGATTGCCCATGAGGAGGAGGTGCCGAGGAAGACCAATGATCATCACTACCCAAATCCAAGTGGTCTTCCCGGCAAGTTTGATGGGCATATCTCGTATGCGCCCAACATCACGAGCTAAACTAATATCTAAAGGGGTTGAGCTCATGACCTTAAACGAGCGCTTGTCTGGAGGCAACCCGACGGTTTTTGCATTGTTTTTATTTGATTTTCATTTTTGGTTTAGCCTTTTATTAGCTTTTAGAGTTTTATGTCCATGAAAATCGTGACAACTGGTCCTAATTTTCTTGACATGAGAAGGAGAAAGGGAGACCAATCATATGGAGGATAATCAAGGCAAGGAAGAGCGCTCCAGGAACGCGTTCAGGCCTTAGGAGGAGGAAGAAATAGACTGGAGGAGAAAAACAGAGACCAGAGCGAAAACGGAGAGCCGATGCAGAAAACAGCACGTCACTCGGCCGAGTAGCTTATGCCACTCGGCGGAGCAAAGACTCCACTCGGCCGAGTGGAGCACCAATTAGGGAAGTTTCTGCAGACCAACTCTCTGTTAATTTCTGTAAGTTTTAGTTTTAATTGCCACTCGGGCGAGTGACTTGTCACTCGGCCGAGTGAAACAGATACCCTCTTAGCTCAAAAAATTGCTGAGTGGCAGAGCCACTCGGCCGAGTGGAGTTTCTCCCTTCGGCCTAGTGAGCCAAAGCCACTCGGCCGAGTCGTAAGTGGCAAGGAAATTTTTGAAATTTTTTTCTGTTTACGCACTCGGTCGAGTGACATTGTCACTCGGCCAAGTCGTAACAATTCCTATATATATGCGCTGTGGGCTGCGCAAAAATCGAAACAAAAAACCCCCAATTCAGCCCGAGCCGCTGTCGCTTGAGCTCCCTCGCCCACTGCGACCGCTGCCGCGCCCGAGCCAGTCCCCCATTCACCGTCGATCACCTGCCCGCGGCCGCCGACACCCCTCGTCGGCGCCGGCCGCTGATCGACGCCCCAGATACACACCCGGGGCGGGACTCGTTAGTCTTACCGCAAGCGCACGGTGTAGCGGCGAGCGGGTATCGAACACGAGGAGGGAAAATGACGGTGTCTTCTTCAATTCACCTGGCTATAAGAACAGTCGAGAAATATTCGCAATAAAGCGGTCACAGTCGTTCAATCGTATAAAGAAAATATCAAATTAATAAAAACGCCTAGGGATAGGGAATCCCCGCTACAAACCGTATCTCGTCATTGTGATTCGTAGGTTTCACAATTGCTAGACTTGAAATTCAGGTGAACTAGTTGCAACTAAATGTAGAACCAAGCTCACGCTCTCGCGCTATTGCCGGTCTATAGCAAACCTAGGGTAGGGTCCAATCTCTTGCAAACCCTAACCTAGGCAAGCTAGCGTGAAGAACAACATCATCGTTCAATCGTATCTCGAGCCCACTCTCGTGCAAACTCGAGCTACGACCTAGGTTGGGATAGTTCCTACCCGTCCAATCTCTTGCAAACGGGTATTGGTATAGAATCGCAATCGAAAACCCTAGTTTCGGTCCAATCTCTTGCAAACCGATTCCAGAGAAACCCAATTGTACCCCGAATCGAATTTCTAAGGCTTCCTATCGATTTGGGATCCAATCTCTTGCAAATCCCAATCGGTATGAATCCCTAGCTATTCGTATTAAATCAATCCCAAACTAACCCTAATCAATTCTAGCAAGAATTTCACCAATTCATCACAAATTAGAAATAGGGTTCGTAGGGTTCATCCCTACGCCCTAAGACGATAAAACTACTCACAATTCATAATGCAAATCATTGGGAATTCAATAGAAATATCAATAGAATTCATTGCAATAGAAAATATATCAATAAAAATGAGGTTTTTGATAGAAAGAGAGACAAACCAATGAAGATTCAATAGCATCCAACAAAATAACACTTTTATCTCCCTCCAAAGAACCAAATCTAATCTCCTAAAAAGTATTCTAAAAGGCTGCCAAAAGTATGAAAAAAGCTCCCTAAACTAGGTTAAAAATTGGGGTTAAATACCCCCAAAATCGCCCAAAAAAACTGTGACAAAATTGCCCCTGCGCAGCTTGAAAATCGCACTTTACGCTACAGGCAACGCGGCTCACTCGGCCGAGTGACAAATGTCACTCGACCGAGTGACAGACCCTGACGGATTCCAGTAACTTCGGAATTTTGGGGGTCGTCTCCTCGGGAGTCACTCGGCCGAGTGACTTTCTTCACTCGGCCGATGTGATTTCTTCATTCGATCGATTCGGAACTCGGGAGCTGACTGACGGATTACAGTAACTTCGGGATTCTTGCTTGCCGTCATCGAGATGCCACTCGGGCGAGTGGTCTCTCCGTGCTCGGCCGAGTGGTCTGGCGATGCTCGGCCGAGTGCACGCTGATATTGAATCTGCTGCGTGTCCGATCTGGTCGGCCGAGCAGGCTGTCGATGGTCGGCCGAGTGACTCCTTCACTCGGCCGAGTGGCATGCTGAAAATGCCCAATCTTCGTATTTTTGCTTCCTCGTCGCTCCTACGACGTTCTTTCTTCTTCCACTCCTCTCCAATCGTAGAATTCCCCTCAAAAGAGTCACGGGTGACACTCCGGAGTGGGTGCATCTCAGGATCACTCCAAATCGCTCCAAATCTCCTGAAATTCGACAAAAACAAGAAATCGTGAAAAGCATCGCAATATTGTCGAATAATCGTGAAAAACGTGATACGAGCGATCTAAATGGCATGCAAACATGCAGAAAAAAAGTGTAAAATATGGAGTGATCAAAATCCCCCAAACTTACCTCTTACTCGTCCTCGAGGAAGATGAGTAAAAAGCGAACCCGGTGGATAAAGATAATGGAAACGATGGAAAAAAAATGGAAAATGAAAAATGAAAAAAAAAATAGAAAACGAAGAAGGAAGTTGCTAGATCATTTTTCTCAAGACGTGGGTTTTGCTTACTCATATAGCACGCATCGAATATAAAACACATGTCAAAGACTTTTATCTCGATATCATAGTATAATGGTGCATTTGAAATAGAAAACCCAAGAATATCAATATAGCATGAAAAATGGAATAATTCTAGAATTAACATCGTCTGAAGCATCTAAAGCGGTATACAAAATCGTAGATCACACACTTTTCAATTGAATGCTTTCTATAAGGAGTATAAGAGATATCACACAATAGAGTAGTAAGAATAGAAAAGTGTGGTTTTCATGAAATGAATGCTGAGCGTAGATTTCTGGATTTCGTGAAACTTTTAGCAATCGCACCGAGTATAAAATATTACTTAGCCTAGGTTGACATGCACCGTCATGTAGTCACTCTCTCACACATCATTGGATCCTCTCCCCCAAGCTTATCCATAAGCGTGGTGGCATAAACAAAACAATATTTACATTTCCCGTTTCTTTTGAAGCTCCAAAAGTCAAAGAAATAAAAATAAAAGTAAAAGAGGGAAGAAAGAGAGAAAGGGTATGAGATGGGATCGTTTTCGAACTTCTTTTCTCTTTTTTTTTTCTTTTTCTCTCTATTTTTTCATAACATATATACACAAATGATCCTAAATCAAAAGAGAAGGATATACAAGTATTTTTTTTCTTTTTGGTTTTGGGGAATTTGGAGCATGGGATATAATAACGGGGGGATGCCAATAATAGAATTGCTAAGGGGAGATTCACCAATGAATTTAAAATAGAGATATGATGTTCAAGATATGTGGAGAAAGAAATAAATGTATCTCTCGGTTCACTCTATAGGACGTGCATGACAACTTCAGCAGGGTAATTTAATCTACTCAGTTTAATCCCAAAAAGCAAACTAGTCCAGATATATCAATGCTAGCAAACATTCAATCAACCTGAAGTGAAGCGTACAAATCATGCAATAAGAAGTGATATGAGAAAAGAAAGCAGTACTCTAGATATAAGCAATCAATGCGTGAATCTTGGTGTGTTTTCTACGATAGCATACATATGAATTATCAGACATCAGCTAATAGTAGAATTTCATCCATTTTCATACGGAAAAAGAAGTGGGTTACTATTTTTAAATGCAAAGCAGAACATAGCATATGATATCAGAAACAAAAGCTATGACATGACAAAATTAGCATGCATATAGAGAAAAGCTAACACCACGTCATCGTCATCACAGAAAAATCATCTCTAGCAAAAGATGAAAGAAATAAAGATAAAGGAAAACAGAACAATTTACAATGCAGCACACAAAGAAAAATAAGAAAAACGTGATGCATGGTAAAAAAAGAAAAAGTGATGAAAAATGGGTGCAAAAGTGGAAAAAACGTGAAAAAAAAACTAAAAATAAAGGTGATAAAAGCAAAAAGTGTGAGAACTCACTCCCCCAAGCTAAAGTGCACAGTGTCCTCAATGTGCAAAGTGTGGCACACCGAGAGACGTGTAATGGGTGGGGTGGGTGAGGATGCATACATGATAAAAAGGAAAAATAAACAGAAAATATGATGCGGATATGAATGATGCATGTAAAGATCAGAGTGATGCAGATATGTGTCACCAAAAATACACTCCCTCTCTCCCAAAAAAGATATAAAATGATGTGATCAGAACAGGGACCAAAATAGTGAGGGGAGGAGGTGGGGTCAAAAATCTCCAGGACCAGCAGAAAATGGGCAGCATAACGACAAAAAAGATCAATGGCATCAAGGGTGTGCCTAAGCTGGTGGTGCTGCACTATCTCCGTCCTGTGGCGGAGGTGGTGGTGGGGGTGGTGGTTGAGGTGTCTGCTGGGTGGGTGGGTGTAGTGGAGGCAGTCGCGCCAGGATCTGATTCAGGCAAGCCTGAATATCGGGAAGCATGGCGACGCGGGACTCCACGGAACTGACCGTGGCAGAGAGAGCCCTAAATTCGCCTCTGAGTCCACTCACCGCCCCCTCAAGAGCATGAAGGCTCTGAAGTAGAGTGTCAGGGGGTGGTGGAGCGGAGGGACGAACAGGTCTAGGCTGTGAAGGACGGGGCTGTCTGACACGGGCAGTGTAAATAATCGGGCCAGCAGGTATGTGCGGAAAAGGTGATGTGCTCACTAGTGGGTGCACAGCCTCAGTGTGAGGCTGGGACGCAGGCTGGGACGGAGCAGCAACAGCAGTGGTGGAAGAAAAAATCGGTGATGAGGCAGCAAGAGAGGTCGGTGACACATGTGTGGGGACAGACGTCACGACACTCTCGGATAGGACAGCTGCGGTGGAGACAGAAGGGTCGACCACTGGGGAGGAAGTGTAATGACCAAAAGGTGACACCCCAGCGGACAGCAAGCTGGATAGGGTCTGCACAACAGCAGGGAAGGAAGGCTCACCGCTCTCAAGGATAGTGGGTGGACGCTCGGTAAGAAGTGAGGAAATAGGCTCAACCGAGATAGGCACAGCAGTGGTGGAGGTGGTGGTAGACGTGGTGGGCGTGGTGGACGACTCAGCAAGGGTACTCTCGACACCGACAGAAGTGTGGACAGAGGTGCCGGGAGGTGCAGGGTCAGGCTGAGGGATCACGGGGTCGACGGGTGTAGGTGGTGCCTGCTCAGCTCCCTCGGCCTCGAGCACGTAGGCAGCGGGGATCAGGAGATCCATCACCGGAAGCCAGTCCCCATGTGTCGGTCCTATATGTGTCCGAGCGGGACTCGGGAGGATCATGTAATCGGCACTAAAGGGACCGTGCAACCATACCCAGTGCCGCTGGCCGTGCGGACGAAGCATCTTCATCCGGGCCATAACATCTATCGAGAGTGAAGTGGGGCCTGGGGCTCGTCGCAGGTCGTCGGGTAGGTCCACGCCGGTCATAAGGGCTAGTAGTGTGATCAGACCGTCGTAGCAAATAGGTGAGCGAGCGCCCACCGAAATGATGATGCGGTCTAAAAACCAGCTAGCAATATCAATCTCAACGGCGGGGACCAGGTCGTCGCTACCCATATCTAGAACTCTAGGGCGAGTCATCACGTAGAGCATGTAGAACTCACGCGTAGACATCGTCCCAGGCTCGTACCTCGCCAAGAAAGTAGTCGCCATGAGGCGCTGGGCAATGCGGGGGCAGGGGTGTAGGATGGCTGAGGCCTTGGCCCTACTAGGGTCAAAGCCAAGTGGGGAGCTCGTGATCCGTGTCCAGAATGTGGAAGTGTCGAATGACTGTGGTGGGATGTGCGTGGGTGCGTAGGCTCAGTCGGGGACAGGGACAGTGGGCCACTGGAAGAATGCACGAAGCATGTCGAGAGTGACCTCGCACTCTCGATCCATCAGGCGGAATGTGCATCCTCCAGGGGTCTGGGCTATCGAGCTAAGAACCTTAAGTGTCGGACGGACGTAGGTGTCCGCCGACACAGACAAGAAGTCGCGCCAATCCACGTTGTCGTACAACGTGAGCATCCCCTCTAGTACCCCTAGGTGGTCAAGGTCTGCTAAGTGTGCGAACCTAGAGGGCACTATCGAGCGCTGGGCGATACGCTCAAATCGGACGCGCTGTGCGTCGTCTCTGAACGTGATCCCCAGCGGCCCGACGGCGGGAGCCGGTGGTGGCTGTGCGTGGATGGGATCGACGGGAAGCGGCTGTGTGGGTGGTGGTGGCTGTGGCGGGCTAGGTGGAGGGGAGTTCTCCCTAGCGTGAGAGGGACCGGGGTCATCTGTCTGCCTCCGCTTGGGGGCGGATCCCCGTGTGCATGGCCTAGTACGGGGCGGCATGTGTGCCACGAGTGCTCACCCAACAAAAATAATATGTGGCGTGCTAAATAATGGAACGAATGTACCTGAACACGTCGCGAGAGCAAATCAGCCAATGAGTGCGAAGAACGCCGCCTCCGTGGAGCTAAAAGCACGTCCAGAAGCTCCCCAAAGCTCCCCCCCAAGATAGCCTGCAAATCAAACAACGATATCAGCGGATAATATTCAAAATACATGGGGGAGATGGGGTATAATAGATAGATAAGAAATTTAATTTGAGTTTTGAGCTCAACGGGTCTATGGATCGAGAGAAACAAGGAGAAAATAGGATATCGGGGCAAACCAAGGTGGTAGGGGGTAAACCGAGGCGGCGCCGGCGAGGTGGTAGGTGGCCGACGATCGGAGTGAGGAGGGGAGGTTGGTCGCCGGTCGGAGGGGATTGATTCGGGCACGGGGGCTCTTGCAGCGGGCGAGGGAGACGAAGCAGCGCGAATGCTCAGGCAAAATCGGGGAAAATTGAGGTTTAAGAAAATCGCGCCCGCCCCACAGTATATATATAAATTGTTACGACTCGGCCGAGTGTAAATGTCACTCGGCCAAGTGCGTAAACAAATGAAATTTTGAAAAATCTCGTTCCCACTTACGACTCGGTCGAGTGGAATTTGTTCACTCAGCCGAAGGGAGAGAACTCCTTCGGCCGAGTGGCTCTGCCACTCGGTAATTTTTAGGCTAGGAGGGTATCTGTTTCACTCGGCCGAATGACTTTACGTACTCGGTCGAGTGGCAATTAATGCTGAAATGCACAAAAAAGACAGAGAGTTGGTTCCGCAGACTTACCTGGTTGGTGCCCCACTCGGCCGAGTGGGGTCCTTTGCTCGGCCGAGGCGCATATGATACTCGGCCGAGTGACGTGCTGTTTTCTGCTTCGGGGCTCCGTTTTCGCTCTACTCTCTGTTTTTCTTCCTCCAGTTGGTTTCTTCCTCCTCCTAAGGCCTGAACGCATTCCTGGAGCGCTCTTCCTTGCCTCTATCGTCCTCTTATGATTGATCTCCTTCTTTCCTTCTCCTGTCATGAAAAATAGGACCCGTTGTCACGATTTTTATGGGCAAAAAGACTCTAAAAACTAACAAAAGTCTAAACCAAAAATGAAAATCAAATAAAAATAATGCAAAAACCGTCGGGTTGCCTCCCGACATGCGCTCGTTTAAGGTCTTGAGCTCGACCCCTTTGGATATTCAATTTAGCGCAGGATGTTGGGTGCATATGAGATGCACCCGTCGAATTTGCCGGGAAGACCGCTCGGATTTGGATCGTGGTGGTGTGTGGCCTTCCTCAGTGCCCCTTCATCATGAGCAATGTTGGGGGATGGCTCCCCCAAGCTTGAGCTTGCTCCGGCCTTTGACTTCGTCGGTGACACCGATCTTCGAATCGGTGGAGCTTTCTTCGGATTTTTCAATATCGAGAGCTTGCAAAGCTCCCGTATTCTCGCGACATCAGCGTTGCCATCATCATTCACCGTGGAGCTATTGGGAGAGTCCTCCATCTTCTCTTCTTCGACCAAATCTTGGCCTTCTTCAAAGCAGTCATCATGGAGTGCACCGATGGAGTAGGGGATAGCCTCTTCTATTACCTCGTCAAGGAGGTCCACATAATCTAGCTCCTCATAATACGGCATGTGCTTCATAGCCTTTGGTATATGGAGCTCGACTTCAATGTTGCCGACGTTCAAGGTAAGAGTTCCCTCCCGCACATCGACGATTACACCGGCGGTGGCGAGGAATGGGCGTCCAAGTATGAGCGATGTGTCACCCTCCTCCTTGATATCCATGATCACAAAATCACAAGGCACGCATATGCCTCCCGGAACTTGGAGTGGGATGTTCTCCGTGATCCCAACCGGCCTAGTGATCCGACCGTCTGCGAGTTGAATCCTCATGTCGGTCGGCTTTAAATCGGTGCCGGTGTTCAACTTTCGGAACATGGTGAGAGGCATGAGGCTCACACTAGCGCCCAAATCAACCAATGCTTTTTGTAAGGGGACGCCTCCTAGTGTGCAAGGGATCCGGAAGCTCCCGGGATCTTTAAATTTGGTGGGCTCCTTTTCCTTCCTAGTGAACCAAGTTCCTTGTTCCGCGAGCATGATCTTCTCCTTCCTTTTCCTTCCCGTAATCAAGTCCTTTAAGAACTTCGCGTAGGACGGTATTTCCACTATGGCATCAAGGAAAGGGATATTGAGGCTCACCCCTCTCAAGTATTCGAGGAACTTGGCTAGCCTCTTCTCGATCTTGGCTCTAGCTAGCCGTTGAGGGAAAGGCACCGGTGGCATGAATCGGTGCACATCAATAAGTTCCTCCACTCTAGATTTTGCTCCTTCTTGCGGCTCCTCCTCTTTTTCCACCTCAATTGCCGGCTCGCTCTCTTCTAGAATCTCCACCACGGGTTCCTTGACTTGAGTCATGGGGGGAGTGGTATCCTTCCTACCCCTTGTCGTAACCGCAACAACCGCGTTGATATGGCCGGTGTTGCCCCGTGGATTTGGCTCGGGTTGAGCCGGCAATTGTTGGTTGTTCCTATTAAGCAACGCAAGTTGCTTCCCAATTTGAGCGACGATGGTGGTGAGAGAATCTTGTCCCGCCTTCAACGTGGCGTTAATCTTTCTCTGCTCCACCATAAACTCCTCCACCTTAGCTTCAAAATCCGAACGTGGTTGAGCTTGCAGAGGGTTGGGATTTCTCCAACCTTGATTATACCCGGGTGGCCTATAAGATCCCACTTGTTGCCTAGGTTGGAAGTTTTGTTGTGGTGGCCCCCTTGGTTGATAATTCGGTTGTGGTGGTGGAGCCCGAACTTGAGGAGGTTGTTGTGGCGGGGGGTTCAAGGCACCATCATTATTAGCATAGGAAAAACCTGGATGGTTTCTAGCGGCCGGGTTGGCCCAATATCCGGAATTCCCCGCAACATACTGAATTTGCTCCAAAGCTCCTTCTCCATTCTCTCCTCCTACATACATGGCTTGGGATTGGTCTTGCCAATCACTCATATGGTTTGTCGATGCAGATGTAGAAGGAGCTCCATGCAGCTTGGTAATGTATTTCTCCAATCTCTCCACTACCTTGTGGAGAGAGTCAAATTTGCTAGCAAGCTCCGCCACGGCCTTGGCCTCATAAATACTTGTGGGTTTCAAGGAGGACGAAGAATGTCCTCGCTCGTCCCCCCACTGTTGGTTGTTGGAGGCCATCTCCTATAGCAAGGCAGTAGCTTCATCGGGGGTCTTTGACAAAATGGCTCCGTTGGCGGTAGCATCAATAATCTGTTTTGTGCCCGGTTGGAGTCCATTGTAGAAACTGTGGACAAGCTCCCAATCCTCTATGCTGTGATGGGGCATTGATGCTGCAAGTCCTTGGAGAGATCCCACACCTCATAGAGAGTCTCCTGAGGTCCTTGCTTGAAGGACATGAGAGCACTTCTTATCTTCACCGTCTTGGAGGGCGGGTAAAATTTGTCGACGAAGGCACTCGCCAATTCATCCCAAGTGGTGAAGATTCCTTCAGCTTGCGTCCTCAACCAATATAAGGCCTTGTCTTTGAGTGTGAAGGGGAAGAGGCGCAGTCTGATAGCATCTATGGAGACGCCCGGCATTTGGAAGGTGGCACATTTTGATAAAAAGAGCTGGATGTGGTAATGAGGGTTTTCTTGGGAATTCCCATGAAAAGGGTCTTGCTGCATCAGAACTACCAATCCAGTCTTCAACTCGAAATTTTTGTTGGCCGCCAACTCCGGTATAGCTATGGACGAGGTCGTGGAGGAGGTCTTAGGCCGAAGCCTATCTCTAATGGAAATGATCCTCGCCATTTGCGCCGCCAATTCTTCGGGTGTCTCAGGATGGGTCATAAAATTCCCTTCCATATCGAGTCTCCTCTCCGCTCTGATCCTCCTCAATGTACGTTCGATCTCCGGATCGTATAGTATTTCTTCGGGGTCCGCTGTGGATCTCGTGTACATGCATGGAAAAACAGAGTTTCAAAGAAATAGTTAGCACAAAGGAAGGGTAAAATAAAAATAAAAATAATAAAACAAAAAGAAAAATAGCTAGGTAGGTAGGATCAAACACTATCGCCTCCCCGGCAATGGCGCCAAAAACTTGATCGACGCCCTGGATACACACCTGGGGCGGGACTCGCTAGTCTTACCGCAAGCGCACGGTGTAGCGGCGAGCGGGTATCGAACACGAGGAGGGCAAATGACGGTGTCTTCTTCAATTCACCTGGCTATAAGAACAGTCGAGAAATATTCGCAATAAAGCGGTCACAGTCGTTCAATCGTATAAAGAAAATATCAAATTAATAAAAACGCCTAGGGATAGGGAATCCCCGCTACAAACCGTATCTCGTCATTGTGATTCGTAGGTTTCACAATTGCTAGACTTGAAATTCAGGTGAACTAGTTGCAACTAAATGTAGAACCAAGCTCACGCTCTCGCGCTATTGTCGGTCTATAGCAAACCTAGGGTAGGGTCCAATCTCTTGCAAACACTAACCTAGTCAAGCTAGCGTGAAGAACAACATCATCGTTCAATCGTATCTCGAGCCCACTCTCGTGCAAACTCGAGCTACGACCTAGGTTGGGATAGTTCCTACCCGTCCAATCTCTTGCAAATGGGTATTGGTATAGAATCGCAATCGAAAACCCTAGTTTCGGTCCAATCTCTTACAAACCGATTCCAGAGAAACCCAATTGTATCCAGAATCGAATTTCTAGGGCTTCCTATCGATTTGGGCTCCAATCTCTTGCAAATCTCAATCGGTATGAATCCCTAGCTATTCGTATTAAATCAATCCCAAACTAACCCTAATCAATTCTAGCAAGAATTTCACCAATTCATCACAAATTAGAAATAGGGTTCGTAGGGTTCATCCCTACGCCCTAAGACGATAAAACTACTCACAATTCATAATGCAAATCATTGGGAATTCAATAGAAATATCAATAGAATTCATTGCAATTAAAAATATATCAATAAAAATGAGGTTTTTGATAGAAAGAGAGACAAACCAATGAAGATTCAATAGCATCCAACAAAATAACACTTTTATCTCCCTCCAAAGAACCAAATCTAATCTCTTAAAAAGTATTCTAAAAAGGCTACCAAAAGTATGAAAAAAGCTCCCTAAACTAGGTTAAAAACTGGGGTTAAATACCCCCCCCCCCCCCCCCCTCGCCCTAAAAACTGTGACAAAATTGCCCATGCGCAGCTTGAAAATCGCACTTTACGCTACATGCAACGCGGCTCACTCGGCCGAGTGACAAATGTCACTCGGCCGAGTGACAGACCCTGACGGATTCCAGTAACTTCGGACTTTTGGGGGTCGTCTCCTCGGGAGTCACTCGGCCGAGTGACTTTCTTCACTTGGCTGATGTGATTTCTTCATTCGGCCGAGTCAGAACTCGTGAGCTGACTGACGGATTACAGTAACTTCGGGATTCTTGCTTGCCGTCTTCGAGATGCCACTCAGGCGAGTGGTCTCTCCGTGCTCGGCCGAGTGGTCTGGCGATGCTCGGCTGAGTGCACGCTGATATTGAATCTGCTGCGTGTCCGATCTGGTCGGCCGAGCGGGCTGTCGATGGTCGGCCGAGTGACTCCTTCACTCGGCCGAGTGGCATGCTGAAAATGCCCAATCTTCGTATTTTTGCTTCCTCGTCGCTCCTACGACGTTCTTTCTTCTTCCACTCCTCTCCAATCATAGAATTCCCCTCAAAAGAGTCACGGGTGACACTCCAGAGTGGGTCATCTCAGGATCACTCCAAATCGCTCCAAATCTCCTGAAATTCGACAAAAACAAGAAATCGTGAAAAGCATCGCAATATAGTCGAATAATCGTGAAAAACGCGATACGAGCGATCTAAATGGCATGCAAACATGCAGAAAAAAGGTGTAAAATATGGAGTGATCAGCCGCCACCGCCTCCGTTCACGCTGTTTTGCCCTAAAAAGCCCCGTTTCTCCACGTTTCTCCTGATTCGTACGCCCATTGAGCCCCGAACCCAAATTAATTTTTATATCTATCTATTATCCCCCATCTCCCCCATATATATTGAATATTATTTGCTGATTTGATCGTTTGATTTGCAGGCTAGCTTTGGGGAGCTTTGGGGAGCTTTGGGGAGCTTTTGGACGTGCTTTGAGCTTCGCGGCGAAGGCGTCTCTTTGCACACACAGCTGTTTGCTCTCGTGGCGTGTTCAGGTACACTCGTTCCATCACTTAGCATGCCGCATTATATATTTGGTTGGGACACGTCTCGCGGCACACATGCCGCCGCGCACTAGGCCACGTACACGGGGAGCCTCTTCGAAGCGGAAGAGGACCGATGATCCCGGTCCCTCTCACGCTAGGGAGGACTCCCCTCCACCTAGCCTGCCACCACCACCGCCACCTACACAGCCGATCCCTGCTGATCCTGTCCCTCCACCCGCTCCCGCCGTCGAGCCGATGGGGATTACGTTTCGAAATGACGCACACCGCGCCAGATTCGAGCGTATCTGCCATCGCTCGATAGTACCCTCAAGGTTTTCATACCTAGCTGACCTTGACCACCTAGAGGTACTCGAGAGGCTTCTCACGTTGTACGACAATGTGGGATGGCGTGATTTTTTGTCGGTGTCGGCGGATACTTACATCCGTCCGACACTAGAGGTCCTAAGCTCTATTGACTGGACCCCTGGAGGATGCACATTCCGCTTGATGGATCGAGAGTGCGGGATCACTCTCGACATGCTTAGAGCATTCTTCCAGTGGCCCGTCGTCCATGTCCCTAACCGCGCCTACGCTCCCACGCACATCCCACCCTCGTCGTTCGATACCTCCACCTTCTGGACACGGATCACGGGATCCCCATTCTCCTTTGACCCTAGTAGGGCCAAGGCCTCAGCTATCCTGCACCCCTGCCTCCGCATTGCACAGCGCCTCATGGCGACTACTTTCCTAGCGAGGTACGAGCCCAGGACCATGTCTACGCCAGAGCTCTACATGCTCTACGCGATGACTCGTCCTAGGGTTCTGGATAGGGGTAGTGACGACTTGGTCCCCGCCATCGAGATCGACATTGCTAGTTGGTTTTTGGACCGCATCATCATTTCGGTGAGCGCTCGCTCACCTATCTGTTGCGGCGGTCTGATCACTCTTTTGGCCCTTCTGATCGGCGTGGACCTACCTGACGACTTGCGTCGAGCTCCGGGCCCCACTTCACTTTCCATAGATGTTATGGCCTGGATGAAGATGCTTCGTCCCCACGGTCACCAGCACTGGGTGTGGTTGCACGGTCCCTTCAGCGGTGACTACATGGTTCTTCCGAGCCCCGCTCGGACACACATTGGACTGGCTCACGGGGACTGGATTCCAGTGATGGATCTTCTTATCCACGTCGCCTACGTGCTTGAGCCCGAGGATGCTGAGTAGGCACCCCCTGCACCCCTTGTCGACCTCGTGATCCCTCAGCCCGCACCTGCACTTTCTGCACCTCCCGACACCTCTGTCCACACGTCTGTTAGTGTCGAGAGCACTTTAGCTGAGCCCACCACCAACACTGAGCCTATGTCCATTGACCCTATCACCTCTCTGAGTCCCGAGCGTCCACCCACCATTCTTGAGAGCGGCGAGTCTTCCTTTTCTGCTGCCGTGGAGACCCTCTCCCGATTGTTGTCCACGACTCTTGTGGAGCCCACTTTTATGCCCTACACAGCCTTCCCAGTCGTCGACCTTACGGTCTCCACCGCCCCCGTCTTTACCGAGAGCGTCGTGACATCTGTCCCCACTTCTGCGTCACTGACCTCTCCTGCTACCTCGTCGCCCATTTTGACTTCCACCTTTGCTGCTGCTGCTTCCGCTTCAACCCAGCATGCGTCCCAGCCTCACACCGAGGCTGGGCATCACATAGTGAGCACAGCACCCATTCCACACTTTCCTGCTGGCCCCATTCTATACACTGCCCGGCAGAGACAGCCCCACACCTCACATGTTAGACCTGTACGTCCCTCCGCTCCACCATCCCCTGACACTCTAGTTCAGAGCATTCGTGCTCTTGAGGGGGCTGTTAGTGGACTTCGAGGGGACTTTAAGGCTCTCTCCACCACAGTAGGTTCCTTGCAGACCCGCGTCACCATCCTACCCGATATTCAGGCTTGCCTGAATCAAATTCTGGCGCGTCTGCCCCCACTACCCCCACCCACCCTGCAGATACCACACCCACCACCTCCACCACCACCTCCACCACAGGACGGTGCTGGTGCAACCCCACCACCAGCTTAGGCACACTCTTGATGCCTCTGATATTTTTTGTCGTTTTGCTGCCCGTTTGTTCTTGGGCCTGGTGATTTTTTGCCTCCCTCCTCCACGTACTATTTTGGTGCCTTCCTGTTCATATCTTTTTTATATCTTTTTGGGAGTGAGGGAGAGACTTTTGGGGACACCTATATCTGTACCATACTGATCTTTGCATGCATCACATTCATTCACATCTTATTTTCCTTGTCTTTTTCTTTCTTTTTCATCATGCATGCATCCTCACCCACCCCACCCACTTCACGTCTCTCGGTGTGCCACACTTTGCACATTGAGGACACTGTGCACTTCAGCTTGGGGGAGTGAGTTCTCACACTTTTTATTTTTTGCCACCCCTTTTTTTTATTTCTCACATTTTCTTTCCACTTTTGCACTTATTTTCACCACTTTTTCATTTTTTATCATGCATCACGTTTTCTTTTCCTTTTTGAGTATGCTGCATTGTATATATTGTTCTATTTTCTTTTATCTTTGTTCCGTTCATCTTTTGCTAGAGATGTTTTTTCTGTGATGATGATGACGTGGTGTTAGCTTATCTCTATGTGCATGCTATTTTGTCACGTCATATCTTTTGTTTCAGATATCATATGCTATGTTCTGTTTTGCATTTTGAAATAGTAACACACTCTTTTCCTGTATGAATATGGATGAAATTCTGTTATTAGCTGATGTCTGATGATTCATATGTATGCTTTTCATAGAAAACACACCAAGCTTCACGCATTGATTGCTTATATCTGGAGTACTGCTTTCCTTTCTCATATCACTTCTTATTGCATGAATTGTACGCTTCACCTTCAGGTTGATTGAATGTTTGCTAGGATGATATATCTGGACTAGTTTACTTTTTGAGATTAAACTGAGTAGATTATATTACTCTGCTGAAAGTTGGCGTGCACGTCTTATAGAGTGAACAGAGTGATACATTTATTTCTTTCTCCACATATCTTGAGAATCATTTCTTTATTTGAAATTCATTGGTGAATCCCCCCCTTTAGCAAGTCTATTATCGGCATTTCCCCCGCTATTAATTTTCATGCTCCAAATCCCCAAAATCAAAAAGAAAAAAAATATATGCTTGTATATCCTTCTCTCTTTTGAATTGGGATCGCTTATGTATATATGTTTATTCAAAAAAAAGAAAAGAAAAAGAGAAAAATTGTGAAAAAGAAAAGAAAAGAGAAAAGAAGTTCATAACGATCCCATCTCATACTATTTCTCTCTTTCTTCCCTCTTTTTTGTTTTTATTTTTACCTTTTTTGGAGCTTCAAAAGAAATGGGGAATGTACATATTGATTTGTTTATGCCACCACGCTTATGGATAAGCTTGGGGGAGAGGATCCAATGATGTGTGAGAGAGTGACTACCTGACGGTGCATGACAACCTAGGCTAAGTAATCTTCTATACTCGGTGAGATTGCTAAAGTTTTACGAAATCCAGAAATCGACACCTAGCATTCATTTCATGAAAACCATACTTTTCTACCCTTACTGTTCCATATCGTGTGATATCTCTAATACTCCTTATAGAAAGCATTCAATTGAAAATTGTGTGATCTATGGTTATGCATACCGCTTTAGATGCTTCAGACGATGTTAATCCTAGAATGATTCCATATTTCATGCTATTTTGATATTTTCGGGGTTTTCTATTTCCAATGCATTATTATACTATGATATCGAGATAAAAGTCTGTGACATGTGTTTTATATTCGATGTATGCTATATGAGTAAGCAAAACCCACGTCCTGAGAAAAATGTTCTAGCACCTCTCTTCTTCGCTTTATATTCTATTTTTATTTTTTATTTTCCTTCTTTTCCATTATTTTGCCTGTCGGGTTTACTTTTTACTCATCTTCCTCGAGGACGAGTAAGAGGTAAGCTTGAGGGATTTTGATCACTCCATATTTTACACTCTTTTTCTGCATATTTGCATACCACTTTGATCGCTCATATAGCGTTTTTCATTATTATTCGACAATATTGCGATGATTTTCACGATTTCTTGTTTTTTTTGTCGTATTTCAGGAGATATGGAGCGATTCGGAGTGATTTTGAGATCAAGAGGATTTGCACCCACTCCGGAGTGTCACCCAAGGCTCTGATGGAAGACAATTGGAAGAAGAAGGAACTTCATAGGAGCAACGAGGAAGCGAAACGATGAAGATTGGGTATTTGTAGCATCTCACTCGGCCGAGTGAAGCACTCACTCGGCCGAGCCAGAAGACCACTCGGCCGACCAGACCGGACACGCATCAACAGAAGGAAATCGGCGTGCACTTGGCCGAGTGACGATAGTCCACTCGGCCGAGCATGGAAATCCCCTCGCCCGAGTGGCATGGGAAAATCCACATCAAAAGAGGCCGACTTACTGGAAATGTACAGGCGATTCAGGGTTTTCACTCGGCCGAGCATGAAAAGCCCCTCGGCCGAGTGAGTAAAGCCACTCGGCCGAGTCACCTCCGAAGACAGACCCCCAAAAATCCCCAACTTACTGTAATTGTACAGGGTTTGTCACTCGGCCGAGTGACATTTGTCACTCGGCTGAGTGAGCCGCCCAGCCTGCTGCGTAAACTGTGATTTCTGGGCTGCGCAGGGGCGTTTTTGTCACGATTTTTTGGCCGATTTTGAGGTGTATTTAAACCCAGTTTTTGCCCTAGTTAGAAAGAACTTTTTGATACTTTTGGCAGCCTTTTAGAGAGCTTTTTTTAGATCAATAGATTTAGCTTTTCTCTTGGAGATTAAAAGGTTATTTTTGTTGGATGTTATTGGGTTCTCAGTGGTTTGTCTCTCTTCTTATCAAAACCCCTATTTTTGTTGATAATTTCTCTATTGCAATGAATTGTGTTGATTTTGCTATTGAATTTCTTATGAATTGCATGATGATTAGTGAGTAGTTTTATTGTCCTAGGGCATAGGGATGAACCTTAAGAACCCTATTTCTGAATTGTGATGGATTGGTGAAATTCTTGCTAGAATTGATTAGGGTTAGGTTGGGATTGATAAATTACGGATAGCTAGGGATTCATATCGATTGGGATTTGCAAGAGATTGGATCCCAATTGATAGGGAGCCCTAGAAATTCGATTTAGATTTACGATTGGACTTTTCTAGAATTGGTTTGCAAGAGATTGGACCAAAGCTAGGGTTTTCAATCGTAATTCTATACCAATACCCGTTTGCAAGAGATTGGACGGGTAGGAACTATCTCAACCTAGGTCGTAGCTTGAGTTTGCATGAGAGTGGGCTCAAGATACGATCGAACGATGATGTCGATCCCAATGCTAGCGGCTTAGGTTAGGGTTTGCAAGAGATTGGGCCCTACCTTAGGCTCGATATAGACCGGCAACAGCGCGAGAGCGTGAGCTTGGTTCTACATTTAGTTGCGACTAGTTCACCTAAAATTCAAGTCTAGCAATGATGTAACCTACGAATCACAACGATGAGATACGGTCCGTAGCGGGGATTCCCTATCCATGGGCGCTTTATTTCATTGATATTTCTATCGACATTCGAACGATTGTGACAATTTTACCCAAAATTATTCTTGACCACTTTGATAGCTAGGTGATTAGAACCAGAGACACCGTCATTGTTCCTCCCTGAGTTCGATACCCGCTCGCCACTACGCCGTGCGCTTGCGATAAAACTACAATCGTTCTCTGGGTGTATATCCGGGGCATCGACCAAGTTACCGAGCAATGATCCGACTACAAGCTAGATGCACCCCTGTTGATGCCTTGGCAAAATGCGGAGAGCCCGTACCTCATTTCTCAGATGGAACGGTTTGGTTCTTGGGTTCGGGGAAATATGGGTTGGCAGGGTTAGGGTTTTGGGGAATTTGGATGTATGGCTTAATAGTAGGAGATGGGGGAGTAGATGGTGTTCATGGTGTTGGGTAATGGTTGTGGGTTGATTTGGTTTCAAGAAATTGCTGGTGGAAGGCAAATTTGGTGTTTGGGTGTTGGGTTCCCTTTTTTTCTTCGAAATGGGTCGTGTGGGGAAGATGGTTGGCTTTATTAGGATGCAGCGAGCCGATCGGATGGAGTCCACCCGATCGGGTCATTGCATTGGGTGTATTCCAATTGAGAAATGAAGCTACAGGTCACCTGATCGATTGAGAGTTCACCCGATCGGGTCACCGACTATTAGAAAGTTCACATGGTTACTGGAAAATATGACCCGATCAACCACCCGTTCACCGGTTGTGTCACTCGATCGGGTGATCCAATTGCTTGATTATCAGATACTGGAGTAGTTTCAACCGGACATCAACCCGATCGTGACAGTATCACCCGATTGGGTGATTCTTCCACAGAACCAAAGCAGTCCTTGCACAACCCAGCACAAAATTTCAAAATTCGCTAAGTTTCGAAACAAGGACCCCCCTCCCGAGCTGTAAATTTATACTAATATATACCAATCAATCTTATTGAAAGCGAGTAAAGGGTTAGAACATGGGTTGCCTCCCATGAAGTGCTTGGTTATAGTCGGCAGCTCGACTCCTCAATTTATGTTCAATGTAGATCCGGAGGATTTGCAGCGGAGATGTCGGTCGTTGAGTTTTCGACCGAAGAGATTGTGAGCTCGCTGATCGTATAGTGCTTTAAGCACTGCCCATTGACCTTAAAGGGTTCTTCTCTTCCCATGATCTCAATGGCTCCATGTGGGAAGACCTTGGTGACTCGGAAGGGTCCCAACCACCTAGACTTAAGCTTTCCGGGAAAAAGCCTCAGTCTTTAATTAAATAGGAGAACTAAGTCCCCTTCCTTGAATTCTTTCTTCAAGATACGACTGTCGTGCCACCGCTTCAATTTCTCTTTGTAGATCCAGGCATTTTCATATGCGTTGAGCCGGATCTCATCAAGTTCATTTAACTGGAGTTGTCGGTGGCTCTCTACCTCTTTGGCGTTGAAGTTCAGATTCCTGACTGCCCAAAATGCTTTATACTCCAATTCCACAGGCAAATGACATGCCTTCCTGTAGACAAGTCGATAAGGGGTCGTCCCGATCGGAGTCTTAAATGCAGTTCGGTAGGCCCAGAGCGCAACTGAAAGCTTGGATGACCAATCCTTCCTAGAGCTAGCTACTGTCTTCTCTAGGATACTCTTTATCTCCCGGTTCGAGACTTCCACCTGGCCGCTAGTTTGCGGATGATAAGCACGCCCGATTCACTGCTGCACTCCGTACTTCTTCAAAAGGGCTTCAAATTTTTTCTCTATGAAGTGGCTCCCTCCATCACTAATTAGGACTCGAGGCACACCGAATCTCGGGAAGATGTTGTTTTTCAAGAATTTGGCCACTACCTGGGAATCATTGGTGGGGCTAGCTGTCGCCTCCACCCACTTGGAAACATAGTCCACGGCCACCAAGATGTACTGGTTACCAGAGGAAAAGGGAAACGGTCCCATGAAGTCGATTCCCCAAACATCGAAGATCTCAACTTCCAGGATGTAATGTTGTGGCATTTCGTTTCTCTTGGATATGTTTCCCGTCCTTTGGCACTTGTCGCAGGCCTGTACATATGCATAAGTGTCCTTGAAAAGAGCCGGCCAATAGAAACCACTTTGGAGAATCTTCGTCGTGGTCTTATAAGAACTTGCATGGCCTCCGCATTTTTGATCATGGCAATGAGAAATTATGGAGGTCGCCTCCGTTTCAGGAATACACATCGGTATCACCCCATCATTGCAAGTCTTGTATAGATAAGGGTCATCCCAATAGAATTTCCGAACTTCGTGAAAGAACTTCTTCTTTTGCTGATAACTTACATTGTGGGGTACAATGGCGCACGTGAGATAGTTGGCGATGTCGGCATACCACGGAGTCGAAACAGAAGAAATAGAGAAAAGATTCTCATCAGGAAGTGAGTCATCAATAGGAGTGGCATCCGGGTCAAAGGTAGATAACCTAGATGGATGGTCGGCGATGACATTCTCCGTCTCTTTCTTGTCCTTGATTTCCAAGTCAAATTCCTGGAGGAGGAGAATCCACCTTATGAGGCACAGCTTTGCCTCCTTCTTGCTCAAAAGGTACTTGAGGACAGCATGATCGGTATGCACGATAACCTTAGCGCCCACAAGATACGACCGGAACTTATCCATGGCATGGATGATGGTTAGCAATTCCTTTTCAGTCGTCGTATAGTTCCTTTGAGCCTCGTCGAGGGTCTTGATTGTATAATAAATAACGTGCAGATTTTTGTCTTTCCTTTGCCCCAAGACGGCCCCAACTGCATAGTCGCTAGCGTCGCACATCAATTCAAACGGTAGACTCCAGTCGGACGGTTGAATCACAGGTGCGGAAATAAGGGCTTGCTTCAAGAGGCGGAAAGCTTCCATACACTTGTCATCGAAGACGAAAGGTGTATCCTTCACGAGGAGCTGAGTCAAGGGCCTAGAAATTTTAGAGAAATCCTTTATAAACCGGCGGTAGAATCCCGCATGCCCTAAGAACCCACGGACTCCCCAAAGGTTAAGTGGAGGCGGAAGCTTTTCGATGACATCGACCTTTGCTTTGTCCACCTCAATCCCTCTTGAAGAGATAATGTGTCCCAACACGACTCCTTCTTGTACCATAAAGTGGCACTTCTCCCAATTTAGAACAAACCCTTTATCTTGGCATCTTTGCAGGACTTTAGCTAGGTTGTGGAGACACGATTCGAACTCCGTTCCATAAACAGAAAAATCATCCGTGAAGACCTCCATTATGTCCTAGGAGAAATCGGAGAAAATTGCAGACATCAATCTTTGAAAGGTGGCCGGGGCGTTGCAAAGCCCAAACGGCATCCTCCTATAAGCATACGTCCCAAACGGACATGCAAAAGTGGTCTTCTCTTGGTCATCATGGTGGATGGGAATTTGCAGGAAGCCAGAGTATCCATCCATGAAGCAAAAAATAGTTGTGCTTGGCCAGTCTTTCAAGCATTTGATCAATAAAAGGAAGAGGATAATGATCTTCCCTCATGGCTTTGTTTAATTTATGGTAATCAATGCACATCCGATATCCGGTGACTGTCCTTGTAGGTATAAGCTCATTTTTCTCGTTACGAATGACTATCATTCCTCCCTTCTTGGGCACAACATGTACCGGGCTAGCCCAACGACTATCAGAAATAGGGTGGATAATCCCGGCCCGGAGAAGTCTAACAATCTCCTTCTTAACTACTTCCATCATAATGGGGTTCAATCTTCGTTGTGGCTCAATGGAAGTGGCTTGCTCATCTTCAAGAAATATCCTATGCAAGCAAAGCCCCAAGCTTACTCCCTTCAAGTCCTCAATTACATACCCGAAAACATTCTTAAATCTCTTCAGAACATCAAGAAGTTTGGCCATCTGGTCTTCGGGTAGAGAGGAGTTCACAATGATCGGCTGCATCGAATCCTTCCCCAAATATTCATACCTCAATCCCGGAGGTAACTCCTTCATCTTGACTTCGTGTGGTCCCGATACATATTTTTCAAACTGTGCATCCTCCAATGAAAGAGCCTCTTTCCGGGTCTCCGGTATGCCAACATCCGGAACTTCAATTTCAACCATGGGTCCGTGGGGCGAAGCTTTGCAAGGTGGTGAGGAGATGATCGCTCCGTATTTTACACCCTTTTTCTGCATGTTTGCATGCCACTTTGATCGATCATATCGCGTTTTTCACGATTTTTTTGGCAATACTGCGATGCTTTTCACGATTTCTTGTCTTTGTCGTATTTCAGGAGATATGGAGCGATTCGGAGTGATTTTGAGATCAAGAGGATTTGCACCCACTCCGGAGTGTCACCCAAGGCTCTTTTGAGGGCTATTCGACGATGGAAGACAAGTAGGAGAAGAAAGAACGTCGTAGGAGTGACGAGAAAGCGAAAAGACGAAGATTGGGCATCTGCAGTATCTCACTCTGTCGAGTGAACTGCCCACTTGGCCGAGCAAGAAGACCACTCGGCCGACCAGACCGGACACGCACCAACAGAAGAAAATATGCGTGCACTCGGCCAAGTGACGATATGAGCATGGAAATCTCCTCGCCCGAGTGGCATGAGAACAGACACTTCAAAAACGGCCGACTTACTGTTAATTTACAGGCGATTCAAAGCTTCCACTCGGTCGAGCAAGAAATGCCCCTCGGCCGAGTGAGTAAATCCACTCGGCCGAATCACCCTCCGAAGACAGACCCCCAAAATCCCGAACTTACTGTAATTGTACAGGGGTTGTCACTTGGCCGAGTGACATTTGTCACTCGGCCGAGTGAGCCGCCCCGCCTGCTGCGTAAACTGCGATTTTTGAGCTGCGCAGGGGCATTTTTGTCACGATTTTTTGGGCGATTTTGAGGGGTATTTAAACCCAGTTTTTGCCCTAGGTTGAGAGAACTTTTTGATATTTTTTGCAGCCTTTTTAGAGAGCTTTTTAGTTAATTAGATTTAGGCTTTTTGAAAGATTAGAAAAGAGATTTTTGTTGGATGCTATTGGATTCTCATTGGTTTGTCTCCTTTCTTGTCAAAAACTCTATTTTTATCGAATATTTCTCTATTGCAATGAATTATATTGAATTTTCTATTGAATTTCTTATGAATTGCATGATGATTAGTGAGTAGTTTTATCGTCTTAGGGCATAGAGATGAACACTATGAACCCTATTTCTGAATTGTGATGAATTGGTGAAGTTCTTGCTAGAATTGATTAGGGTTAGGTTGGGATCGATTTATTACGGATGGCTATGGATTCATATCGATTGGGATTTGCAAGAGATTGGGTCCCAATTGATAGGAAGCCCTAGAAATTCGATTTAGGTTTACGATTGGAATTTTCTAGCATTGGTTTGCAAGAGATTGGACCAAGGCTAGGGTTTCCAATCGTATCTCTATACAAATACCCGTTTGCAAGAGATTGGACGGGTACGAACTATCACAACCTAGGTCGTAGCTCGAGTTTGCACGAGAGTGGGCTCGAGATACGATTGGACGATGATGTCGTTCTTCACGCTAGCGGCTTAGATTAGGGTTTGCAAGAGATTGGGCCCTAACCTAGGTTTGCAATAGACCGGCAATAGCGCGAGAGCGTGAGCTTGGTTCTACATTTAGTTGCGACTAGTTCACCTAAAATTCAAGTCTAGTAATGATGTAACCTAAGAATCACAATGATGAGATACGGTTTATAGCGGGGATTCCTTATCCCTAGGCGTTTTATTTCATTGATATTTCTATCGATACACGAACGATTGTGACATTTTCACCCCAAATTATTCTTGACCATTTGGATAGCTAGGTGATTAGAAGAGGACACTGTCATTGTCCCTCCCTGAGTTCGATACCCGCTCGCCACTACGCCGTGCGCTTGCGGTAAGACTACGAGTCGCTCGTCCCGGTTGCGTGTGCATACCGGGCGACGATCAAGTTTTTGGCGCCGTTGCCGGGGAGGCGACAGTGTTTTATTCTCTTTACTTAGTGTTTTCTTTTTTCTTTATTACTTTTATCTTTTTACTCCTTATTCGTGCTAACATTTCCTTTGAAACTCTGTTTTCCCTTGCATGTACACGAGATCTACGGCGAACCCCGAGGAAATATTATTTGATCAGGAGATCGAGCGTACCGTGAGGAGGATCAGAGCCGAGAGAAGGCACGCTTCGGGGGACGGTTGTATGAACCATGTGGAGACACCGGAGGAGCTAGCTGCACGAATGGCGAGGATCATATCCATTAGAGATAGGCTTCGGCCTAAGACTTCTTCCACCACATCGTCCATCGCCATGCCGAAACTAGCGGCGGACAAGAATTTTGAGCTAAAAACGGGATTGGTAGTATTGATGCAACAAGACCCGTTTCATGGGAATGCCCATGAGAATCCGCATTACCACATCCAACTTTTCTTGTCCAAGTGCGCCACTTTCCAAATGCTGGGAGTTTCCGTTAATGCAATCCGACTGCGACTCCTCCCCTTCACACTCAAAGATAAAGCTTTGTATTGGTTGAGGACGCAAGCGGAAGGGACATTCACCACTTGGGATGAGTTGGCAAGTGCCTTCGTTGACAAATTCTACCCTCCTTCCAAGACGGTGAAGATACGGAGTGCTCTCATGTCCTTTAAGCAAGGACCGCAAGAAACCCTCTATGAAGCATGGGAGCGCTTCAAGGACTTACAACATCAATGCCCCCATCAGAGTATAGAAGATTGGGAGCTCGTTCACAGTTTCTATAATGGACTCCAACCGGGCACGAAGCAAATCATTGACGCAACCGCCAATGGAGCCATACTATCAAAGACCCCGGATGAAGCTACGGCCTTGTTAGAGGAGATAGCCTCTAATAACCAACAATAGGGGGACGAGCGGGGACATTCTTCGTCCTCTTTGAAGCCCACTAGTATTTATGAGGCCAAGGCCGTGGCGGAGCTTTCAACCAAATTTGACTCTCTCCACAAGGTGGTGGAGAGATTGGAGAAATATATCACCGAGCCCCATGGAGCACCCTCTACATCTACGCCGACAAGCAATATGAGTGATTGGCAAGACCAATCCCAAGCCATGTATGTAGGAGGGGATAATGGAGAAGGAGCCTTGGAGCAAGTACAATATGTCGCGGGGAACTCCGGATATTGGGCCAACCCGGCCGCTAGAAACCATCCGGGGTTTTCATATGCAAACAATGATGGTGCTTTGAACCCGCCACCACAACAACTTCCTCAAGCTCGGCCTCCACCACCACAACCTCAATATCAACCGAGGGGGCCACCGCAACAAAACTACCCACCGAGGTAACAAGCGGGACCATATAGACCCCCCGGGTACAACCAAGGTTGGAGAGCTCCCAACCCACCTCAAGCTCAACCACGATCGGACCACGAAGCTAGGGTGGAGGAATTTATGGTGGAGCAACGGAAGATTAATGCTAAGTTAACAGCGGGGCAAGAGTCACTAAGTACAGTCGTCGCTCAACTTGCGGAGCAACTTGCGTTGCTCAACAAGAACGCCCAACAATTGCCGACTCAACCTGAGCCCAATCCACGGAGCAACACCGGACACATCAATGCGGTGGTTGCGGTTACAACAAGAGGCGGGAAGGATACCACTCCCGCTATGACCCAAAGCAAACAACCCGTGGTGGAAATTTTGGAAGAAAATGAGACGGCAATTGAAGAAGAAAGCCGAAAGGAGCCAATTGAAGGAGGAAATTCTAAAGTGGTGGAGCCACTTGATGAGCGCCGCTACATGCCGCCGGTGCCGTTTCCACAATGGCTAGCTAGAGCCAAGATGGAGAAAAGGCTCGCCAAGTTCCTAGAATACTTGAGGGGAGTAAGCCTCAATATTCCTTTCCTGGATGCAATTGTTGAGATCCCGTCTTACGCGAAGTTCTTGAAAGATTTGATTTCGGGAAAGAAAAGGAAGGAAAAAATCATGCTTGTGGGGCAAGGAACTTGGTTTACCCGGAAGGAGAAGGAGCCGGCGAAATTAAAGGATCCCGGGAGTTTCGGCATCCCTTGCACACTAGGAGGCGTCCCTTTGCAAAAAGCTCTAGTAGACTTGGGCGCTAGTGTGAGCCTTATGCCCCTTAGTATGTTCTGGAGATTGAACACAGGCACCGACTTGAAGCCGACCGACATGAGGATTCAACTTGCGGACGGTCGGATTACTAGGCCGGTAGGGATCGCAGAGAATATTCCACTCCAAGTATCGGGAGGTATATGCTTGCCTTGTGATTTTGTCATAATGGACATCAAGGAAGAGGGCGACACTTCGCTCATACTTGGACGCCCGTTCCTCGCAACCACCGGTGTTATCGTCGATGTGCGTGAAGGAACTCTATCCTTGAATGTCGGCAACATAGAAGTCGAGCTTCACATACACCGGGCCATGAAACACATGATGTATCACGAGGAGTTAGATTATGTGGATCTCCTCGACGAAGTGATTGAAGAAGCAATCCCCCACTCTATTGGTGCTCTCCATGACGATGGCTTCGAAGAAGGCCAAGCTTCGGGTGAAGAAGAGAAGTTGGAGGATCCTCCAGATAGCTACACGGATGGTGATGAAGGCGACGCTGATGTCGCAAGAATACGAGAGCTTTGCAAGCTCTCAAAGGCCAAGAATCCGAAGAAAGCTCCACCGATAGGAAGATCGGTGTCACCGGCCAAGAAGAAGATAGGAACATGCTCTAGCTTGGGGGACTTGTCACCCAATATTGCCCATGATGAGGAGGCGTCGAGGAAGACCGATGATCCTCAAGACCCAAATCCGAGCGGCCTTCCTGACAAGTTTGACGGGTGCATCTCGTATGCACCCAATATCGCGAGCTAAACGAATATCTTAAGGGGTCGAGCTCACGACCTTAAACGAGCGCTTGTTGGGAGACAACCCGACGGTTTTTGCGTTATTTTTATTTGATTTTCATTTTTGGTTTAGCCTAAATTAGTTTTTAAAGTCTTTTGTCCATGAAAATCGTGATAACGTGTCCTATTTTTCATGACAGGAGAAGGAGAAAGGGAGATCAATCATATGGAGGATGATAGAGGCAAGGAAGAGCGCTCCAGGAACGCGTTCAGGCCTTGGGAGGAGGAAGAAATAGAATGGAGGAAGAAAAACAGAGACCAGAGCGAAAACGGAGTGCCGATGCAGAAAACAGCACGTCACTCGGCCGAGTAGCTTATGCCACTCGGCCGAGCAAAGACTCCACTCGGCCGAGTGGAGCACCAAACAGGGAAGTTTCTGCAGACCAACTCTCTGTTAATTTCTGTAAGTTTTAGTTTTAATTGCCACTCGGGCGAGTGACTTGTCACTCGGCCGAGTGAAACAGATACCCTCCGAGCCTAAAAATTGCCAAGTGGCAGAGCCACTCGGCCGAGTGGAGTTTCTCCCTTCGGTCGAGTGAAGCAAAGCTACTCGGCCAGTCGTAAGTAGGAACGAGATTTTCGAAATTTATTTCGTTTACGCACTCGGCCGAGTGACATTGTCACTCAGCCGAGTCGTAACAATTTTTATATAAGTTAAGAGGCGGGCGCGAATTTCTAAAAACCCAAATCGCCCCATTTTCGCCCGAGCCCTCTGCCTTTTCACCTCCCTCGCCCGCTGTTCCGCACCCCCCGTGCCCAAATCGAGCCGACCCCGTCGGCGATCGCCTGACCAAGCCACGCCGACCACCGGCCACCGCTCCACCTCGCCGGCGCCGGCCTCCACCGCCCCCGATCACCCCCTTTTGCCCCAAAAACCCCTCTTCTCCTTGTTTCTCTTGATCCTTAAGCCCGTTGAGCCCCTAACCCAAATTAATTTATATATCTATCTATTATCCCCCATCTCCCCCATATATATTGAATATTATTCGCTGATTTGATCGTTTGATTTGCAGGCTATCTTAGGGGAGCTTTGGGGAGCTTTTGGACGAGCATTTAGCTTCGCAGCGGAGGCGTCTCTTTGCACGCATCACTTATTGCTCTCGCGGCGTGTTCAGGTACACTCGTTCCATCATTTAGCACATCGCATCATTTATTTTAGTTGGGACACGTCTCGCGGCACACATGCCGCAGCGTACTAGGCCGCGTACATGGGGATCCGCCCCCAAGCGGAGGCAGACCGATGACCCCAACCCTCTCACGCTATGGAGGACTCCCCTCCACCTAGCCCGCCACCGCCACCGCTACCACCACCTACACAGCCGATCCCAGCCGATCTTGTCCCTCCACCCGCTCCCGCTGTCGGGCCGATGGGGATCACGTTTCGAAATGATGCACATCACGCCAGGTTCGAGCGTATCTGGCATCGCTTGATAGTACCCTCTAGGTTCACGCACTTAGCTGACCTTGACCGCCTAGGGGTACTCGAGGGGCTCCTCACTTTGTACGACAACGTGGGATGGCGTGATTTTCTTGCGGTGTCGGCGGATACTTTCATCCGACCGACACTAGAGGTCTTGAGCTCTATTGACCGGACCCCTAGAGGATGCACATTCCGCCTTATGGATCGAGAGTGTGAGATCACTCTCGACATGCTTCGTGCATTCTTCCAGTGGCCCGATGTCCCTGTCCCTGACCGTGCCTACGCTCCCACGCACATCCCACCACCGTCGTTCGACACCTCCACCTTCTGGACACGGATCACGGGATCCCCACTTGTCTTGACCCTAGTAGGGCTAAGGCCTCAGCCATCCTGCACCCCTGCCTCCACATTGCACAGCGCCACATGGCGACCACTTTGTTCCGTTAGTTCGCATTGCACATCCCACCACCGTTGTTCTGTTAGTTCGCAATCGCAAGATAGGACCTGCATGGGCCACCAACAAAACATGTCACGCCCCGCTTCCCAAAAACGTGGAGGCGAAGCGTGAGAAGGTCCGCTCAGACTTGAAGCTACAAAGCTTGCAAGTCTGATAAGCGTAAATTTAAACTGCAGGCCCTTGCAACACGAAACGAAACAAAGATAATAATAACGAAAAGAGACAAAAGAAACATCTCAGAATATCCATAAAAATAAATCTCAACATCGCAGAAAAAGCCACCAGGCTAAAATAAAAGAGTCTAAAGGAGGCCCCAGCATGGCCAACGAAAGTACAAAGTACGTAAACAAAGTAATGGTGCAAGCACCGACAACTAACAGCAACCTAAAGCAAAAGCAACTCCACAGTCTCTAAGACTGGTCTCCGGTGTCCTCGAACTCCTCGACGAACGTAGGCTCGGGCTCAGCGTCAGCAAACACCTCGTCCTCAACAACTGTCTCTGGCTCAGGGTCTAACATGTGACACCCAAAAGAGCAAGGGGCACATGTCAGCAAGTCTGGAAGACTTGTGCAAGGAAACTGAAAGTGGGTAAAAGTAAAGCAACCTAGCAGTTCTAGCATGATGCAATGACATGGCAGTTAAAGTAATGAGTGCAACAGGTAGTAAAGTAAAGTAAAGTACAAGCATGGCATGGCATGAATCATTCACAAGACAAGTACAAGACAAGTAAAGTAAGCACCTCGTGCACAGAGATTCTGTCTTTTGGCTAGAGTGGCTGCGCGGGCCAACTCCTAATCTCAAGTGACCGTTTATCCCTACCCCACCATGTGTATCGAGCCAGGGCCTTACCCCCGAACATGGAATGCTCGCTTCTGGATCACGAGCCAGGAAGTGTTTTAACAAGTATGGCATAGGGGCGCACCTAGCCGGACAAGGAAGTACAAGTATAAGTATTGTAGCGTGTGCTACAAATGCGACATTCAATGCATGGATGACATGACATGGCAAGTAGTAAGGCGTACATGTAAGGAAAGTAAACGTAACAGTTTAGTATGCATGAAAAACAAGTTTAAAGGGTTGGATCTAGCTTCGTTGTCAAGCTAGATCAATTAGGTGACGGATCTAGTTTCGTTGTCAAACTAGATCAAGTAGGCGTCTAGCCAGCTATCATTTCACTGACTAGTCTCTTTTACGCTAAAAACAAGGAAGTGGCCTAAAAACATGGCCCTAAGCAAGATTTGGCAAGTTTCACTTGCCTGCAAGTATCACGTCAGAGAAACACCGTCCAACGAGTCCAAAGTCACAATTCCTACGTGCACAAGTCCACCGGCCTACATCTGTTTTATTAATCTTGATTAGTGAATGCTAAAACATTTAAAATACTTTAAAATACTGATTTTAGTCTTGATTAGCATACAAAGCGTTACCTCAACACGACGCGAAAGCTACAACGGCGTCGGGTAGCGACGCCGGGGGTTGGAATAATAATATCGCGCTCCAAGTCCATATTCCAATTAGATTCCTCGCTGGAAGTTTCAGAGCAATCGACCGGGGCGACGATTCCAGATTCCAAAGCTAGCACGTGCGACGACGGGCTATGACGTGTCGCAACGTCGTACGCGGCAAATCGTCGAAGAGAACGCACCTAGGTGGGGCCCACAGTAGTCCTAGGGACCTTTGGGGGACCCATAATACCTCTGGAGAACTTGGGGGGCCCACAGAGGCAAGTGGTGCGACGGATGCGGGGTTGCGACGAGTGGCTCTCGGTCGTACACAGCCAATGTGGGAGATCCTCTCGGTCGGGCGCTAGGAACGGGCGCTGCACAGCGCTTGGGTCGGTCGCAGCAGCGGTGCGGGGCTGTCTCTCGGTCAGTGCGGAGGGAGCGGTCGGTCGGGCGCTTGGGGCGGGTCATTGCAACGTTTGTAATGTTGCAACGAAGCGGCGAGCGGCGATGCGAGCGGGCGCCTCGGTCAGGCACGGGGCGATGCTGGGCGACAGCTGCGGGCGACAGCTGCGGTGCGAAACGGGGCGTGAGCGGGGGAAGCTCTCGGTCAGACCGAGGGCTTCTCTCGGTCGAAGCGGGGAACGGAGCGGCGGCTGTGCAGCGATGCGGACGGGGCTTGGTGCGGGGGCGGCTAGCGGTCGGAGCGGGGGAACGGCGCTGATTTCCTCGGTCGTGCGGCAGAAGTTCGTCGCAACGTCAAATTTGAGTTTGGAAGAGGCTAGGGTTATTTTCTTGCGAAAATAGGTCTTCCTAGGTGTTGTTTATATAGTGTAGATGGGTTGACTTGGTCTGGGCTAAATCTAATAGGATTAGAAGTTCAAAAATATTTAAAATTTGAATCTCAACTTCTTCAACTCACACAAAGATTTGACTCGGTCCAAATGAGCTGGAAATTGGCTCAAAAATTCTTTAATAGGTTTAAAACTCAAATAAATTTTATTTGGCCGAAAATAATTTAAAAATTAATTATTAAAAATATTATAAACCTTGTTAAAAATATAAAAGTGGTCAAATAAACTTCAAAAATTATAAAATAAATATCGGGGTGATCGTGATGATGAAAGTGAGCTAACTAAGAAGACGGATCTCAATTTCGACGTCGGACGACGAAACTAAAAATAGAAACGTCTCCCGTCAAAAGTGAAAATCGTCACGTCTCATAGAGTAAGATTAAATTGTGGAAAAACGACTCGAGAAATGTCGTTCCAAGATAGTGCCACTATTTAATACTCTCAGAGACGTTCACAACGGCATATCACACAAAAGTGTTCTCAAACAAATAAAGTCTAAAATAAGCACGTGCACAGCCAAAAGCACGTGCACGAACAAAGTACAACGAAAAGTGGTCGTTACACCTGTGGACCCCGTGATCCCTCAGCCCGCACCTGCACTGTCTACACCTCCCGACACTTCTGTCCACACTTCTGTCAGTGTCGGGAGTACCTTTGCTGAGCCGTCCTCCACCACCACCACCACCACCACCGTTGAGCCTATGTCCGTCGAGCATATCACCTCTCTTAGACCCGAGCGTCCCACCACCATTTTAGAGACTGGCGAGACCTCATTTACCGCCGCAGTGGCGGTTCTGACTTCACTTTTGTCCACGGCCACCCCGGCCGTCAGCCCTTCTGACCCCACTGCCGCTGTCTTCACCGAGAGTGTCGTGACTTCTGTCCCGACTTCTGTGTCACTGACCTCTCCAGCTGCCTCGTTGCCCATTTTGCCTTCCACTTCTGCTGATGCTGCTACCGCTTCGACCCAGCCTGCGTCCCAGCCTCGCACCGAGGCTGGGCATCCCTTACCGAGCACAGCACCCCTTCCACACTACCCTGCTGGCCCCATCCTATACGCTTCCCGCCAAAGACAGCCCCTCTACTCACATGTTCGACATGTACGTCCCTCGGCTCCACCACCCCCTGACACTCTACTTCAGAGCATTCGTGCTCTAGAGGGGGCTGTTAGTGGACTTCGAGGAGACTTCAGGGCGCTCTCTGCCACGGTCAGTTCTGTGCAGTCCCGCGTCACCCTGCTTCCCGATATTCAGGCTTGCCTGAATCAGATACTTGCGCGCCTGCCTCCACTACACCCACCCACCCAGCAGATACCACGACCTCCACCTCCGCCACTACCTCCGCCACAGGACGGTGCTGGTGCAGTGCCACCACCAGCTTAGGCACACTCTTGATGCCTTTGATATTTTTGTCGTTTTGCTGTCCGTTTGTACCTGGGCCTGATGATTGATTTTTGCCCCCCTCCTCCACTTATTATTTTGGTACCTTCCTGATCATATCCTTTTTTTATATCTTTTTGGTAGTGAGGGAGAGACTTTTTGGGGACACTCATATCTGCTTCATCCTGATCTTTGCATGCATCATATTCATTCGCATTTTATTTTCTTTTTCTTTTTCTTTCTTTTTCCTCGTGCATGCATCCTCACCCACCCCTCCCACTTCACATCTCTCGGTGTGCCACACTTTGCACATTGAGGACACTGTGCACTTCAGCTTGGGGGAGTGAGTTCTCACACTTTTTCATTTTTGCCACCCTTTATTTTTGATTTCTCGCGTTTTCTTTCCACTTTTGCACTTATTTTCACCACTTTTTCGTTTTTTATCATGCATCACGTTTTCTTTTCCTTTTTGAGTATGTCGCATTGTATATAGTTCTATTTTCTTTTATCTTTGTTTCTTTCATCTTTTGCTAGAGATGATTTTTCTGTGATGATGATGACGTGGTGTTAGCTTATCTACATATGCGTGCTATTTTGTCACGTCATAGCTTTTGTTTCAGATATCATATGCTATGTCCTGCTTTGCATTTTGAAATAGTAACCCACTCTTTTCTTGTATGAATATGGATGAAATTCTATTATTAGCTGATGTCTGATGATTCATATGTATGCTTATCATAGAAAACACACCAAGCTTCACGCATTGTCTGCTTATATTTGGAGTACTGCTTTCCTCTCTCATATCACTTCTTATTGCATGAATTGTGTGCTTCACTTTCAGGTTGATTGAATGTTTGCTAGGACGATATATCTGGACTAGTTTACTTTTTGAGATTAAACTGAGTAGATTATATTACTCTGCTGAAAGTTGTCATGCACGTCCTATAGAGTGAACTGAGTGATACATTGATTTCTTTCTCCACATATCTTGAGCATTATTTCTCTACTTGAAATTCATTGGTGAATCCCCCCTAGCAAAATCTATTATCGGCATTCCCCCCCCATTAGTTTCCATGCTCCAAATCCCCAAAATCAAAAAGAAAAAATATACCTTTATATCCTTCTCTCTTTTGATTTGGGATCGCTTATGTATATATGTTATTGCAAAAAAAAGAGAAAAATTGAGAAAAAGAAAAGAAAAGAGAAAAGAAGTTCATAACGATCCCATCTCATACTCTTTCTCTCATTCTCCCCTCTTTTTGTTTTATTTTT
The DNA here is from genome assembly GCA_030789695.1 of Scilla litardierei. Lineage (NCBI taxonomy): Eukaryota > Viridiplantae > Streptophyta > Magnoliopsida > Asparagales > Asparagaceae > Scilla > Scilla litardierei. The sequence continues at coordinate 65,483,191 of CM061135.1, read as the reverse complement.
ATTTTTTTGGAGCTTCAAAGGAAATGGGGAATGTACATATTGATTTGTTTGTGCTCCGTATTTTACACCCTTTTTCTGCATGTTTGCATGCCACTTTGATCGCTCATATCGCGTTTTTCACGATTTTTTCGGCAATACTGCGATGTTTTTCACGATTTCTTGTTTTTGTCATATTTCAGGAGATATGGAGCGATTCGGAGTGATTTTGAGATCAAGAGGATTTGCACCCACTCCGGAGTGTCACCCAAGGCTCTTTTGAGGGCTGTTCGGCGATGGAAGACAAGTGGGAGAAGAAAGAACGTCGTAGGAGCGACGAGGAAGCGAAAAGACGAAGATTGGGCATCTGCAGCATCTCACTCGGTCGAGTGAACTACCCACTTGACCGAGCAAGAAGACCACTCGGCCGACCAGACTGGACACGCACCAATAGAAGAAAATAGGCGTGCACTCGGCCGAGTGACGATAGTCCACTCGGCCGAGCATGGAAATCTCCTCGCCCGAGTGGCATGAGAACAGACACTTCAAAAACGGCCGACTTACTGTTAATTTACAGGCGATTCAAAGCTTCCACTCGGCCGAGCAAGAAATGCCCCTCGGCCGAGTGAGTAAATCCACTTGGCCGAGTCACCTTTCGAAGACAGACCCCCAAAATCCCGAACTTACTGTAATTGTACAGGGGTTGTCACTCGGCCGAGTGACATTTGTCACTCGGCCGAGTGACATTTGTCACTCGGTCGAGTGAGCCGCCCCGCCTGCTGCGTAAACTGCGATTTTTGAGCTGCGCGGGGGCATTTTTGTCACGATTTTTTGGGCGATTTTGAGGGGTATTTAAACCCAGTTTTTGCCCTAGGTTGAGAGAACTTTTTGATATTTTTTGCAGCCTTTTTAGAGAGCTTTTTAGTTAATTAGATTTAGGCTTTTTGATAGATTAGAAAGGAGATTTTTGTTGGATGCAATTGGATTCTCATTGGTTTGTCTCCTTTCTTGTCAAAAACTCTATTTTTATCGAATATTTCTCTATTGCAATGAATTATGCTGAATTTTCTATTGAATTTCTTATGAATTGCATGATGATTAGTGAGTAGTTTTATCGTCTTAGGGCATAGGGATGAACACTATGAACCATATTTCTGAATTGTGATGAATTGGTGAAGTTCTTGCTAGAATTGATTAGGGTTAGGTTGGGATCGATTTATTACGGATAGCTATGGATTCATATCGATTGGGATTTGCAAGAGATTGGGTCCCAATTGATAGGAAGCCCTAGAAATTCGATTTAGGTTTACGATTGGAATTTTCTAGCATTGGTTTGCAAGAGATTGGACCAAGGCTAGGGTTTCCAATCGTATCTCTATACAAATACCCGTTTGCAAGAGATTGGACGGGTACGAACTATCACAACCTAGGTCGTAGCTCGAGTTTGCACGAAAGTGGGCTCGAGATACGATTAGACGATGATGTCGTTCTTCACGCTAGCGGCTTAGATTAGGGTTTGCAATAGATTGGGCCCAAACTAGGTTTGCTATAGACGCCAATAGCGCGAGAGCGTGAGCTTGGTTCTACATTTAGTTGCGACTAGTTCACCTAAAATTCAAGTCTAGCAATGATGTAACCTAAGAATCACAACGAAGAGATACGGTTTATAGCGGGGATTCCCTATCCCTAGTCGTTTTATTTCATTGATATTTCTATCGTTACACGAACGATTGTGACATTTTCACCCCAAATTATTCTTGACAATTTGGATAGCTAGGTTATTAGAAGAGGACACTGTCATTGTCCCTCCCTGAGTTCGATACCCGCTCGCCACTACGCCGTGCGCTTGCGGTAAGACTACGAGTCGCTCGTCCCGGTTGCGTGCGCATACCGGGCGACGATCAGGAGACCATTGAGGAAGGCTCTGGTTCCATCTCACGTGTATGATAACTTTCGGGCAAAAAAGCTTCAACATGAAAGAAAGTCTCAATAGTAGATAGCTCTCCACCACTACCTCCAATTCCATCATGGTCCCAAACTCCAGGGTGCTCCGTAGAGGACTGCAAGGAAAGGATAGATTCCTTCTCATGGCACTTGACATGTCCTGCCAGATAATCCTTCAGACAAATCTCTCTATCAATGCGTAGATCACCCTCACTGAAGTAGGTATTGGGTATGTCAATAAGCACCGCATCATCAGAAGGGAAAAAAACTGTCGTGTCGGGATGCTGCTGAATATCATGATTCCTCTTTTGATTGTCCACTGTAGCTGACAGAAGGATTAGATGCTCGGAGTGTTTAGAGATTCTGCGAGACACTGGACCAAATAGTTGGCGTGGTGTGCACGTGCCCAGATATTATCTGAAACAGCACACGACATTCTTACTACAGAGTAGAAAACCTGTAAGAAAAGGAGAGAAAGAGGACTACAACAATAGAGGACACGTTAATAGCACAAGTCGTAGGAATGGAGAGATAAGAATGTCGACGTCGGTATGGAGACATAGTCTACCAACCCTCTACAACGAATATGTACAATATGTTCATGCAAAATTAAAAGGAGTGTAGAATGAGAAAATGATCACGGGGTGAGGGTGTGAGCTAGTCTCAAGGATGAGAAGGTCCTAAGTGTAACAAGCACGTTACCTCCCTGGCAACGGTGCCATAAAGCTTGACCGGCCGCCCGTTTGACCCGTAAACCGGGACAGGGACACTAGAATTAGAATTTATAAACCGCAAGCGCACGGTGTCGAAGTGTGGCTTGGGGGTCGATCACGGGGAGGCATGTGTTGTACTTGCAAACATTCAGGAACCAGATCACCTGGTGGATGAGCTAGCCGATTCTCAGATGGTTCTCACGATTATAAACTAATGGAAAGGTGTAAAAGGTAAAAAAGGTAACCTAGGAATTTGGCTTCCACCCTAATCATGGATTCTTACTATTACGACCGAATGATAGGAATGTGACCGAATGCTAGGGTTTGGCGGTAAAACGTTGCCTCTAAAAGTGGTACCTAGCGTCCCATGGGCCCGATATTCCAGCCGATGCCCAGGATGATACGCTAGGTCTACCTGGCTTTGAACGGTGGGCATTCCCATGTCCAACACCAACCGACTCCAGGAGCACTAACCTCGCAATGATTGCTCCCAACATTTCGTCCAAGCCGTTTCCACGTGCAGGGAATCAATGTCTACGATATGGGGTGAGCTATGGCTAGAGAATCAAACTCCTGTTTTATTTCCTCTTCGCCCAACAGTCAAAGGCGGTCTTTTTCCCGCCGATGACAATGAAATGCCTCCGTGTAACCATCAAAATTCCTAGATCCAATCGGATCCCTAGACCTACGGCCGTTCTAGGAAGAACCCATGAATGGGCTTCCACCAATGTCCCAGATTGAAGAACTACTCACTAAACATGGTATGAAATGCAATAAAACAAGATATAGCCATAAGAATAGAAATCAGGCGATTGTTTACTGTAGCAAATGGAAGCATAAACACAATATCAAAATATATAAACGATCAAAGAACTTACAATTCGAGTTTAATTCCAAGCAGCTAAAAATCCCTAAAACAGCTTTAAAATGGGGATTGCATTTCTGGGGAAAACCTAGCCCTATTTATACAAGTGGGCAAGATGCCAGGGAATATTCCCACAAAAAGACAAAAACAGACACTCACCCGATTGGTTGAAACTTCACCCGATCGAGTGAGACGATGGAAAATCTGTCTTCAGCTCTGATAAATTCTCACCCGATCACTGAACCGATCGGGTGAGTCTTGGGTTTCATGAGCTTAGGAAGCAGCTACAGGTGACCCGATCGGTTGAAAGTGCCGACCCGATCGGATCACAATTTTTGCCTTCAAAACTGTCCTCTGTAAAATATCCACCTGATCACAGAACTGATCGGGTGGAACCGTCTCTTCTTCTGCACTGACATGGACCGCTTGACCCGATCGGTTGGCTGTTCCATCCGATCGGTTGAGAGCTGATACATAGTTATCTTTGACAAATGGCTCTTGGGATCTCGTGCGACACTTCCCGTTGCACTGAGGACTTATGATATTGGCCATATATGTCCCCTGCGCTAGCAATGTCCTGCAAATGCATGTAACACGACGAAAGTAAAAAGAAACTGAAAACACAAAGAAACATATACAAAATAACAAAAAAGCGACGGAAAATGACGGAGAAGACATGCGTGAATATATAAAATATAAACACACGTCAAGCACATCACCACCCACCACCCCCATAACTCCTGGAAGAACAAGAGGGGAAGCCATCCGGGTCGGGGGACTTATCTCTATCCAAGGAGAAAATGGCATCCTTGGTCTCCAAATCAGAAACGCCTTGCCCAATCCAATCATAAGAGGTAGGGGAGAGGACGCGCTTAGGGATCATCTCAGGGAAGGAGGTGCAGTAGGAATCCTGGTGGAAAAGAGAGGAGAAATAGTCCACCGCCTCGGAACGGAGTGACTCGATCTGGGCGGCAGGCCCCCCCGATCCAATCAGGTGTAAGAGGCTATTGTTGGCAACACGATCCCTGGAGGCGGCATAGAAGAAGCTAGTATTTCTGTCCCCCTGAGCAAGCCAGGTCTGGCGGCTCTTCTGTCTGGCCTGGCTCTCCTCACCATCCAGGCTGGAGACAAGGGTGCGGGAGAGGGCACGGTCCTGGCGAATGAGGTCGTGGAAAGAGTGGAAGTCAGGTCTAGCCCGAAGAATGGAGCTATCCCGCCTAACCTCCTCAAAAGGAGGGAAGGGACGTCGTGCAACGGCCAACCCCGGATGGCCGCCTTGAGGGCCTTGAGTTTGGACACTAGTTTGAACATAGGAGACCCCGAGAACCGACCTCTCCAAACAGTCAGTAAAAGACTGAAGAAACCAGGAATCTGGAGGTAGTGACTGAAGAAGCGGAAGGGCTTGGGCCCCGAATTAGGTGGAAGAATAATCTGGATAAGGAGAGGAGAATGATCGCTGGTGCCGGGGGAGGTAGGAGGCAAAGGCATCCGGTAATGTGGCAATCCAGGCAGCACTAACGAGAGCCCGATCCGGCCTGCAGGAGATACGGGACCCAATGGACGAGTTATTGCTCCAGCTTAGGTGATCACCAATACATCGAATATCATACAGGCCACAGTCGTCGATACATCTGTTGCAATCCTCCAGGAGGCTGGGCAAAAGGGTACGACCTCCCACCTTTTCATCAATAAACCGGGTGACATTGAAATCCCCTATTACTGCCCAAGCGCCATCCCCAATCATGGCATAGTCCCTACGAAGAGAATCCCACAGCCCCCCATGTTTAGATGCCAGGTTGTGGGCGTAGACAATAGACAAAAATACGGCCAATACCCCCATGGTTCTTACAGGAGAGAGTGATGTGCTGGGCCGAGGCAGAGAGGGTGGAGCAATCCCAGCCGCCCGGGTTGGCCAAGACCCAGATCCTACCCGTTGCCGCATGAGCATAATTATGGAAAGCCGCCCACCCCTTAGGGCAGCAAGAGGTCACGATGTCCCCATTTGGGTCCAACACCTTGGTCTACAGGAGGCCAACAAGAGAAACCTTGTGCTTATTGATGTGATGCTTAACATCCCTCTTACGAGCTTTGGAATTCAACCCTCTCACATTCCAGACTATCACTGACATATTTAAACAGGGTTTGGCTCCGAGTAGACACTCTGGGGGGAGGGGGCAGTCCTCCCGAGTTAGCTTTATTGTTTTTTTGGCATTGTTTGTGGGAATGACATATAAGGGGTTGGGGATAGTGGAAGGGATATGGCACTCAATCATGGGCGCGGATTTAGGGGAGGGAGGAGGTTGTCTACACGACACATCACGGTCGGGGCTAAGGGGCGGGAAGTCGGCAGAAGAAGCTAAGAAACCCCCAACTCCAGCTTCATTACGACTGAAATTTATCGGTCCATCAATACGGGCTGCATCACCCTGCGCACTGAGTGCCGCCACACAACAGACCTCGGCTGAAGCTGTACCCAAACGCCCAGCATCACCCTTTGCACAGAATGCATCACAACAGGCCGCAGCCGCAGCTGTACCCAAACGCCCCCCACCCCCATCAGCGACAGCTCGAGGCATGCCCCCAACCAAGTCAGCAGCCGGTAGAGTGCCATTGCCCAGAATACCGCTCGCATGATCAATACCCCGGCCCAGCTCATGGCAAACTGCCTACTGCTCTCCAACATTCGGATCCTTATGCTGCCCATTGGAAGAAGACACAAACCCACCGCCAGTAACGTAGCCAGGCCCACTGCCAGTCACAAACTGAGGCCCCCGTCCAACAGTAGAGTCGGCAAAACCAGAGGGGATGGCCAGACACTAAGAAGCCAGAACAGAGGGATCTAAGGGGGGTGGATTACCTGCAGGCCCAGGGACTAAGGGTGAGAGAGGGGGTAGCCGAAGAAGAAGTAATTGGGTGGCGAGGTAAGCCAGGACAAGGGGCTAGGGGAGTACCTACCGGCGTAGGAGTCAAGACAGAGGAAGCATCACCAGACTTGGTCGGCTCTCCTACAATTGCGACGACCTCCACATCATCATTCGAATCGAGGAGGTCATCATCATTAGGGGCAAAAACAGCTGTGTTCGGGTCATTAGGGGTCAAGGCGGACCCATCACCAATAATGGGAGAGGGGAGGGGTAGACCAGACTTTGAAAGCTGGGAAAGGACTAGAACGGCTGCTGAAGGGGCTGGTGATGGATTTGAAGAGGGATCAGGTCCTCGAGGAAGCGACGATAGCTGGTTTTCATCACTATCACACGGTGGCGGAGCATGCCGAGATGGGGCGGCACAATGGTGAATGTCGTGTCCAAAGCAGCGGTAGTGCGAATAAAGAGGGGAATGCGCTCGTACTCCACCGCCACAAGGATGATCGATCCATCGACGAGGCGACCCGAAATGGAAGTAGGGAAGACTGAGGTAGCGTCGACTTCGACGAAGCAACGGGAAAACGAGAGCTGGGAGGCATTGGCGTGGCCGCGTCAGTGAAGAGGGGACGTCCCACCGCACTCGCCAACTTGCCAAAGATGGTAGTGGACCAAAATTGGAGGGGAAGTTGGGGAAACCGAATCCACAAGGGCACAGAAGAGAGAAGGTCACGATCAAGGCCAATATAGGGTGTCCAACGCCTAAGCACAAGAATGCAACCATCCAGGAGCCAAGGACCGCCGTGAAGGACTTCCCCACAGTCCGCTTTTGATTCGAATTTGAAGAAAAAGAATATGTTTTCCTTGGAATGAAGATGTACATCGGCCTTGGTCTTCCATGTCCTCACTATCCATGACTTCAGATGCATGTAATAAGGCCGAGGCCCGACGAAGTACCCAACAAGGGTGTGCACCCAACGTACGGCCGCCAGAGCGATGTCGGTAGGCAATATGTCCACAACAACATCAATGTCGATAAGAGGGGGAAGTACTCAAGCCCGAAGTTGGGAGTAGCTGGCGCTCTGGGAGCGCAGATGGCGCTGAAAGAGGTTGAGGTCAAATATGAAGAACGAGGAACGGAGGGAGCCGCCATCACATGCATTCTGCCGAACATGTGGTGAGCTGAAGTACCCACAAAAGTACCCGCAGTAGTTGATGTTACAGGAGGGCGGGAATTACCACCCCCACGAAGAGGGGCCGATACAGGGGAGAGGCGAGAGCCGCCACCACGCCCAGTAATATGACTGCTGCCACAGCCCGATGGTCTGTCGCCTCCACCCCAAGAAGCCAATGGGCCCAGGATAGAGGGATGTCGTCGTCGATTTATAACAGGAATCCAAGAGTGATCACCATCCCCGCCCCCGGCAGGGACTACAACGGCCACCTTGCCGGTTGCCGGAATCGAAGTAGAGATAGCTTCACACAAATTAGAGGGATCGGGAGAGGGTCGGAGCAAAATGAAGCCATGGGCTAGCAGAGGAACAGGAGCAGGGGTATATAGGCTGATGGGGGCAGGGGAGGGCGTTGGACGGCAGCCGGAACCCCCGAGCAACGATCGCTACTCCAAATCGCCTAGGGGCAGCACGTGGACCGAGGTAAGAGGATGAGGGGATTAATTGCATGTATATACGTATATATGTTTATATATTTTTTGGAGAATATGCGTCTGTCTTTATTGATCTCTCAAAAATATGTACAAGGCTCAAAAAGTAGAAGATGGAAGTTACAGTAAGAGGGATAAAGCACATCTGTCGCTCCCACCATACTTAACTCCTTCCTCTACCCAAGGAACCCAAGAAGAAAACAAAAATACAAGAAGGAAACCAAAAACAAGAGAAGCCACTATCCTATCAACCCCCAATTTGATAGGGGCCTAATATCAGCTTCCTGCTCCCACTCTAAGTGCCTCATCCCGATCCTGACGTCTGCTGCTATATCCACAAAAAGAAGCGTCTAATTCCGATTCAACCCTCAAAGATCCTCATGTTCCTTTCTCTCCAAATGTGCCACACCATAACCGCTAGAACTGTCTTAGCTAGGATACCCACAATGTCCTTCCTATGATAGCAAGCAAGAAGGAGATCACCAACCCCTAAAAGTGTGGAAGGCGGGTTCGTAGTAATCCCCAATTTCAGAAAACTCTTGCGAAGGAGATAATTAGTATAACTGCACTTAAAAAATATATGATCTATATTTTCATGAGCATCTTCAGAACAAAGAACACAAAAAGGGGAAGTGGGCACTCCCCATTGAGCAAGTTTGTCCCGAGTGAGAAATTTCCCATGGAATGTACGCAAGAGAGTAATAGCCATTTTTGGAATATGGCCCTGATACCATACCACCTTGTAATAGGGAAATAAGGTCCTAACAGAACGAGATCCAGCCCATATGTCATGCAGTGAAGGTGACTTATATCACCAAGTCCAAGAGTCCTCCCCGAGAATAAGCGCAACCGGGGAAATGACATGTTTAATAGGAATAAGCACAGGGTCTTCAATCCACCCCCCATAGCCCAATAATCACGCACCACTTTTTTTCCTCCCCCCTGGGCACATTATAGATATCACAAAGTGGACCGCAAGAGAGCCAATTATCATATCAGAATAAGGTAGAAGACCCATCTCTGACCACACGTTTAGTAAGCCTCTTGGTGAACTCACGGCAATGTAACATAAACTTCCAGGTACCAGACTGCAAAGGACTAGATTTGGCCAGATAAAACCCTCCACCATTCATATACTGACGTCTCATATAGGTCGCCCAAACACCATCATGGGTAAGCATACGCCATGTCATTTTAACCCCATAAGCAGTATTTAATTCAAAAATCCTTCTTAGGCCCACACCTCCCTCCTGCTTGGGAGCACACACATCATCCCAAGCCCATAAACGGGATTTCCCCCATATGAACTTCCTGCAGATGGAATTAAGAATATTTAAAACTGATTTAGGAATATGGTATGCTTGAGACCAAAAAGCAACCATGCCATAAATTACCGTTCTGACAAGCTCAATACGCCCCGCAATAGAAAGTAGGGATGAAGACCACCCATGCAACCTGATTCTGCATCTGTCAAGTAATCTAGAATACATGGATGCTTTAGGATATTTAGTTGAAAGAGGAAGCCCCAAATATGTAGTGAAAGATTGTACCCTCCGTATACCCCAAATATCCGCAAGATTCCCTGGATCTTTAACCCCTTTACTGAAAATGCCCGTACATTTACTCCAATTAACCTCAAGTCCAGACAGACTTTTGAATAAAGTAAGAAGGTCCTTCAAACCTTCAAAGGACTTGATATTAGCACGGCAAAAAACAAGCAAATCATCAGCAAATAGGAGATGAGTAACCACTCCAACTCTCTTCATGGGAGAGATGCTACCGGTAACCATGGCCCGAGCCATAAGAAGGGAGAAAGCCTCTATAACAATCACAAACAGGTAGGGAGAGAGAGGAGCGCCTTGCCTCAACCCTCTATTAGACTGGAACATCCCATATGGGGATCAATTAACCATCACAGAAAAGGAGGGAGTGGAGATACATTCCTGGATCCACCCAATAAATTTGTGCTTGAATCCCATACGATGTAGCATAGACTATATGAATTCCCTATTCACACTATCAAACGCCTTACAAAGGTCCAATTTTTGGCAAGCACGACCTCGCATAGGATTGTTAAAGTCCTTAATGTGTTCATGGGCCAATAGAGCACAATCAGCTAAGAGACGCCCCTTCAAAAAAGCGGCCTGATTCGGGGAAATGAGCTCAATGACAGCCCTTTTCAGTCTGTTACACAATATTTTGCTGATAACTTTATAAAGCACATTGCAACAAGAGATGGGCCTATAGTCTCCAAGGCCAGTAGCATTGGAATTTTTAGGAATCAGGGTCAAGAAAGTATGGTTAATCTGCTTAAAAATTCTGCTAGAACGGAAAAAAGATAGGACATCTTTGGTAACATCTCTGCCAACCACATTCCATGAGTTCTGATAAAAGAAACTATTAAACCCATCCAGACCTGGGGCCTTGTCCCCATCAATCTAAAATACAGCATTCTTAACTTCATCCTCCCCAACCGGACCTTCAATCCAGGAGGTAGCCTCCCTAGTTATAATTCTTTTAGTGGTGAGACAAGGAAAGACTCTCCAATAGTCCTCCTGATTGTAGAGGTTATTATAAAAGATAGGACCATCAGTTTTAATTTTGCTAATGCTATCATCACACGACCCATCAGCATCAATAAGATGCCACAGACTTGTGTGGCTTTGGTGAGCTTTCATGGCAGTATAAAAGAAACGTGTATTACGATCCCTAAGGTGTAGCCAGTTTTGTCTACTCTTCTGCCTAAGGTTAGTGTTACGCCTATTTGACCGAGACCCATAAAGCACGAGCCCAAGAGCCCACCTGCATCCTGAAAGCCCATTCGACAAAGGCCCTACAAGGGACCTTCTCGAAACGTCGATCCGACCCGGCCCCGATAACCCGTTGGTCGTTCGCCCACTCCTGCGAAAACCGCTCCCCCGGACACGCGACCACTAAATGGCGATAATGGGGAGGTGCTGGCATGGCGGAGAGGGCGGCGGCGAGGGGGGACGGATGGGGCACGATCGATGGCGGGCGTGGGACGTGGGCCAGAGCCAATCACGCTGGGAGCTCTACAAAAGGGTCAGGAAGACGACGAAGAAAGGGACCGCATCTCAGGTAACAAAACCTAAGGTACTCCATCAACGACCTCGTTCCCCCAATTCATCTCCTTCCTCCCCCGCTCGCGCCGAGAGACGCCGTCACGATCTCCTCACGAGTCGGACCGTCTCCGCCGGGCCTCCTTTCTCAGATCTCTATCTGACTTAGGCATCGGAGGGGATTTGGCCGGAACCAAGGTCCGGCCCCCTGACGAGCGTTCTCGTCTACGCAGGTGGACAACGGACCAACGGGCCGAGGCTACCCCTCGCCCCTCTCCGACCACTCGATCAACCGGACAGTGAGGCTACCCCTCACCATCAGCCTTCCGTGGCCGAGCACGCCCTACCGAGGCCGAGCGTCCTAATCGGGTCTGAGACTCACCCTCGCCACCCGACGGCCGTGCATCTACCCGGGCGACTGAGGCTACCCCTCGTCCCCCTCCCAGCCGAGGCCGAGCACGTCTGTCCGAGGCCAGCGTCTCAACCAGGGCCGAGGCTTCCCCTCGCCCCTTCTGCACCGATTCAAAGCCCCCGAGGGACCCAAAGCTGGCCCCTTGACCACGTTGACCGGGTTCTCCACGGTCAACACATTGTAGTGAGAAAACACTCTGAAACATCTGGCACCGTCTGTGGGAACGAGAAACCGTCCCACGAAAAAGCAAACCACACCAACAATGGCACGAGCCAGCAATGGGAGGAAGCGCATGCCCCCCATCCCGGAGGAGGGGAATGGCACAACAAACGGCAATCCCGAGGACACGCCCGTCAGCGGCCACCCCACCCTCTCCACCGAAGAAACCGGCAGCTCAGAACTGGCCACGCAGGGACAGCTCCGCGCCCTAGCTCAGGAGACCAACGCGAGCCTCCAGACGTTGGTCGCAACGGTGCAGCAGCTCGTCGGCCCTGCGCCACCCAACGGAGGCACGTTGGACGACAGCCATCGATGGGCGGGGGGTCCCCCACACTTGCGGTCCGCCGTGGTCGACGACCACGGGACCCGGAAACCGAACATGGAGCGTCGGTTCACGCTGTCCGGCTCTCGTCAGGCGAGGTCACGCGCCTCCTCACCCAATCGTGAAAGGAGCCGAAGAGAGACCGAAGGGACGGACGGCGAATCAAGGACGGCCTCGTCTCATCGATCGCGGTCGTCCCGCCGCAGGAGAAGCGAATGACACCACTCGAGAGACCGATCGCGGCGGAGCAGGAGCTCCCGCAGGAGGAGTTGGGAACGTCGGGACAGCCCGGCCCCCAGCGTGGCGAAGGCTGCGGAGCCAGCCCCGCTGGCGCCGGTGGTACCTCCACCCCCGGTCGATCCAGAGGCAGGCGAGTACCGCATCCCCGGAGGCATCCACGGAGATCGATGCCCCTTGTCACGGAGAATAACCGACGCACGGGTCCCCTCCCGATTCCGGATCCCGGTGCTGGGAAAGTACGATGGAATAGGAGACCCGGCGCACCACGTGATGGACTACGAGGGGGACATGGCCTTCCAGGGAGCTGACGATGACCTGCTTTGCCGGGGCTTCTATTCTACTCTCAGGGGAGCGGCGAGGATCTGGTACCACAGCCTGCCCGGCCGCTCCATCGACAGCTTCGAACAACTCGCCCAGTTGTTCTGCAAACAGTTCATGGCGGGGAGGCTGATCAAACCTGGTGCTGAACATCTGTTCAACATAGTGCAAGGCCCGGCCGAACCACTCCGACAGTTCATGCGCCGCTTCAATGCGGAAAGGCTAAACGTGAACAACCCACCCGACCTGGTGGTCCAGACGGCTCTTAAGAAAGGGCTTCGCCACAGGGGCCTCAAGAAGTCCCTGCACAACGACCCCCCAAAGGACCTCCCCGGGATCATGGCAAGGGCTGAACGCTTTATGCTGACCGAGGAGGCCTTGGCCGAGGATGCAGGAAAAACCGCTCGAGGGACCAAGCGTGGCGACGGCGGACGAGCAAGCCCCGAAGGATACCGGACCGAAAAGAGACAAAGGAACAGGCAACGGGGAGAAAGCGCGAGGGACACCACCCCAGACACCATTCTCACCCAAGTACAGAAGGAAGAGCGAGCTGATCGCCCCCCGCCGAAGGCTAAAAGAGGCGGGAAGAACAGGGAGAAGTACTGTAAGTACCATAAGGACGATGGTCACGACACGGAAGATTGCTGGCATTTGAAGAAGGACATTGAGAAGCTGATGAGCCGAGGGCACGCCAGGAATCAGGCCGACGAGCCGGCCCATGGAGAAGGGACCTCCACACAGCCGGACAAGGGGAAGAAGATCAACACCATTCAAGGCCCCCTCCGCATCGTAGAGTGAGCAGGCAACATCCTTCCCCCCGGGGGGCAGCCTAAGTATGAGGGAGATATCTAGTTTTACATCCCTCAGTTTAGCTTCATTTCCCCTTTTTCGTTTTCTCCAAATGTACCGGTCCAACTGGACCCATGAGAGTACAAACGCCTTCTTTTTATTGTCTTTATTTAAAATTCCGACGGAGTTGACATGTCGCCAGTAACGCAAAAGGCCGGGGACCGCCGCCTCACTGGAGGAGGAAGAGGAGCTTTGCCCTCACCGACTATCTCCGGCACTCATAAGTCTGGGAGCAATTCCCCCAGCAGACGCGGACGCTGACCGGTCCTAAGCCGAGGAGCTTGGCCCTCGCCGACCGACCCCAGTGCACATAAGTCTGGGGGCGACTCCCCCCAGCAAAGCACGGGCGCCGACCGGTCCTAAGCCGAGGAGCTTTGCCCTCGCCGACCGACTCCAGTGTCCATAAGTCTGGGGGCGATTCCCCCAGCAGGCACGGACACCGACCGGTCCTAAGCCGAAGGGCTTGGCCCTCGCCGACCGAGTCCAGAGCTCATAAGTCTGGGGGCGACTCCCCCAGCAGGCACGACGCCGACTGGTCCTAAGCCGAGGAGCTTTGCCCTCACAGACCGACTCCAGCGCTCATAAGACTGGGGGCAATTCCCCCAGCAGGCATGGACGCCGACCGGTCCTAAGCCGAGGAGCTTTGCCCTCACCGACCGACTCCAGCGCTCATAAGTCTGGGGGCAGTTTCCCCAGGAGGCACGGACGCCAACCGGTCCTAAGTCGAGGAGCTTCGCCCTCGCTGACCGACTCCTGTGCCCCTAAGTCTGGGGAGAATCCCCCCAGCCAACGCCAGTTTCGTCCATTCCCAAGCCAAGAACAAGGCAACAACGCCAAGTACACAAAAATTCCAAGTAAGTCGATTTCATTTATAATAGTTAACCCGAGTACAAAAATGCGTCTTATTTACATGGGATCAAGGCGAAGGGAACACCCTACAAACAGTCTACTCGCGACAAATGACAGAGTTCAGATCGACACCGACAAAGCAAAATTGGTTGACAAAAGACCCAGAGTAGGTGACCCAAGCTAGCGGCCATGCAACCAGCAATTGTTGGCCGCGGAGCTGAAGGAGATGGCGGGGGCCGGGGATCCATTTCAAGTAGACTGGCCCAAAGCGAAGCGGATGCTTAAAAATTTGAGGATAAGGCTGGGAGGGACTGCTTAAGGAGCCCGAGCTCGGGAGGACACATCCTCGGGCACTTCGCCCTGCTCGGAGCGAGGGGACTCGACTGGCGGAGGGGCTTGCCGGACACGTTCCGCACATTCCCGGAAGGAAGACTGGACGACTTCGACGATCCGGGGGGCGATGATGTCTATATACTTACCGAAGGCCCCCCTGAGAACCTCGAAGATCTCCTTCCCCAGGGTCTCGACGACGCCCTTCTCCACCTCCTCCGCCAACCGCATTACCTGACGCCGGTCCGACAGCTCCCTCTGAAGCTCCTCCCTCTCCAGACGGAACGACTCCGCCGCTTCCTCAGCCGACTGATGAGCATCCCCTAGCTTTCCCTCGAGGTCACCCATTTGCCCCTCCAACGCAGCCACACGGAGGGCGAGGCGCCGAGACTCCATCTGGGCCTCCATCATGGCCACCTCGGCCGCCCCGGCCCGCTCCTGAGCCCTCATGGAAGACTCCTCCATCTCCCTCAAGCGGACGGCTCGACACTGCAACTCCACAGCGAGCGCCGAACCCTGAAAAGACGAGACATTGGCTAAGAAGAGGATAAAGAGAAAGAGAGGATAGCAAGATAACCGAACCTGTTGGAGGATCCAGACCAAGGAATCCGACATCTTGTCGGCCGGGATCTTCTTGAGGAGGCTGCGGTCCCGGGGAGGGACGAAGACCTCGGCAACCTGCTGGGCCACTGCTCGGTCAGCAAACATCGAACTCCCAGGGACGACAATCGAAGCCAAGTCGCTCGCCAACAAGGCCCCGACCCCTGGTGATACGGGCGAAGACGCTGCGAGGGGGGTGGCTGGCAAAGCTATCGAAGGATCCCCGGCGGTCGCCACGGGAAGCGCGGAACCTGCCGGGCCGGAGGGATCCACGTCCTCCTTCCTCTTCTTTCCACCGTGGAGCTCCGAAGGTGTCGGAGGAGAACGCTTCCGCCTCGCACCATCCTCACCCCCCGGAAGGGGATCGCCAGAAGAAGAGGTGGGAGGCGCGGCCGCCACCTTACCCACGGCAGGCTCGGCTCGGCGCACCTCCTCCTCAACGGTCCTCCGAGGCGCCCTTCCAGAGGTACTACCTCAGCTCCGAGCGGCTCCACGACGGATCAGCTCGTCAACGTCGCGGACGAATTCGCGGCCAGCCATCCCTGCAAAGGAGACCGAAATCAGGATGAGTCATAGGGCGATCCGGGGATGAAAAAGCGACCTACCCGGAGACCACAAGACGGCCTTCAGGAGTAGGTCGTCCAGCAAAGACCCAATGGACTTCGTTTCCAAAGGAAGAGCCAACAGAAGCGTAGCGGCTGCCCGGTCGGCGTCTGAAAGAACTAACGACGGGCGAGAATGGACAGAACTGCCCCAGCTTGTCAGAATCTGGGCCTCGCCCAAGAAGACCACGAAGACATAATCCAAGTTCTAATCCCCTGACCAGCGGGGTAACCCGATCAGGCATTCCCTCCTCGAACGAGCTCGGAGTAGCAGCCATGACCCCGGACCGACCGTCTGGGCCTGGTAAAAGTAGAAGAGAAGGGGGAGAGTCGGCTCCAGACCACGGGTACAGCAGAGCGTTACGAAACCCGTCAGTACCGCGATCGAACACGGGGTGAACTGACACAGGGACACTGTGAAATGTTCCATGACCTGGATGAAGAAGGGATGGAGCGGGAAGCGAAGACCCATGTGGAACATCTCGACGTAGACGCCGACCTCATTGCTCCTCGGGAGGCAAATCCGCTCGTCGACAAATGGAACCCGAACCTCGTATGGGAAGCAGAGATATCTTTCCCGGATCTCCACGGCCACCGAAGGAGGGGTCCTCGACGGCGTACGGAGGACAACCGGGGGCACATTAAGCCGTACGGCAGCCAACGCCACGTCATCACGGGTGTAGGCTGGAAAAAGTTTCTCCTTCCCCCTATCTTGAAGAGAACGACTCCCGGCGGGGGAACCAGACTCCCCTAGCCGGGGTTCGCCCCGCCCGGACTCCGGAGGACCCCTCGTCCTCCGGCCAGAACCGCCTATCCTAAGAGCAGCTATAGGATGAAAGCAAGAGAGGAATTACCTATTTTCAACTAGTTTGGAGAGGACAAAGAAGCGAAGGCGACGGGGAACTCCGAGTTGCTGAAGGCTCTGAATACCGGGAGGAGCGAAGAAGAAGTGGAGATCAACACAACTGGGGATCTTATATGCCAGGGGAGAATTCGAAGCGCCTGACAAGAATGCGTGGCGAGGCTCGAAGAGTCGGCGGCGTTCCGAAATTGGCGCCAGTTGAAGACCAATCGATCCGCCTCATCATGACCTGCATTTATGGCCTCGCCTCGATTGAAGCGCCGCTCGGAATCCCAGGAGGCATAACGGGTGATCTGAGCGAGCCAAGGCTGATCGACCCCACCAATGGTGGCTCACAAACCCTTCAGCTTCTCGAACTTAAGGCGACTCCGCGAGCGACGGGGATAAGCTTGCCACTACACGTGGCAGCATCTGAAGGCCGACGGCGCTTTGGAGCCCGCGCCTTAAAAACATCGAACGGGCTAACTCATGATGACGACTAATAAATGAGTCGGCATCGACTGGAGAGCCTGTCAAAATCGGCAGAGGTCACATCGGCCGAGCCGAACCGGCCGAGGCCGATCAACCAGACCGATGGGGGCAATTGTTACGCCTATTTGACCGAGACCCATAAAGCACGAGCCCAAGAGCCCACCTGCATCCTGAAAGCCCATTCGACAAAGGCCCTACAAGGGACCTTCTCGAAACGTCGATCCGACCCGGCCCCGATAACCCGTTGGTCGTTCGCCCACTCCTGCGAAAACCGCTCCCCCGGACACGCGACCACTAAATGGCGATAATGGGGAGGTGTTGGCATGGCGGAGAGGGCGGCGGCGAGGGGGGACGGATGGGGCACGATCGATGGCGGGCGTGGGACGTGGGCCAGAGCCAATCACGCTGGGAGCTCTACAAAAGGGTCAGGAAGACGACGAAGAAAGGGACCGCATCTCAGGTAACAAAACCTAAGGTACTCCATCAACGACCTCGTTCCCCCAATTCATCTCCTTCCTCCCCCGCTCGCGCCGAGAGACGCCGTCACGATCTCCTCACGAGTCGGACCGTCTCCGCCGGGCCTCCTTTCTCAGATCTCTATCTGACTTAGGCATCGGAGGGGATTTGGCCGGAACCAAGGTCCGGCCCCCTGACGAGCGTTCTCGTCTACGCAGGTGGACAATGGACCAACGGGCCGAGGCTACCCCTCGCCCCTCTCCGACCACTCGATCAACCGGACAGTGAGGCTACCCCTCACCATCAGCCTTCCGTGGCCGAGCACGCCCTACCGAGGCCGAGCGTCCTAATCGGGTCTGAGACTCACCCTCGCCACCCGACGGCCGTGCATCTACCCGGGCGACTGAGGCTACCCCTCGTCCCCCTCCCAGCCGAGGCCGAGCACGTCTGTCCGAGGCCGAGCGTCTCAACCAGGGCCGAGGCTTCCCCTCGCCCCTTCTGCACCGATTCGAAGCCCCCGAGGGACCCAAAGCGGGCCCCTTGACCACGTTGACCGGGTTCTCCACGGTCAACACATTGTAGTGAGAAAACACTCTGAAACAGTTAGCCTCCTCAACATCAATGGCATCGGCCAATTGGTTGATAAGCAACTGCTCTTTTTCCTGTTTATCAACACAAGATCTCAAGTCAGGATCTTTTTGAATAGAATCGAGCTCATTTTGGATTTTTGAAACATTGTTCGACTCTCTAAGATTCTCTCCCAACCGTTTTAGCCCAAATTTGAGATTCTTAAGCTTGGCAACAAGGCGAATCATCGGACACCCTTTGACCTCAGTATGCCAATGCGCAGCTAACACATTCATATACTCAGGAGCATGGATCTAAGAATTAAAGAATTTAAAAGGCTTGGGATCCGATCCAACCTTGAGACGAAGGTGGATAATAAGCGATGAATGATCACTGGTACCCCCAGCCACATATTCACAATAAGCATTAGGGAGCATATCGATCCATTTGCAATTGCAGAAAGATCTATCAAGAGTCGCAGTAATACGATTAGCACCAAAGCTTCTATTATTCCAGCTTAAGGAATCACCAATAGTTTTGAGTTCAATGAAGGCACTAGAACTGATACAGGCATTGAACTCCTCAACCATCTGCCCCATTATCGGTCTCCCGCCTACTTTGTCTCTAGCATATCTGACACAATTGAAATCCCCACCAATCAGCCAAGGCAAGCTTTTATATTTAACGGAACTTGCCAAAATAGAATCCCATAGGCTTCAATTGTGTATACATATACATATTTCTTAAATAAACCTTTCTTATACTCTCCCTCTCCCTTGTCTCGTTTGATTCCTACGCGTGATGCTTCGTGGTCGGAAGGCGCTGCACGGCTGCAGTGCGTGGAGCGACGGTGGAGGCATGACAGTGGAGCCGGTGGCGGCGGCACGACGGTTTCGGCGGCGGCGCGGCAAGGGAACCGTCGGTGAGGAGTGCGAGCAGCGTGGAGCCCTGTGGGCTTTCACCGATGGCTATGGCGACCCAGGGGGCGGCGGCTGGAGCTGGTAGGCCGTGGAGGTGGCAGTGTGACGTCCCATAGATTTAGCACTATATGCAGTAGGATTGGGGATACCAGATTTAAATATTTATAACCGCAAGCGCACGGTGTTGTAGTGTGGCTTGGGGTCGAACTCAGAGAGGCGTGTGTTGTGCTTGTTTTCAAGAAGGAGCCGGTTCACCCGGTGGGTGAGCTAGCCCTAACAATCGGTTGGTTGTCACGAGAAAGAAATACGAACGGTGCAAGATATAAAAGGGAACCTAGGACTTTGGTTTCCACACTATCATGAGCTCTCTCTATTACGACCGACGGATAGGAACACGATCGGATTCTAGGGTTTAGTGGTGAGACGTTGCCTCTAAGAGTGATACCTAGCGTCTCATGGGCCCCATATTCCGGTTGATGCCCAGGACGATACGCTAGGTCTACCCAGGTTCGGACGGTGGACATTCCCATGTCCATTAACTCCGACCGACTCCGGGAGCACTAAGCTCGCAACAATTGCTCCAAACATTTCATCCTGCCGTTCCCATGCGCTAGGATTCAATGTCTACGCTAGGGGTGTGAGCCGTGGTTAGGGGATCAAACGCCAGTTTTATTTTCCCTTGGCCCGACGCTCAGAGGCGATCTTTCTCCCGCCAATGACAATAAAACGCCCCGCGTAACCATCTAAATTTGTAAATCCTATCGAAATCCTAATCCTATGGTCGTTCTAGGGAGAACCCACGAAGGGGTTTCCGCCAATGCCCTAGATTGGGGAACTACTCACGATTCATAGCAAAAATATCAACACAACAAAATTTAGCCATTGGAATCAAAATCAAGCAATAGAAATATAGAGCTAACAATAGTATTAATGTAATATCCAAGTTTCAGAACAATCAGAAAACTTACAAGACAGAATAAATTCGGAGCCGTCAAAAATCCCAAAAGACAGAAAAATAACTGGGCGACCATTCTGGGAAAAACCTAGGGTTATATATAGAAAACACGACCACCCGATCAGTTGAAGTATCAACCGATCGGGTGAGCCGACGGTCGACACTGCCTTCAGCATTTGAGATACATCAACCAGTCGCTGAGCCGATCGGTTGATGTCACCGGGTCGTGAGTTGGGAGAGTTCGGCTACAGATGAACCGATCGGGTGAGATCTTACCCGATCGGTTGGAATTCAGCTCCAAAAGACAGAGAGCTCTGTCGTTTTCACCCGATCACTGAACCGATCGGGTGAGATTCTCTTCACTGATGCTCCTGTCCGGGTCAGATACGCGTGCATGAACCGATCGGGTGGCTCTGTCCACCGATCGGTTGAGGGCTGAAACATGGTATTCTTCGACGTTTGACCCTCGGGATCACGTGTGACACCTCCCGTTGCTCCGGGACTCATGATATCTGCTTTATATGTCCCCAACGCTGGCAATCTCCTGCATTGGCACAAAAACACAAAGAAGTGAAAGAAAACTAAAAATCACGAGAGAATGGATAAGAAGCGCCGGAAAACAACGGAAAATCACGAAGAAGACGTGTGTCAATATATAAAATATAAACGCACGTCACAGTGGCATCAGGTGGTGCGGCAGCGGGCACGTGGCGATGGAAACGGAGAACAGTGGCAGGAAACTGCTGGCAGTGTTGTTTTGAAAAGGTGGGGGTTCGAGCTATGGTTTGGTGCAACGAGGATGGAGGGGGACGGCAGAGTTGTGGGCAGTCAAAGGAGGGCGGAGCGAAGTGAGGTGGTGACGACATAGGCGTCACCTTGGTGTGTTGCGGCAGTAGCGTGGGCGACGGCGGTAGTAGCTTGCGAGAGTGAGACGTGGGGAGAGAGGAGAGGCATGGGCTTGAGCGTGGGTTAGAGGGGATTAGGGGAGGCTTTAAATAATACTAAGCAAGTTATTAGATACATTTAATCAATTTATTAAATATTAATGAGGGTTGGGGTGTCTTGACTAAGTTAGCAAATTTGTTAACCGTGAAATGAATTGGAGGGGAGGCTGCAGACATTAGGGTAAGATAAAAAGGTAATTAAGATATGTAAAATTGTAATTAAGGATAGTAATTAAGAAAATATAATAATATATTATTAATTTAATACTAAAACATCAATTTTCACAAACGACTCCAAAAAATTACGAAAAATGCCACTGGTTCGTCTCATCCTGAGGATCATAAAAATGAAGTCCATTTTATATTTTGAGTGATGAAAAAATTGAAAAAATCATTTACTCATTTTGAACTCGTTTGAAATCGTTTCTTACGGAAATACGTGCACAACGAAAATAGGCCGTTATAGCATGTGCCGCTAGCTGCCTGGGCCTAAGCCCAGAGCGGCCCAGCCTAGAAGCGGGACTGGGCCAGCCCGCTTCATGAGCCCGCTTGGGCGGGTGCCCGCTTTGGGCGGGCGAGCGCACCCAGCAAACGGGCGGGCGTTACCGACCCGCTGGTCGGGCCCACATGCCCTAGTTTTGGTGCCTTTTTGGCGGCTACAATTTTGTGCATGAATACAGTTTTGGGTTGGCTTTGAGGTTTTGTTTGAGTGATCAAACAAAGTCGGAATTGAGCACCGTTTGTTTCTATATGATCACCGTCCAATGCTCTTCGATTTGATATATGATATCGCTTTTGAAGTTCAACAATGAGTGAGAAATAATTCGCTAAAGTTTGACCTTTATAGAAGGCAAACTTGCAATTAATTATTCCTTTAAATTAATTAGTCCCATATCGGTTATTTTGAGAAGAGGAGGGGCCAGCTGCCTAAATAAATAGGGGCCAACCCCCCTCATTGAAACTTGTACCGGTACACCCCGCACCAAGCCTTGGATCAATGGAGCTCTCAAAAGTTAAGATCACATCTAGATCGAATAGGCGAAAATAGTTATTCCCTCTTTCTCCCTTCTTTCTTCCTTGCTCTTGTTCGGGTTCTAGCAAGACTACGAAGGAGTTTGGATCGGATCCGAAGTCTTGACGGAGGATCCACTCAAGGTGAAACTTTCTGGAGCGCGTGGTTGGCTCAGCGATAAGGGGATTGCTCACATCAGGAAGCGGTTCGGCTCGGGAGAAGCGGGGCATTGGTTCATGGGATTCTACGCTTTGCTACCGTGCAAGGCAAATGTTAGTAGTTTATATTTATGTGTTTTAATTGCAGTTAATTATTATAGATCTATCTTCAGGGGTTGGTCAAACCCACCCCGGGATAGTAGAGATTCTGGCTAGGGTTTTATTTCTTTAGGGCTTTACTTAAAATGGTTTTAAGTTGTTTTTCGCTACTTTATTTCCTTTTGTCGTCCACCCAACTTAGGCCGGACGTCGATTTTGAGCCCTTAGGATCACAGAAAACCCAACAGCAGTGCACGCGTGCAACCGAAAAAGAGTGAGAACTGTATGTGTGTGTGCGTGTGTGTGTGTATCATTTGGGGGGGTAAAAGGATAAAAAGGAGTGGTTAAATTGTAAAAAAACATTGGGGGGCAAAGTGAAAAAATTGCAATGGCATACCCATAAATAGGTGTGAGATGGAGGTTTATTTGGCAATGGCAAGTTTGTAATTCATGGGAATGATGGTGGCTTTTCTTTGGGTGCTCCACCACAACACCCCAAACCCGACACAACTTTACACCCACCCTTAAGTGGGCCCACCATGATGAGGTGGCCAGATATATGCACCACTATCAATGTGTTTGTCTTAATAGGACAAACATTAAATAATACTTCCTCAATTGTAATATAGATTTATGCACAGACTAAAATAGAATAATTAATATTGTTCGATCTGTCTGGTGTATTAATATGCACAGTACGCTTGACTTTAAAGTTCTTTTTCATTATTTTTTTAGTATGCATGGACTTATACTTAGGTGAATGTTAAGATCATGAAGGTTCGTTGGTGAGAGGACCCTTTGTTAATTTGCAAAGGTCACAACATTTATTAATTGAATAAAATTAAATTTAATAGTAGAATATATTTGTTGTTGTTTCTTGTTTTTGTAAATGTAGCCGAAAACTCTGGAACTATTAAAGTGTGTTGGCACTTACGGGTTCTTTAAATTTTTTACAACTATTAACTAAATGTTGTGAGGTGGCGGCTACTGAACCTATAGCCATATATTTATAGGGGAAGTTTACATAATGGGTGGATACGCTAGCACTACATGGGCTTCACATGGGCCTACAAAAGCCGGCTCATAACACTTCCCCTTATCCATCCATCATTGTAAGCTTGGTATATGAATACTCCAGGATTCATAGTGCTTATTAGTATCATGAGGATGTGGATACTTTTGGATCCTAAGTTAGGAGGTCTTGTCTCGTTAAAACCTTTGGCTATGAAAAACCCAGTAGGAAAAAACCAATAGCTAAGGAAAAAAAGAGTACAAGTCTCTTTAACTTCCCCTGATCTGTGGATATCGAGTTAATGTGGCTGCATCGTTAAAACCTTTGGCTATTGAAAACCCACTGAGAAAAACCAATAGCTAAGGAAAAAGAGACTCAACATTTAACTCCCCCTGTTGTGTACAAGCTGCAGGCTTGTAAGTCTCTCAACTGTCTCATCCCAATCCCTTTTACAAGATTCCCAAAAATTCATCGAGGCAGCACTTTAGTAAATAGATCTGTTAAGTTGTTGCAAGACTGGATTTGATGTATGTCGATATGTTTGTCCTCTTGTAGTTCGTGTGTCCAGAAGAGCTTGAGGGAAATGTGCTTCGTCCTGTCACTCTTGATGTAGCTACCTCGTAGTTGAGCTATGCAGGCTGCATTGTCTTCGAACATGGTGGTTGGTTCAAGGTCACCCGTCTGCAGGCCGATCGTCACTAGTCACTAGAATGT
This sequence comes from Scilla litardierei, assembly GCA_030789695.1. NCBI lineage: Eukaryota > Viridiplantae > Streptophyta > Magnoliopsida > Asparagales > Asparagaceae > Scilla > Scilla litardierei. The sequence continues at coordinate 65,459,178 of CM061135.1, read as the reverse complement.
GGTGAATGACTGAACATAGCCAAAAACATTCTCTTCAAGATTCATGGATTGCCAGGAGTTCAGAGTGATGGGATGAGGTTGCTGTCGTGGTCTGCTTCACAGATCTCCATGAAATGGCCATCCCACCGTAGGTGAACAGGAACACATTCTGAGACTTTTTGGTGTGGGGATCGGACCTGTAACCTGCATCAGCATAACCAATCAAGTTGGAGGATACACCTTTCTGGTAATATAATCACAGATCAATTGACCCTTGGAGGTAGCGCAGAAGGTGATTAACTCCGTTCCAGTGGTGCTTTGTGGGTGCTGCAATGTATCTGGCTAGTAGGTTTACTGCGAACGCTATATCGAGACGTGTGCAGTTTGCCAGGTAGAGGAGTGCTCCAATGGCACTTAGGTACTTCGGGACCAAGTGTTTCATCCCCCTCTTCCAGCGGACGGAAGGGGTCTTTATTTATATCCATTATCCAATGATCTAACAACCATTGGTATACTCAGCGGATGACATTTGTACATATGTAAATTTTTCAGCAATTTCCGTGTATAAGTGGATTGATGTAACAGAATTCCACCGCTGATGTGTTCTATCTGTATGCCAAGACAATATTTAGTTTTTCCTAGGTCTTTCTTCTCAAAAGTCTTTTTAAGGCTTTCAGATATCTCAGATATCTCTTCAGGAGATCCGTTGAAATTTAAGTCATCTACGTAGACGACAATTATTACAAATCATGTTTCCTTTGCTCTTATGAAGATGCAAGGACAGACTTCATGATTTGTGAATCCTTGTTGTATAAGAAATTCACTGAGTCTATTATACCACATTCTTCCCAATTGTTTTAGACTATACAATGATCTTTGTAGCTTAACAGAGTAGACATCCCGAGGTCTATCTTTCATTTCTATTGGTAATTTACCATCAGGAAGTTTCACATATGTGTCTTTATCTATATTATCGTATATGTATGTAGTCACAACGTCCATGAGCTGCATATCTTGGCCTTCCGTAGCTGTTAAGCTTATTATATAACGGAAAGTGATCGCATCCATAACCGGGGAATATGTCTCTTCATAACATATTCCCGGTCGTTGGGAAAAACCCTAAGCTACAAGGCGTGCTTTGTAGCATACGATTCGATTATTCTCATTTCTCTTTCTTACGAACACTCATTTGTATCTCACAGGTTTTACACCTTTTGGTGTTGGAATTACTGGTCCAAATACTTTGCATTTCAAGAGTGAGCCCAGCTCCACTCCTATTGCCTCATTCTATTTTGGCTAATCCTCTCTGCGTTTACATTTTGCTAGAGAGTGTGGATCGATATCGTCGTCGTATTCGGAGACGTGAATGGCAACATTGAACGCAAAGTCGTCATCGATGACAGTGCTTTTTCCGTCCAATTCCTCCCCAGTACGTACATAGTTTAATGATATTTCTCCTATGCTTTCCTCTTCTGGGGAATGGAGGATGGGAGAGGTATTTGGGCTGAGCTCAGCATCATGTGGTGGTATCGTTTTATTTTCGCCAAGAGTTTTTCTCTTTAGTGTAAACTTATCCTTGGAGCATATAGGTCGTCCTCTCTTCAACTGAGGTACGGTCACATCTGCTGTAGGTAGATTGTATCCATCTTTGGGTATGTCAATTCTAGCTGGCGTGTTTGCAACAGTGATGTGTGATCTGAAAATCTTCTAGTTGTCAGTGAATTTGTCCAGTAGTATGTGAACTGTGTTCTGTATTTGGAGGATCTTCAGCATCTCATCCTCACATTGGTTTGTACGTGGATCAAAGTGGCACAAAGTCTTGGTATCCCATAAATGGTCTCTGAAGCTTCAGGCTCCGTAGATTTTAAGCCTAGTTTGGGAAAATATTTTCGTCAAACTCACAGTCTTCAAGACGTGCCTTAAAAGCGTCCCCCGTTAAGGGTTCCAAGTATCTAATTATCGAGGGTGAGTCAAACCCTACGTAGATACTTAGACGACGTTAAGGACCCATCTGTGTCCTCTGTGGTGGTACAATGGGGATATAGACTGCGCATCCAAATATCCTCAAGTGAGAGATATTTGGTGGAGTTCCATATGCGAGTTTCATTGGAGAATATATTTGACTTTCAGATGGTCTTATCCTTATTAGTGATGCAGCATGCAAAATTACATGTCCCCATGCAGTCATAGGCAACTAAGATTGCATTAGCAATGGATGAGCGATCCATTGTAGTCTCTTTATAAGTGATTCAACTAACATGTTCTAGGTGTGAACATGAGCTACAGGATGTTCAACTTCAATGCCAGTTGCTAGGCAGTAGTCTTGAAAGACTTATGATGTAAATTCCCCAGCATTATCCAGACGGATTTTCCTAATCTGGTTGTCCGTGAAATGTGCCCGCAACTTTATGATTTGTGCCAGTAGCTTTACAAAATCTAGGTTGCGAGTGGACAGTAGGCACACAAAGACAATTTAGAAGATTCGTATATTAGTACCATAAGTATCGGAATGGGCCACTTAGGGGATGAATTGGCCCACGAATGTCTCCATGTATTCTTTCCAGGAAGCTGGAGACTCCAAGTCCACTTTAAGTGGAGATGGTCTCGTAACCAGTTTTCCTTTGTAATAAGGAAGACAAGGAAAGTCATCCTTTCGAAGAATCTTCATGTTCTTCAAATTGTGTCCACTGGACTGGGATATGATGCAGTGCATCATTGCCGATCCGGGTTGTCTGAGTTTGTTATGCCAAAATAAGAACTCTTTGATTTTTGCACTTCTGGTGCTCAGTTAGATTAGCTTCCATTGCTCGAATTTTTGTATGATAGAGACCCGACGGGAGTCCCCCGTCTTTTTGATTCGTTACATACAAGTACTCATTATTATTTATGTCCATTGTTTCTAGGTGGTATCCGTTAAGGCAGCTGTCTTTGAAACTAAGTAAGTTTATATTCGAGCTTGGAGAGAATAAATCATCTTTTATTGTAATCGTGTATTATCCGGAAGCAAAATATTTGCTTCTCATGATCCTTCTATTATACTTAATGGGCCAGAAATAGTATTTACGGTGCCATCGTAATTATTAATACTTTGGAAAAATCTTTTGTCGCAAAGGATTATGTGCATAGAAGCACTGTCAACTAGGCATTTATTATCAATTTATATCAAGAAAAATTTGTAGAATAATAAGGCAGAATAATCTAATTTATTCATGGCATAGTCTGGAAACAACATGCTAGCAAAAAGCAATCACATAGGAAAAGAAATTGTTTTCAACTACATTCAATTTGATAAAAGAGATACAAATAGAGCATCGGTCTATGAGGTTATCGTTCGAGAAGTCCTCGGCAGTGAACCGAGTTGGAGCCAAGTCATTATTTTTCACCAGGTTTGTTTCAACATTAGACTTCTGGGTTGCTTGATACAAATCTTGGAGGTGGCGTGGAGTACGATAATTTCTAGACTAGTGTCCAGTCCAGTCCTGCCACATCTGTGGCATTTGCCTTCCCGGTCTTTCCTAGGGGTAGATGTCTATTGGATATTGCGTCTTCACCCCGTGGTTATTTTGATGATGAGCAACATATTATGCTACTAATATTTTCATTGAGTTTGTGTGTAGAAAGTGCATTTTTAATGTAGATGATGAAGCACGGAATTTTAAGAACCATGATGACGCCCCCCGATCTTTGCGCGTCAGATGTGTGCAATGTATAATTAGGGGCGTGAGATTTAAATATTTATAACCGCAAGCGCACGGTGTTGTAGTGTGGCTTGGGGGTCGAACTCAGGGAGGCGTGGATGTGCTTGTGTCAAGTAGGATCGGATTCACCCTATGGGCGAGCTAGCCCGAATCGGATGATGGGTTGTCACGAAAAATAGAATGCGAGGGATAAACAATATAAAGGAAAAACCCGGGACTTCGGTTTCCACCCTATCGTGCGATTCTCGTCGATACGGCCTACGGGTAGGATAGCGATCGGAATTAGGGTCTAATGGTGAGACGTTGCCTCTGAGAGTGATACCAGCGTTCCATGGGCCCGATATTCCGGTCGGTACCCATGATGATACGCCGGACTTCCCGTGTTCGGTCAGTGGGCATTCCCATGTCCATTAACACTGACCGACTCTGGGAGCACTAAGCTCGCAACGATAACTCCCAACGTCTCATCTTGTCGCTCCCGCGTGCTAGGATTCGACGTCTACGCTAAGGGCGTGAGCTACGGCTAGGGAGTCAACCGCCAAGTTTATTCCCCCTTGGCCCAACGGTCAAAGGCGGTCTTTTTCCCGCCGATGACAATAAAACACCCCGCGTAACCGTTAGATTCCTAATCCCTATCGATTTCCTAGTCCTATGGATGCATCAGGAAGAACCCACGAAGGGGTTTCCACCAAAATCCCAGATTTGGGAACTACTCACACATATTTACTAAAAAGCGATCTAAATAGAAATCGACCGTTAGAAACATGATCAGGCGATTGAAAAGCAGTAAGAGCAATGCTAATAACACTATATTAAAGTTTAACAAAGATCGGAAAACTTACAAATATCTGAAAAAGTACAGCCGTCAAGAGAGAGAAAAAACAGCAAAAAATAACAACTCCCGTTTCTGGAAAACCTAGGGGTCCTATATATAGAATACGATATCACCCGATCGGTTGAAAAGTCAACCGATCGGGTGACCTGCTTCGTTTCTTCGGCAGTTCAGCGCGGGACTTCACCCGGTCACATGGCACGGTCGGTTGAGGATTGAAGCTGATCGGTTGGATCTTCGTGCCGTCGGGTGAACCGTTCGGTTGAGTTGTCCGTGTCTCGGCTTCGGAGAATCGGCTACAGGTGAACCGATCGGGTGAAGGTCACCCGATTGGTTGGCATTCAGCATCAAAAATCCAGAGAGTTGGGGCGTTTGAACCGGCCTCTGAACCGACCGGGTGAATTCTTGACCGCTCCAGCTTGTGTCCGGGTGGTGCACGCATGCATCACCCGAACGGTTGGAAGTGACCAACCAGTCGGGTGAGGGGCTGAAAGATGCTATCTTCGTCGTTTGACCCCCTGGATCACGCGTAACTCCTCCCGTTGCTCCGGGGACTCATGATATCATCGTTATATGTCCCCTATGCCGGTAAACTCCTGCAAAATACAGAAAACACGGAAAAGTGAAAGAAAACAAGAAAACACAAGAAAACGAATACAATGTTGGATATGGACGACATGAATACACCCATGAGGTCATACGGGTTCCCTAATTATTATTCGATCCTAACGTCGTTGTTTTGACAGGTTCCCTCATTGGTATCGGATCCATACGGGTTTGCCCCGGTTAAAACCGTCGCCCCGTCGAACCGATGAACGAGGCGTTGTCTTTTTCACGAATGGGTATCCTACCATTATGGATATGGTAGGAACGCTTCGTGACGGAGAGAACGCAGCGGTTGTTCTTTTCACGTTAGGGTCTTCTGTCATTAAGGATATGGCAGGAACTCTCCGTGACGGGTAGAACCGACCGTTCATATCGCCAAGCTCGCACTCTTCATGGATGATGAGTCTCCATTCAATTGAGAATGGGTGCTCTCTTCATGTGGAGCGTGTAGTTTGCGAACTTTAGAGTATGTTATTTTTTCATTTTGGCACACGGCCATTAGAGAATAACTACTTTCTCGACGAACGGGTGTCTCATCGGAGAAGAAGATGGTGGTTATTCCCATCGGAGAAGATGACCTTTGGTGCATGATCACCATGGCCATATGGGCCATGGAGGCTATGCATCCCCCCTCCCCATGCGGAGGGGGTTGGCTACGGCCAAATGACAACGAAACCCACCCCGTCGGGGGGGGTGTGCGGCCAACCCCATGCAAGGGGGTGGCCGGCCATGGCCATATGGGCCATGGCCGGCCCTGGCCAAAGGGCCATGGCCGGCCCTGGCCGGCCCTGGCCAGGGGGCCCTGGCGGTGGCCAGGGCCAGGCCCGGCCGAGGCCAGACCAGGGCCAGGAGGCCCTGGCCGGCCCTGGCAGGGGCCAGGGCCTGGCCGAGGCCTGGCCCTGGCCGCTGCCAGGGCCACGGCCGGCCCTGGCAGTGGCCAGGGCCAGGCCAAGGCCTGCCGGCCCCGGCCTCGGCCAGTGCCGAGCCCCGGTCGAGCCCCAGTTGACCCTGTATTTGCGGGGGGAAGCTTGCATGAATGTGACATGCATGGCCGGTCCATACGGGGCCGACGGCAGTTATCTGCGGCAAATTCCCTTACAGAAGGGGAGCGCATGGATCCATATGGGAGCAGGCGACGACGGCTTGCAGAAAAATCCCCAAGGGGGGATCCGGCCTTGGCACGGCTACGGCTCATCCCGGCAAATGGCCAGGGATTACTGTATATTTCGCAAGTATCATAAGGGTACTAAGTTGAAATATCGTTTTTGCTTTTGAAAAATACGTTTTCAAAAACGCTTTTCCGCTGCGAAGTACTATCGTTTGATAAGTGAGGGGGAAATATTGAAAGTTGTTCTAGATGGTGATGGGAATCATAGAGACCTTTCCGATTCTAGAGCAACTTCTTCAATATTTTTCGAAAGTAACTTATCAAATGTAATGATATCATTCCAAGTGGGATATTCCAAGTGGGAGTGATATCTATGTATAAGAATTTTATGCAAGGTTTTTTTGATCGAACCTTCGGTTTTGTGTCTTTTTGCAGCATTTTAAAGTTAAAATGTCTTCCGCTTCAAAGAATATCGTCGCTGAGTTAAACAGAGGTGAAAAACTCAACGGTGATAATTACAAACTATGGTCCATCAAGATACAATACGTTCTAGAGGAGCAAGAAGTGCTCGAAACTCTGAAGAACGTAATGATTGAACCCGAGTTGGGCACTGCGGCCCAACACAGACGAGACAAGGAAGCTTTTGATGCTTGGTCTCGGAAGAACAAGATAGCTCGCATTACGTTATTGTCCAGTATGGCCGATGACATAATGCGCATCTTCCGATAGCATGACCTAGCCATGGACATATGGTCCAAGCTTGAGGAGAAGTTTGGTGGCACATCGGTGTCCAAACTTCGTTCTTTAACTATAAGATTTGATTCATACAAGAAACGTCCAGATCATTCCATGGGGAAACATCTGCGACATATGGAGAATCTAATCTCAGAGTTAAAGGATGCAGGTCATGTGCTCACTGATGAGCAACAAATCCAAGCAGTCATACGTTCCCTGCCAAATGGATGGGACCAGATGAAGATGCATCTCACTCACAATGAGAGCATCAAGACCTTCAGCGATGTTTCTAAGCACCTCGAGTTAGAGGAAGAGCGGCTTGCGGCTGCCAAGACAAGTGCAGAAGTACACATGGTTGCTAGTTCCTCACACGGGGGAAAGAAACGGAAAGATCGTTCAAAGTCTACTAATGAACGTAATAAGCAACCTGAGTCTACCAAGAAACCCAAACATAAGGGTGGACACAAGAAATGGCACAAGAAGAAAGACTTGAAGAGGATCAAGTGCTTCAAGTGCAACAAGTTAGGTCACTACGCCCGTTCTTGTACGGATGAAGGTGACAAGTTAACTTGTAATGATAGTTACATATGTGTTTCTAGTTCAATATTTCTTGTGGAATCTAATCCATTTTGGATAATTGATTCAGGTGCCACCGACCACATAGCAAGGGACAGACTGTCCTTCATGGAGTATCACCGGATACCCCAAGGAACAAAGTGGATCTATGTAGGAAACAACACACGTGTTGAAGTGAAAGGCGTTGGGACTTGCAAGCTAGTCTTGGACAACGGCCGCACTATCTTACTACATGATGTCCTCTTCGCTCCAGATATTTGAAGGAATATTATATCTGTGGTCGTGTTAATGGGTCTTGGTTATAGCTGGTTTTTTCATGATTGTAAAGTGAACTTATTTTGTAATAATTCCTTAATTGGTACTGGGTATGTATTCAAAGGATTTATTGTATTAAATACAATGTATGACTCTTCATTTTGTAATGAAAATTTCCTTGTTACAAATTCTTCGACTTATGAGTCTGATATAATTTGTTGGCACGCAAGGCTTGGTCACATTGGACCAACACGAATGGATAGACTTGCCAAACGTGGCCTTCTATCCAATGTTTCAAAGGTTGATATGTCAACTTGCGAACATTGCCTTGTAGGGAAATCTTGTCGCAAGCCGTTTGGAACCGGCACCAGGGCCGAGGTTCCATTACAGCTAATCCATTCGGACATATGTAGTCCGATGAATGTCAAGACAAGACGCGGGAAGTCCTATTTCGTCACTTTTATTGATGATTTCACCCGATTCGGTCATATCTATTTGATATCCCACAAAAGTGAAGCATTAACCTGCTTTAAAAACTATATGAGTTTAGTGGAAAATCAATTAGATCGCAAGATTAAGGTCTTTCGAACCGATAGGGGCGGTGAATATCAATCAGCAAGTTTTAAGGAGCTTTGTGATGAAAAGGGCATAGTTCATCAGGTAACTATGCCTTATACTCCGCAACAAAATGGTGTTGCAGAAAGGAGAAATAGGACTTTAATGGAAATGGTCTGTTCAATGATGGCGCAAGCTAACTTGCCAATCACCTTTTGGGGTGATGCATTATTGACGGCCGCTTTCATCTTGAACCGCGTACCCTCGAAATCAGTTAGCTCCACTCCTTATGAGTTGTGGAACCAAAGGTCTCCTGACTTAAACATTTTAAAACCTTGGGGATGTGCATCCTACGCACATATTTCCTCCCATAAGTATGGCAAACTTGGGTCACGGGGAAGGAAATGTATCTTTATACGATACGCAGAAAACTCCAAAGGTTATGTTTTCATTGGTCAGGAAGACAATGGAGGTCTAATTGAATTTGAGTCGAGGGATGTCACTTTCTTGGAAAACGAGTTTCCAAGACAGGGCGAGATAAGTCAGGACTTATCTCTATTTGAGATTAATGATCAAGAAGGATTACCTCATTCGAGTGGGAGAATTCTTGGTGAAGACGAAAATACGTTTCAAACTTCACCAAAGGATGATACGAATAACGCTAATCCTATTCCATACGGGAATAATGATCCAAGTGGGAGCATTTCTAACGACATTCCAAGTGGGAGTGATATTAGAATTGATCTAAATTCGAGTCAACAAGGACTTGAAGAATCTCAAATACGACGTAGTAGTCGTACAAGGTTGGCTCCTCTAAGATTTGAGGATGAATTTCCGCAAACCTTTATGACTTTACTACAAGATGATGACGAGCCTGCTACTTTTAAACAGGCCATATCATGCCCTGCAAAAGACAAATGGATGGAAGCGATGAAGGAAGAGTTGGAATCCATGAAAGTTAACCAAGTCTGGGACTTAGTTGACTTACCCAGAGGACGTAGAGCTATTGGGAACAAATGGGTTCTCAAGATCAAGCATAAGGCTGATGGCTCTATAGACAGATATAAAGCTCGCCTTGTCGCGAAAGGTTTTACGCAACAGGAAGGAATAGACTACGAAGAGACCTTCTCACCTGTTGTTCGTTTCACCTCGATTCGCCTGATTCTGGCTATGGTAGCTTGCTTAGACCTTGAATTACATCAGATGGATGTAAAGACTGCCTTTCTCAATGGAGAATTGGACGAGGAGATCTATATGGAACAACCAACAGGGTTTGTAAAAGAAGGAAACGAACATAAAGTTTGTAAACTTCGTAAGTCCATATATGGTCTTAAACAATCCTCGAGGCAATGGTATATACGATTTCAAGAAGTTGTCTTATCAAATGGTTTTTCCATGCTTGATGAAGATAACTGTGTATATATCAAGAGAATTAAGAGCAAGTATGTTATTATGTCTCTATATGTAGATGACATTTTAATAGCCGGAAATGACAAGGGCTTTGTGATGGATATCAAGGCTTGGCTTTCATCAGTTTTTGAGATGAAAGACATGGGAGAAGCCGCATATATCCTTGGAGTTAAGATTTCAAGGAATCGTTCGAAGAAACTTCTTTCTCTTTCACAAGAGACTTATATAAAGAAGGTTCTAGAACGTTTTAATATGTAGGAATGCAAGTCCATTGATACTCCTATAAACAAATGCGATAATTTATGTCTGAAATCATGTCCAAAGAACCAAAAGGAAAAGGAAATTATGGAAAAAGTTCCATATTCCAGTGCAGTTGGTAGTCTTATGTACGCTATGATGTGTACAAGACCGGACATCTGTTTTGCCGTTGGAATGGTAAGTCGTTACCAATCCAATCCAGGGCAAGTACACTGGAAGGCGGTTAAGAGGATAATGTGGTATCTTAAAAGAACTGCGGACTATGCTTTATGCTATCAAGGAGATGCCTTGAGGCTCGAAGGCTACACTGATGCTGATTGGGCGGGTGATCTCGATGAGCGACGATCGACCTCAGGATATGTTTTTCTACTCGGATCTGGTGCAATATCCTGGAGTAGCAAGAAACAATCCTGCATCGCACTTTCAACTATGGAAGCCGAGTTTGTAGCATTTAGCATGGCAGTTCAAGAGGCTGTTTGGCTTAGGAAGTTCTTAGACAGGCTAATTGATGCAAGTGACTCAGGTGCTGTACCAATACACAGTGACAGTCAAGCATCTATAGCTTATGTCAAAGATCCAAAATTCCATTGTAAGACCAAACACATAGATATCCGCTACAAATTTGCAAAAGACTATGATAAGACCAAGAAGGTAGACATAAGGTACATATCTACGCATGAGATGATAGCGGATCCGCTTACGAAGGCGATCCCCAGAGATGTGTTTTACAAACACTTATCATCCCAAGGATTGCGTAAGAGCTGAGTTGTACCAATGTAAATTCCCATGTCTGTAAAAGATCAAATTTAATAAAAGAATAAGTTCTTTTTTAACATTGCATATGACTTTCTTGAAAATGTTTGTGTATATTTTGAATCTCAGCTGGTTTTCTAGTATGTCGGACAGATTGAGGTTGGCTCTCTCACATGAGCAACCGCCTTTATTATATCAGACGGATAAAATAAAGATGAGACCTGTTTAAAGTCAAAATCGTCAGACGGATGATTTAGAGTCATGACTTAAACAAAATGGTCGTATGAAAGATCTGCATCATATGGATGCTTACAATAGATCTAATAGGATTCTTAAATCCTATCTGTCTTATGCGGGATGTGGGTCCAGAAGATTATTTGAGTAGTGAAAGGGACTCGAAATCAGACATTGTGGTGTCTGATCATCATCCTTACAACATCATTAAGACATACGCTCCTTGGGAAAGGAGTGATGTTGTAATACGTATTCATATTACGTATGCATTTGACCATTGGGTTAGAATAGTAATTGTGTTTACTATTATGTGAGACCCAAAGACCACATGGGTCTTAACTCGTTACCCTTATGGACTCTAATTGGTTCCTTTAGATTTGACTGGGTGATTGCTATCTTAGCATGTTGCTTATGGACTATGGTCAATTCGGTCTGGCGGGGCATGTTAGAAAAGCAAGTCAAGTCAAGATCAAAAGGATCGCAAGAAGAGGAAGATTAATTTCATATTCACATTTGGACTTTAGAGATTCAAAGCTGGCCAGCCAATTGTAATCCAGATGGGATTCAATTGTTGAATATAAAGTATAAGAAATGTGAAGAAATAATCTAGGGTAAAGCATGCGTTGATCTACTCAACTTTGCACCTCGAGGAGTGTTGTGTATCTCTAACAAGTGCACAACAGCGGACTCTATGCGCATGACGGTCACACGGTCTATTTCTCGGTATGATAAACAGAAGAGTTAAAGGAAAGATGTTTCCTTACAATCCCCTCAAGTGTGAGTGGGAGATGTTGGATATGGACGACATGAATACACCCATGAGGGGATGTATGAGGGTATACGGACCTCAGATGCCGCGTGCACGAAAGCGTGCGCGAAGGGAACCTTTTCTCGTGTGAAAAGGACCACTCGATAAGTGGGAAAAGTCACTTTATAAGTGCATAAAGGCACTCGATAAGTGAATGAAGAAGAGGATAAGTAAAAGGGCTAATATATGCTAATAAGCTTATAATTGGTTATTTCCTACAATAACTACCCCTAAAGCCTATAAATATGACCTAAGGGTATGCCTTTTACACCAATCTAAACATGCCATAAGTTTGCATAAGGCAACTTGTGTTCTTCTTCTCCCTTCCATTAAAATCCTCTTCTAAATAGAGATTTAGGCGGTGAAACTCTGCTTCGATCCTCCGTGACGAAGTACCGACCGTTGTGGCGAATCCGAGGGTGAAGTTCAGAGACTACGGTGCCGCGTACGCAAGCGTAAGTCTATGTTATTATTCGATCCTAATGTCGTTGTTTTGACAGGATCCCACATACAAGACGGCGGAAAACAACAGAAAAACACAAAAGAAAACGTGCGTGAATATATGAAATATAAACGCACGTCAAAATCCCCCAAGCTGAACCCTTCCTCGTCCTCGGGGAAGACGAGTGAGAGTAGGAGCTCGGATGGAGAAAAAAGAGGGGAAGAGAGGAAAGGAGAAAACAGAAAATCCTAAATCGCCCGTCAGAGCCAACAAAATCAAAAACACACACCAAGCTAATAAACACCAAATCACACCACTAAACCGAGGAATACGAGTCCAGACAAGTGCCGTGGGCCCACGCCGTGAAGCGTGGGTGAGTGTGGTCGTGTGCTAGCAATCGGTGTCACTATCTACATTGTGCAATAAGCTCCATATACACAAATCCAAGAAATGACCCAAAATATCGATTCGATTTAGAAATATTGGTGAATATATGGCTCAAGCATGCAAGAGAATAGTATGAGAATAGAAATGCATCATGCGTTATGGACTCCACAGCTAGGGGCTCGGACATCACCACACTATCACCTAGATAATAGCTAGAATTCCCTATTCCAAGTGTTTTCGAAAGCGATGGGGGTTGAGATGATGTGGAATAGAACACTCGGTGCAAATTCTCGCCTTCCCTTTATTCTCGGTAAGTAGGAAAATATTCACACTCATATATTTTTTTTGGGTTTTGGATATATGTATTTTTTGGCTTTTTGGCTATACAATTTTCTCTTTTCTTTTCTTTTTTGGGTTTTTCTCTTTTTTTTTGAATTTTTGTGATTTTGGCTATACACATGTGTACTCTCCCAAGTGTGAGAACGGTACACGACGAGGGGATTTGCACCAAGTAAAACAAAAAAGAAATCGGATTCTAGACACTTGGGCAAGGGAAATATTTCACTAATCAGAGCGTAGGCTAAATGGGTTATCCTGGTCCTAACTGTGGAATCCCGACACATGCGAAATGAAGCATACGATATATATATATTCATGCATACAGAAGCAGATAGGAGAAGCAAATACCGCATATTCAAATCAAAACATGATAATCTAGGGGTCATTCCTGGACAGGTATATAAAATAAAATCACAAAGTAGAAGCACACCAAACAGCTAGGCACGACACACGACTCACAAAATAGCTAAGTGGACCCACGATGCATGAAATGCAAGAGGACTCGGCTTCCTAGGGCTAGTGAATGTGATTATCGATGACATGCTAGGCGTGTGTGATTTTGTGGCAATTCATCACAGGGTTCATCTCTAGGAGGAGGAAATGAAAAAGAAGAAAAGAAAAATAATAAACACGATGAAAAAGACTCAAAAACGAAAAAGAAAGACTCAAATGATGCACAAAGTGCGACTCCACCAAGCTGGAGTTTGCATTTCCCTCAATGCAATAAAAGTGAATACGGGAGGGCAAAAGAAAATGGGGGAATACGCACCGACACAAAAAAAATAAGAAAGACAAGAAAAACACACATACGAAACTGAAAATAAGAATAAAAATAAAAATCACACCACTCGGCATAAAACAAAAAATAAAATAAAATAAAAAGGAGAAAATCACACTGCACAACAAATAAACAAACACACAAAGAAAAACGACACACGACAGCACACAGAAAACAGCACACGACGACACACAGAAAAAATTGACTTCCCCCAAGCTAGACATGACAATGCTAGCAAGATGATATGATCGTGAAAATGCAGAGATATGCAAGGGGGAGGTCAGAAAACAAAATGAAATCAAAAAGCAAGAGATGGGGAGTCCTCGCCCTCCTCGAAAGAGGGTGTGGATGGGTGATCGGGGGAGGCGGGGGGTGTGCGGAGAAGTGGGGAAAGAGGTGGAGGAATAGGTGCAGTGGGGGCGTGAATGATGGGTGGAGTGTCGGTGGAGGTGGGTGGTGGTGGAAGTACGGTGATCAAGGCGGTGGTAGAAGGGATAGAAATGGGGGGAGAAGACGTGATGGTGACGGTAGTGGGTGGCGGTGGGAGAGATCGAGAGCGCACCGGTAATTCCTTGCGGGGCACATATGTAGTGACGGTGGAGGAGGGAGGAGGTGGTGTGGGGGCGACAGAAGTGGTCGTGAGAGGAGAAGTGGATACGGGGATGGGAATAGAAGTGGGTGGGGGAGATGATCGCCTAGGTGGGGGTGAAGGAGGTGGGGATGGGTGGGATGGTGGAGGAGAAGAATGTGATGGGGGAGGTGACGATCGTCGAGGTGGTGAAGGTGGTGTTGGATATGGATGACGTTTGTACACCCTTGTAGGGGATGTACGAGGGAATACGGACCTCGAACATCGCGTACACGAAGTCGTGTGCAAAGGGAATCTGTTCCCTTGCGGAGAGGATCTCTAGATTAGTGGGAAAGTCGCATTATATGTGCATAAGTGCATGCGACATATGGCTAATAAAGGAGGAATATCTTAAGCTTATGTTGTACCATGCATATGGTATAACTTAAGCTTATAATGTGCCATGTATGATGGTACACTTTAGTTAAATTGTTCCAAAGGAACAATTACTCCTAAAATAACTACCTTGGGGGCTATAAATAAGACCCAAGGCTTAGCCATTTACTTACACTTTTGCATGGTATTCTTGCCTTGCATTTCATTCTAGCGAAGCTCTGCCGAAATCCTTCCTTTCTCTTTATCCAAGTTCTTAATCTAAAAGTAGAGATTTAGATTGTGGATTTAGTAGCCTTACTCCGTTCGTGAGAAAACTCGATCCGTCGTGGCGAATCCGAAGGCGAAGTTCCGAGACTACCGTGCCGCATACGCAAGCGTAAGTCTCAACTTCATTTATCGATCCTAACGCTGTTTTGACAGGATCCTACATTGGTATCAAAGCCATACGGGTTCGCCCCGGTCAAACCGCCGCCCCGTCGAACCGATGAACGAGGCGTTGTCTTTTTCACGAATGGGTATCCTACCATTACGGATATGGTAGGAACGCTTCGTGACGGAGAGAACGCAGCGGTTGTTCTTTTCACGTTAGGGTCTTCTGTCATTACGGATATGGCAGGAACTCTCCGTGACGGGAAGAACCGACCGTTCATGTCGTCAAGCTCGCACTCTTCATGGATGCCGAGTCTCCATTCATAGGGAATGTGAACTCTCTTCATGTGGAGCGTGTAGTTTACGAACTTTAAAGTATGTTATTTTTCATTTTTGGCACACGGCCATTAGAAAATAACTACTTTCTCGACGAACGGGTGCTTCATCGACGAACGGGTGCTTCATCGAGGAAGATGATGGTAGTTATCTCCATCGGAGAAGATGAATTTTGGTACATGTGCACCATGGCCAAACGGGCTATGAAGGCCATGCACCCCCCTCCCCATGCGGAGGGGGTTGGCTACGGCCAATAACCACCACGGCCACCCCTCTGGCGGGGTGTGCGGCAACCCCATTCAAAGGGGGGTGGCCGGCCATGGCCATATGGGTCATGGCCGGCCAATGCCAAAATGGCCTTGGCCATGACCGGCCATGGCCAAGCCATGGCCGGCCACGGCCAGGCCGGCAGTGGCCGGCCTCGGCCACGGCCAGGGGGCCCTGGCTGTGGCCAAGGCCAGGCCTGGCCGAGGCCAGGCCAGGGCCAGGGGGCCCTGGCCGGCCTCGGCCAAGGCCAGGGGCCGGCCTGGCCGGCCCTGGCCAGTCTCGGCCAGGGCAGAGGCCCTGGCCGAGCGGCCAGTGGCCTCTGGCCGGCTCTGGCCGGCCTCGGCCAGGGCAGAGGCCCTGGCCGAGGGGCCAGGGCCCCTGGTCGGCCAGGGCAGAGGCCATTGGCCGGCCCTTGGCCAGCCTCGGCCAGGGCAGGGGCCCTGGCTGGGAGTGATGTAGACCAATTTTTTGGTCGACCAATTTGGGTGGTTTGGTCGACCAATCCGGCAAAAGGTCTTGGTCGATCACGAACTTGCCGACTAGCCCATACGGGGTGTCAAAAGGCCTTGGTCAAACTCGAATGTGCCGACTAGCCCATACGGGGCTAACGACAGTCGTCTGCTCTTATTTTATAGAGTTTTTTTTCTTTTGGGCTCTACTCCTTGAAGATTAGCCATAGTGTTCTACCTCATGCGAGATTAGCCATGTCATTGTGCTCTACTCTACGGAGATTAGCCAATGTACTTATGACATTGTGCTCTACTCTACGGAGATTAGCCAATGTATTTCAAATTTTTTGAAAAAGATGTTTTTCAAATAGGTTATGTCCCGTCCTTAATCGGGATAGCTCAATTTAGAATTCCAAGTCCTACCACGATCCGGCCATGGTTATCTAACCCATGGGTGTGTAGAACAGGTCTCGTGGCTTGGCAATTGTTGCGCTAAAATTCTTTGCGCAAACTCTCACCTATTCCATTTTGAAAGATATGTTTTTCAAAAGTATTTTTCCGCTGCTGGTACCATACGGGTATCATTTCTGATTTCTTTTTACATGAGATAAGTAAGAGGGATACTTTGAAAGTTACTTCTAGATGGTAGTTGGGAACGTAGTGAACTTCTCGATTCTAGAGTAACATTTCAGCTTATCCAAGGAACTTATCAAGTGTTTAAAGAATCGAAACTTTATGCATAGAATTTTGATCGTGTTTTTCATTTTCTTTGCAGTTTTTTGATTCGAATATGTCTACCGCTTCTAAGAACATTGTCGCCGAGCTTAACAAAGGTGAGAAGCTCAACGGCGACAATTATAAACTTTGGTCAATAAAAATCCAATATGTTTTGGAGGAGCAAGATGTGCTTGAAACACTCCAAAACGTAATGGAAGAAACTGAGTTGGGCAATACGGCCCAACACAACAGGGATCGAGAAGCTTATGATACTTGGACTCGAAAGAACAAAATATCACGTATTACGTTATTGTCCGCAATGGACAATGACATAATGCGTCTATTTCGGGAATTCGACCTAGCCAAAGACATATGGTCTAGGCTAGAAATAAAGTTTGGTGGAACTTCGGTCACCAAACTCCGCTCCTTAAATATTCAATTTGATTCGTACAAAATGCGGCGAGATCAATCTATGAAAAAGCATCTCCGCCACATGGCGAATCTCATAGCTGAATTGAAGGATGCGGGTCTTACGCTGTTTGACGAACAGCAGATCCAAGCAGTCATTCGTTCACTCCCAGATAGCTGGGATAACATGAAAATGCACCTCACTCATAATGAGTTCATTAAAACTTTAAGCGATGTATCCAAACACCTCGAACTCGAGGAAGAGCGGATTCAAGCCGCAAAACCTAGTGCCGAAGTGCACATGGCCGCTAGTTCCTCACATGGAGGAAAGAAGCGGAAGGATAAACGCTTAAGGTTTATGAACGAACGAAAGCAAGAACCGGAAACCTCAAAGAAGACTAAGAACAAAAAGTGGCAAAAGAATGTGCACTCAAAGAAGAAAACTTGAAGAAGATCAAGTGCTTTAAGTGCAACAAGTACGGTTACTTCGCCCGTACGTGTACGGATGGAAGTGATAAGGTAACTTGTAGGGCTAGTTACATATGTGTTTCTAGTTCCATGTTTCTTGCTGAATCTAACTATTTTTGGTTGATTGATTCAGGGGCCACAGACCACGTAGCGAAGGACAGAAGGTTCTTCGTAGAGTATCGAAGGATATCTCAAGGAACAAAGTGGATATACGTCGGCAACAACACTCGTGTTGAAGTCAAGGACGTCGGAACATGCAAGCTAGTTCTCGACAACGGCCGGACTCTATTATTGCACGACGTCCTCTTTGCTCCAGATATTCGAAGGAATATCGTATCCATGGTCATGTTAATGTCTTTAGGTTATGAATGGATGGTCTATGAACAAAATGTTGACCTTGTTTGTAATAGTTCTTTAGTTGGGTCGGATAATGTTTGTAATGGATTGATTGTTTTAAACACTATGTATGATGATTCTTCTTCTATTAATGAAAGTTTCCATTTGACAAATACTTCTAATTCTGAATCTGAGATCATTTGTTGGCATGCAAGACTTGGTCACATTGGACCAACTAGAATGGATAGACTTGCCAAAAGTGGCTTGCTATCTAATGTTTCAAAAGTTGAAATGTCAACTTGAGAACATTGTCTTGTAGGGAAAACTTGTCGCAAGCCGTTTGGAACTGGCACAAGGGCCGAAGTTCCATTACAGCTTATCCATTCGGACATTTGCGAAGGGTGAGATAAGTCAAGACTTATCCTTGTTTGAGACTTGGGATCAAGAAGGATCGGAACGTTCGAGTGGGAGAATTCTTGGTGAAGAGGAAAATGACCCTCATACTTCACCTATGGATGATACGAACGATACCAATCCTATTCCGAGTGGGAGTGATGTTATTCCGAGTGGGAGTGATGTCATTCCAAGTGGGAGTGATGTCATTCCAAGTGGGAGTGATCAAACTCAAGCAAGACGTAGTAATCGAACAAGGCTAACACCTCTGAGATTTGAGGATGAATTTCCTCAAACATTCATGACATTACTACAAGATGATGACGAACCTGCAAATTTCAAACAGGCCGTCACATGCCCTGCTAAAGATAAATGGATAGCGGCAATGGAAGAAGAACTTCAATCCATGAAAACAAACCAAGTCTGGGACTTGGTTGATTTACCTAAGGGACGTAGAGCCATTGGGAACAAGTGGGTTCTCAAAATCAAGCATAAGGCTGATGGCTCCATCGAGAAATATAAAGCTCGCCTTGTTGCGAAAGGTTTCACGCAACAGGAAGGAATAGACTACGAAGAGACTTTCTCTCCTGTCGTGCGTTTTACCTCCATTCGCTTAATTCTGGCAATGGTGACTTGTTTGGACCTCGAGTTACATCAGATGGATGTAAAGACTGCTTTTCTTAACGGAGAACTAGATGAGGAGATCTACATGGAACAACCAAACGGGTTCGTACAAGAAGAAAACAAACATAAGGTTTGTAAACTTCGTAAATCCATATATGGTCTTAAACAATCCTCAAGGCAGTGGTATATGCGCTTTCAAGAAGTCGTTTTGTCGTATGGTTTCTCCATGCTCGACGAAGACAACTGCGTATACATTAAGAGGATTAAGAACAAGTATGTAATTATGTCTCTTTATGTAGATGACATACTTATAGCCAGAAATGATAAGCGTCTTATCATGGATATCAAAGCTTGGCTTTCATCCGTCTTTGAAATGAAAGACATGGGTGAAGCTGCATATATCCTTGGGGTTAAGATCTCAAGGAATCGTTCTAAGAAACTTCTTTCTCTCTCTCAAGAGACATATATAAAGAAAGTTTTAGAACGGTTTAATATGCAGGACTACAAGCCAATTGATACTCCAATAAGCAAAGGCGAGGGTCTATGTTTGGAGATGTGTCCCAAAGATCCAAAAGAAAAGAAAGCTATGGAAAAGGTTCCATACTCCAGTGCTGTCGGGAGTCTGATGTACGCCATGATGTGTACCAGACCGGACATTTGCTATGCTGTTGGTATGGTAAGCCATTACCAATCCAACCCAGGACAGGCACACTGGAAAGAGGTGAAGAGGATATTAAGGTACCTCAAAGGGACTGCGAACTATGCGTTGTGCTATCAAGGCAATACCTTGAGACTCGAAGGCTATACCGATGCTGATTGGGTAGGTGATCTCGACGAGCGAAGATCTACCTCAGGCTTTGTTTTCTTGCTCGGGAATGGTGCAATATCCTGGAGCAGCAAGAAGCAAACCTGCATCGCCCTATCAACCATGGAAGCCGAATTCGTAGCATTCAGCATGGCGGTCCAAGAAGCTGTTTGGCTTAGGAAATTCTTAGACAGGCTGACGAATGCCACTGACTCGAGCACTGTTCCTATATACAGTGATAGTCAAGCCTCGATTGCCTATGTCAAAGATCCTAAATTTCATTGTAAGACCAAACACATTGATATTCGATTCAAGTTTGCGAAGGACTATGACAAACGGAAGGAAGTAGACATAGGATACATATCCACGCATGAGATGATAGCGGATCCCCTTACTAAGGCGATCCCCAGAGATGTGTTCTACAAACACTTATCATCTATGGGAATGCGTAGGTGCTGAGCTGTATCATGTAATATTTCCCATGTCTATAGAAGATCAAAGTTTAATAAAAGGAAGAAGTTCTTTTATATATTGCATACAAGTTTCTTACAAATGATTTTATACATTTGTGTTTAAGTCTCAGCTATTTTATTGTGTGTATGTCGGACAGATTAAGGTTGGCTCTCTCACATGAGCAACCGCCTTATCTTATCAGATGGATAAGATAGAGATGAGACTAGTTTAAAGTCAAAATCATTAGACGAATGATTTATAGTCGTGACTTAAACAAGATAGTCGAATGAAAGATCTGCATCATATGGATGCTTACAAAAGATCTGAGATCTGTATCACAAGGATATTTAAAAGAGATCTCATAGGATTTTTTAAAATCCTATCTGTCTTATGCAGGATGAGAGTCCGGGAATATTTCATGGGTAGTAAAGGGACTCAAAAGATAGGCACTGTGGCGTCTGATCTTTCATCCGTACAACATCATTAAGACATACTCTCCTTGGGAAAGGAGTGATGTTGTAATACATGTTCATACCACGTATGCATTTCGACCACTGAGTTAGTAGCAATAGTGTTTTCTATTATGTGAGACTCAAAGGCTATACGGGTCTTAACTCTTACCCTCAAGGACTCCAATTGGTTCCTTTAGATTTGACGAGATGATCGCTATCTTAGCGTGTTGTTAATGGGCTATGATAATTCGGCTCGGCGGGGCACGTTAGAAAAGCGAATCAAGTCAAGATTAGAAGGTTCACAAGAAGAGGAAGATTGATTTCATATTCGCATTTGGACTTTAATGATTCAAAGCTGGCCAGCCAATTGTGATCCAGATGGGATTCAATTGTTGAATATAAAAGTATAAGAAATGTGAAGAAATAATCTAGGGTAAAGCATGCGTTGAACTACTCAACTTTGCACCTTCGAGGTCGTTGTGTATCTCTAACAAGTGCACAACAACAGACTCTACGCGCATGACGGTCGCACGGTCTATTTCTCGGTATGATAGATGAAAGAACTAAGAGAAAGACGTTCTCTTACAATCCCCTCAAGTGTGAGTGGGAGATGTTGGATATGGATGACGTTTGTACACCCTTGTAGGGGATGTACGAGGGAATACGGACCTCGAACGTCGTGTACACGAAGTCGTGTGCAAAGGGAATCTGTTCCCTTGCGGAGAGGATCTCTAGATTAGTGGGAAAGTCGCATTATATGTGCATAAGTGCATGCGACATATGGCTAATAAAGGAGGAATATCTTAAGCTTATGTTGTACCATGCATATGGTATAACTTAAGCTTATAATGTGCCATGTATGATGGTACACTTTAGTTAAATTGTTCCAAAGGAACAATTACTCCTAAAATAACTACCTTGGGGGCTATAAATAAGACCCAAGGCTTAGCCATTTACTTACACTTTTGCATGGTATTCTTGCCTTGCATTTCATTCTAGCGAAGCTCTGCCGAAATCCTTCCTCTCTCTTTATCCAAGTTCTTAATCTAAAAGTAGAGATTTAGATTGTGGATTTAGTAGCCTTACTCCGTTTGTGAGAAGACTCGATCCGTCGTGGTGAATCCGAAGGCGAAGTTCCGAGACTACCGTGCCGCATACGCAAGCGTAAGTCTCAACTTCATTTATCGATCCTAACGATGTTTTGACAGGATCCTACAGGTGGTGGTGAGGGGTATGGTGTAGGTGGTGGTGGTCCGTGGACGTGAGTGAGAAGACGGAGGATGGCGGCCACGTTCCTCTCAAGAGCGAGGAAACGTGGGTGAGTGAGAAAGGTGGACGGTGATGGGTCCGAGGGGACAGAGGACGTGGCAAGAGCACGGAGTCTAGCGATCTAGGCCTCGAGACCAAGACGAGCTGATGTCTGGCGGCGACCAAAAGAAGTGGACTGATGTGAAGCGGAAGTGGTGCCGGGAAGTGATGTGTAAGTGGTGCCGGCGGCATGGTCATGCCGGCACAGGACACAAGGCCAGAGAAGGCCTCAGAAAGATCCTCAGTAGTGATATGGCCAGGTGCACGGGTGGTGTGACTCGGGCCAGCCCCGGTATCTCCCCGGGATGCAGGGATATCCTGCTCGCCTAAGCGGGCGGTAGGGGAAGGTGGTCTGCGTGCGTCCTGGGGAAGGAAAGGAATGCGCAACCCCGATAGAAACTCGGGATCGGGCGGAAAAGTCCAATCTCCCACTACAGCAATAGTCATGCGAGCGGGGTTGGGGAGAATGGTGTAGGGGGCTGGGGGGTGGCCGTAGTTGAAATCGAAACGACGATCAGGACGGGGCTTAATCATATGAATATGCCGCAGGACATCAAGATCTAGACATGAGGGTCCTGCGGCAGTGGGAAGACCTCGGGGGATGGGGATATTAAATTGGGGATAAGAAACAATGACAGTGATTATTCCCCCACAACAAATATTGCCCTTGCCGGCCTGACTAATTTCTAGGAGCTTATAAATAAGCCAGTCGTCGGCATGGACGGGGACAGTAGGGGCCCTAAAGCTAATCCCATCATCGTCTCGAACGAAAGGGAAAGTCATGGCCCATAGAATGAAAAGATCAGGGATGGTCACGGTGCCTGACTCATCCCTGGGGAAAAATGCGGAGGATATGATCTGATGGGCCAGACGGAATATAGGATGGATGATTGAGGAGGTCTTGGCCTTAACTCGGGGATAGCGATGGAGTATGGTGAGGCGAAACCAAAAGTTATTGACGTCGAATTAGGGTGGGTATCCGTAGTGTCGGATAGCGTCGTCCCCAAGGATGGGGAAACCAAATATATTGTTGATCGTGTTCAGGTTGGTGCGGATGGTTCTGTTACGCACCCGGAAAATGACGGTCGACCCCGACTCACAAACGAGTGAGGAAAGAAATTCTAGTGTGAGGGACGGGTAAGACAAGGCATGAGTGTTTAGGAAGGCCACCCAACCTAAATTTGCGAAGAGGGTCTCGACCTCGGTGAATACACCGAGATCGATAAGTGATTGGGTATGGGCAAACTTGGTCGATAGATGCCACCGAGCATCAAGTCTATGGTAGAAGTCTTTGTGCTCTTGGTTCCTAAATTGATACCCATGCGGGCCCATCATTGGGTCCTCAGGGGGATAACAGGTGGGGGAGGGGCTAGTGATAGTGCACGTGGTGTATTCTGAGGAGGACGTGTTTGTTTGCGTCTCTTTCGAGACGGTTCCTCCTCCCGCATGATACGCTTCCCCTTATCACGATCCCGGGCCATAGTGGGTGCGTGAGTGTGATGCAAATGAGTGTAGAACACGATAAAATCACGCACACACAAACAATCAAGCGAGTAGAAATTATAGGGTAAAAAGTAAAATTGAGCAGTGGAGCGAAGTTACCCAGCAGCGGTTAGAGTTCCTTGCTTGAAATTGACCCCAGTACCGTGCAATCGGACGGAGTACGGAGCCGCGACACTTCTCTTCAGCGAAAAATCCGAAAATGGGGGGATTAGGGCTTGAGAAAGCGAAATGGGAGAGAGAGAGAGAGAGAGAGAGAGAGAGAGAGAGAGAGGAAACGATGGAGAGATGGAAGGGGTAGGTGGAGAGAGAGATTGGAGGGGGAGTGGAGGTCGTGGGAGAGAGATTTCCGGCCGTTGGGAGAGCAGGGGAGACGAAACGACGGTGAGTTTGCGAGATCAGGCGAGAAAATGAACGGGTGGGGGGGTTTATTTATAGGGTTTAAGTCGAACCGATCGGGTGAGTTGTCACCCGATCGGTTGACTATTAGGTCGAGATTTTCAGCTGAAGAGATGCTACAGGCGAACCGATCGGTTGATAACTCACCGGATCGGTTGGCCGCTCCACAAATTTTCCCGAGAGTTTGGTACAGCTCACCCGGTCTGTCACCCGATCACGCTTCGTATCAACCGATTGGTTGATCATTTCCCAAAAATTCCCGAGACTTCAGCCCCGTTCACCCGGTCTGCCACCCGGTCTCGCATT
Source organism: Scilla litardierei (assembly GCA_030789695.1). Classification (NCBI taxonomy): domain Eukaryota; kingdom Viridiplantae; phylum Streptophyta; class Magnoliopsida; order Asparagales; family Asparagaceae; genus Scilla; species Scilla litardierei. Next base: position 65,434,871 of record CM061135.1, on the reverse strand, counting down.
TCTTCACCCGATCGGTTCGTTGAGCGACTGATGCGGCCAGCAGCTGATACATTCCAACCGATCAGGTGAGTTATCAACCGATCGGTTGGGGCCTTGTTTTCTGCAAAAGTCTACAAATGGCCTAAGTCCCTCAACGGAAGTTCTTGCGGCTAGATTTATTTATTAAAATAGATGAAATAAAGTTAAAAATAATCCTAAAAATTGGAAACAAAGGTTTAAATCATGGGTTGCCTCCCATAAAGCGCTTTTGTTTAACGTTGTTAGCTCGACGCCCGTAGATGATGTTCAAGGTGGGAGATACGGGTGATGCCCAAAGTCTGGCATCGCTTCAACTTCACAGCTGGTAGGTTTTGGTGTAGTCGGTGGCGACAAGAAAACTTGTTCGACGACTCTCCCTTTGTTGACGGGGTCCGGGGGCTTCTCCCTCATATTGGCGTCCACCACCACTCGTTTAAGAATCCGGACCTCATCCCTGGTGAGCCCCATGGGCTCTTTGCCTTTTCTCCTCGTAGGAGGAGCCTTTGGGAATCCGGGAGGGATCGTGTGTGCCGCATCCGTTATCCCAGCAACATCATTCTTCTTCGGGCCGACTGGTTCTTCGGAGTCCCCCAAGCTATCGGGGGGATTTCTTGAAAGAATTTCCCATGAGCTTTCCTCCACAGCTCTCTCTGTTTCTAACTCCAGCACATTGTATCTTGGATCATCTGGGGGATTGGGGTGCTTCATCGACAACCCCAAGTCAAACTCGACTTTCTCGGTGCCGACGTTTAGGGAAAGTTTCCCATTCTTCACATCGATTAATACGCCGGCAGTGGCCATGAAAGGCCGTCCAAGAATGATAGGGGTGTGTGCATCCTCAGGCACGTCCATGACAACGAAGTCCACAGGCACATGCACCCCTCTAACATTGACAGGAAGGTCATCAACAACACCCACCGGATACTTTACCGAACGGTCTGCAAGCTGTAGGGTCATTCTGGTGGGCTCCAAGTCGCCCATTCCTATCCTCTTATACAGCGACAAGGGCATCAAACTGACATTCGCTCCAAGATCGACGAGCGCACGATGTATCTTTACCTCCTCGATCGCATAAGGGATAGAGAAGCTCCCTGGGTCCTTAAGCTTAGGAGGATTTGCTCGCTGGATAAGAGCACTACATTCTGCCGTCAGAACGACCTTCTCCTTTCTAGAACCCTTTGTCACCAAATCCTTGAGGAATTTCGCGTAGGATGGTATGGTCTCTATAGCTTCAAGGAAGGGGATTTGCAAGCTTAGATCTTTGACCATGGCAAAGTATTTGCCATATTTCTCGTCTATTTTGGCTTGGGCTAACCTTTACGGAAAAGGAACAACGGGCTTGAATACCCTGAGGTTCCCTTCCTCATCCTTTTTCTTCTCCTCTTCATGGATTTCCTCCGGAGTAGTTGGCCTTGGCGACGAAGCACCGGCGTCATTCAACTTTTCAATCGGTCGCTCCACGACCAACGGTGCTTCCGGTTCCTTTGGGGGCACTCTAGTGGGGATTTGTGTTCCGCTCCTCATGACGATAGCAGACACGTTCACATGCTCGTGCGTGAGTGCCAAGGTCTGATTCGCTCCCCTCAGGTTCACCTCTGGTTGTGGCGGCAATAAGTTTTGCGACCTTGAAAGGTTCGCCACTTGTAACCACGGCTGGGTTACTTGGTCCGTGAGAGCCCGGTGTCCCATTTCCAGCTTCAGATTTATCTTCTCCTGGTTGGATATATATTGAGTCAATAGGGAATCAACCGGAGAGATGGCCCTCTGTTGGCCATATTTTTGCTGCTGCTGAACTGGTTGCTGATTCCTGGGAGCATATTACTGATATTGTTGTGGTGGTTGCGGCTGCTGAAGTTGCTGCTGCTGAAATTGCTGCTGCTGGGGCCTAGCCGGCTGATATATCTGTTGCTGCTGCTGAGGCGGTGGCTGCTGAGACGGTGCCCGGTAACTAAGGTTGGGATGATTCCGGTTGTTTGGAGAGTAGGCCGGGTTGGAGTTGGTTCGTGGTGGAAAAGGCGCATTCCCCGTAGGATTTTAAAATAACGCGCTCGCCTGGTCCAACGGTGGTGAGATGCCACCACCGTCGAATTCTCCGAAGACTTCGGATTCCACCGTAGCAATCTGTTGCGCTCCGGCGCCACCGGTTCCTACCATCAAAGCATAGATCTGGGTCGACAGCAAGTCAAACTTGCTGGATAATTTGTCGACGTCCTCGACCCTGTGGATACCCCCAGATCTAGGTGTGGCTCTCTCGTCACACCACCGCTCATTGTTTGATGCCATATTTTCCAGAATCTGTCCGACATCTTCTTCGCTTATCGACATAAAGGACCCTCCAGCCGCGACGTCCATGGAAGATTTCAAATCGTCCCTCAACCCATTATAGAACAGATTTATGATCTGCCACTTGGGGAGCTCATGGTGGGGACATCTTCGCTGCATTTCCTTATATCTCGTCCAAGCTTCATGCAAGGACTCGTGGCTGGCCTGGGAGAAGGAGGAGATCTTACTCCTGAGCTTCATGGTCTTCCCGGAAGAAAGAACTTTGTCAGGAAAGCATTTGAGAGCTTCTCCCAGGTATTGAACGTATTTGGGTCCCTCCCCCTAAGCCACAGCTTGGCCTTATCTCGCAGAGAGAAGTGGAATAGCTTTAGACGGATCGCCTCAGTTGTGACACCATTTATCCGAAAGGTGTCACATTTCTCCAAGAAGGAGTCCAAATGTTCAATGGGGCTCTCCATGGGTGCCCCCGATAATTGATCCTGCTGGATCCACGTCATAAGGACAGCTTAAGCTCGAAGCTTTGCGCCGTAATAGCAGGAGGACGGATGGCGGAGGTGGACTCGATGGATGGCATCGAATACTCCAACAGGGACTTGTGAGGTGGGGTGTTCTCTCCCATGGTTTTCGGATCTTCTCTTCTTCGCTTCTCTGCGGCAAGACGCCTTAAGGGTGGCGTTTATCTCCGGGTCAACGGGAATCAAGTCGTCAAGACTTCTTGAACTCCTGCGCATTAAAAACAACAAACACACGTGAAGCGAAAAGTGGGAGAGAAACAGATTAAAATAAAAATTAAAATTAAAATTAAAGAATAAAATGGAAATAGAAAAATAAGAATGCGAAAATTATCGCGAGGTAGGGATGTGAGCTAGACTCAAGGGTTCATGAAATCCTAAAATAACAAGCACGTTGCCTCCCCAGCAACGGCGCCATAAAGCTTGACGCCCCCCGATCTTTGCGCGTCAGATGTGTGCAATGTATAATTGGGGGCATGAGATTTAAATATTTGTAACCGCAAGCGCACGGTGTTGTAGTGTGGCTTGGGGGTCGAACTCAGGGAGGCGTGGATGTGCTTGTGTCAAGTAGGATCGGATTCACCCCATGGGCGAGCTAGCCCGAATCGGATGATGGGTTGTCACGAAAAATAGAATGCGATGGATAAACAATAAAAGGGAAAACCCGGGACTTCGGTTTCCACCCTATCGTGCGATTCTTGCCGATACGGCCTACGGGTAGGATAGCGATTGGAATTAGGGTCTAATGGTGAGACGTTGCCTCTAAGAGTGATACCAGCATCCCATGGGCCCGATATTCCGGTCGGTGCCCAGGATGATACGCCGGACTTCCTAGATTCGGTCAGTGGGCATTCTCATGTCCATTAACACTGACCGACTCCGGGAGCACTAAGCTCACAACGATAACTCCCAACGTCTCATCCTGCCGCTCCCGCGCGCTAGGATTCGACGTCTACGCTAAAGGCGTGAGCTACGGCTAGGGAGTCAACCGCCAAGTTTATTCCCCCTTGGCCCAACGGTCAAAGGCGGTCTTTTTCCCATCGATGACAATAAAACACCCCGCATAACCGTTAGATTCCTAATCCCTATCGATTTCCTAGTCCTATGGACGCATCGGGAAGAACCCACGAAGGGGTTTCCACCAAAATCCCAGATTTGGGAACTACGCACACATATTTACTAAAAAGCGATCTAAATAGAAATCGACCGTTAGAAACATGATCAGGCGATTGAAAAGCAGTAAGAGCAATGCTAATAACACTATATTAAAGTTTAACAAAGATCGGAAAACTTATAAATATCTGAAAAATTACAGCCGTCAAGAGAGAGAAAAAACAGCAAAAAATAACAACTCCCGTTTCTGGAAAACCTAGGGGTCATATATATAGAATACGATATCACCCGATCGATTGAAAAGTCAACCAATCGGGTGACCTGCTTCGTTTCTTCGACAGTTCAGCGCGGGACTTCACCCGGTCATATGGCACGGTCGGTTGAGGATTGAAGCTGAACGGTTGGATCTTCGTGCCGTCGGGTGAACCGATCGGTTGAGCTGTCCGTGTCTCGGCTTCGGAGAATCGGCTACAGGTGAACCGATCGGGTGAAGGTCACCCGATCGGTTGGCATTCAGCATCAAAAATCCAGAGAGTTGGGGCGTTTGAACCGGCCTCTGAACCGACCGGGTGACTTCTTGACCGCTCCAGCTTGTGTCCGGGTGGTGCACGCATGCATCACCCGATCGGTTGGAAGTGACCAACCGGTCGGGTGAGGGGCTGAAAGATGTTATCTTCGTCGTTTGACCCCCTGGATCACACGTGACTCCTCCCGTTGCTCCGGGGACTCATGATATCATCGTTATATGTCCCCTATGCCGGTAAACTCCTGCAAAATACAAAAAACACGGAAAAGTGAAAGAAAACAAGAAAACACAAGAAAACGAATACAAGACGGTGGAAAACAACGGAAAAACACAAAAGAAAACGTGCGTGAATATATGAAATATAAACGCACGTCACATGATTCAAAGAATGAAAGTCAAACTTATATGTTGGTACAAGAAAGTCAAGGAAGGCACAAAATCAAGTTGCATCCAAGGCTGGAAGGCTAGGAGTATTGAAGAACAAGAATAAAAACTATGTGGATCAAAAGCTCAAGTGAAAGTCAAGGCAAATGGATAAAGAGTTGCATGCTAGCTTAAATAATGATATATAATGTTTTGAATTTTATTTGAGTCTTATAAATTTGTTAAAGCCTTTTGATTAAGTCCACACACACTTAGGATTATGCCAAAAATGATTCAAAATGTTTGTCCTGAGTTTTCGAGTCCAAAGCCCATACTGGAAATGCTCTGGGAGTCGACTACCAACAGACAGCCTGGCATCTGGTCAAACGACTAGATTTTCAAAATCATTTTAATTATTGCATATAAATGAATTTGAAATTATTTTCAAAAGTCTTCTTGTTTAAATGCATATAAATGTTGGAAAAGTCTTTTGGAAATATTTCAAATTTCAAATTTCAAATTTCAGATCTCATTGATTAATGCAAACATATTTTGGAAATAATTTGATTTTGAAATTTCAAATCTCCTTGATTAATGCAAACATATTTTGAAAATAATTTGAATTTCAAATTTCAAAAGGCTCCTTGTTTAAATGCATATAAATGTTGGAAAAGTATCTTGGAAATAATTTGAATTTCAAATTTCAAATCTCCTTGATTGATGCATTTTTGAAATAGTTTCTTTTTTGAAATGAATTTCATCTTTATAAATAGAATGATTGAGCTTGGGTTTCAAACAAGAAGATTTTTCATCTAAAATTATTGTTTCAAAAGGTTTTTTAAAGTTCTTTCTCAAGCTCTTAAAATCTTCTCTGGGCCATATTTTAAATTGCTTTTCAAATATTTTTTTGGCCGTATTTTCTTAATCTCCCAAAGCTTTCAAATTTCTTATCTTTGAGATCAAGATCATCCTATAGATACACTTTAACACTTGGGCTTCAAATTGAAAGGCTATAGGTAATCTTTCAAAAGCGTTGCAAGTATTTTTCTCACTTGGATGTAGTGAGTTGTGAAAGTCCTCGGATTGTGAGGCAATGAAAAGTCCTCGGCTTGTGAGGCAAGGGAAAATACTTGTGGAAGGCAAGGCGGTTGTAAATCCTCTTGGCGGGAGGTGGTTTGTACTATTTACAGATAATAGTGGATTAAAGCCCGACAAGAGTTTCGGGGACTAGACTACCCGGGAGTGGGAAACTAGGATACATCGGTGGTGTTCATGGTTGTTATCTTGCTTTGATTCATTACTTGCAATTTATTATTTCCGATGTGCTTATTTCATAGATGCAAGTATTTGTTGATTAAGATAGATATTAGGTAATTTTATATTAATCTTAGGAAGAAAATTTCTAGAGGAATTTTAATTTCTAAAAACACTATTCACTCCCCTCTAGTGTTCTCTTTGCCATCTCAGGTCCCAACAATGTTTGGCCGGTGTTCTTCTTCTTCCACGCAGTTTTCTTTTTCCCCTCATTGTTGTTCTATTGTGGGAGACATCTGGCCTGCTTTTTCATTGATTTTCTCTTCAGGGGTTTGCCTTTGTGTTTGTTTTTCTTCTTCTGGGAAGAAACCGTATGTGCCTTAGGTGCAGGAGCAATGCCAGCAGGGTGCAGGTTATGGGTGGCCAGTAAAAGATCTATGCTCTGTTCTGCCATCAGAAGTCATGAGAGAAGCTATGAGTATTTTGTGAATTTTCGTTTATGATACTGTTGCATGAGGATGACATCCTTCTCATGGAAGGATGTGTAAGTTTTCTCCAACATGCGTTCGTCCGTGGCTTTTTCATCACACAACTTCAGGCATGAGGTGACAATGAATAACGTCGAGTTATACTCTGATATGTACTTGAAGTCATGTAGTTGGAGGTTCTCCCATTCATAACGCGCTCGAGGGAGGATAACATTTTTCTGATGTTTGTATCGCTCCTCGAGTGCAGTCCATAACTCGTACGAGTCTTCCACTGTTATATATTTGGCCTTCAGGGTCCGATCAATGTGGCGTCTGATGTAGATAATGGCTTTCGCCTTATCTATATCAGACACCTTATCTCCAGCAGTGATGACTTGACTCAAGCCCTGTGAGCGTAGATGTAATTTAATATCCAGTTGCCAGCTCAGGTAATCCTTGCCAGTGGCATTCAAAACATCGAAGTCAACACTCACTATCTTTGCCATTTTATATAAGCATGTAAATTAGCAATAATTAAATATTTGAAATAAATAATCATGCAGGCCAGACATATATACTTGTTGCGTGAATCGGCTAGTCACGATTTACAAATTACAATCCAAAGTCCATATACAGTCCCATTAAAAGTAAAAGAAAAGTACAACTTGTGATCCCATATATTGCCCCATCTTCTGGAAGTTGGTCTTTTCCTCCATGGGATGTGTGTCAGCCTTGGATATTTACAAATTAATACTCATTACAATTTCTCTCAAAAAGAAAAAATAATGCGAGGAAAATAAAATGGTGACAAGTAGCCGATCCAAAACCACGACGAAGTATAAAATATGCATCACAGAACATTGAATATGCAGCATGCATATATATAATTTCATCGCAGACATACAGTTATCAACATGCATTAAAAATATATCATAAAGATTTAGCATGCTTCATGCATTTAAATGATTTCATCGCAGACATATAATTATGCTACATGCATTAAAAATATATCATAGAAATTTAGCTTGATTCATGCATTTAAAAAGGCAATTCGTATTATATGCATGTATGGACCAGTAATAAAGGTGAAAATTGGATTAAAATTTTATATGGTGGCCTGAAAAAAATTTCGGCATTCAAATTTGTCCCAAACCCCTAATTAGGGTTTGTTATGTTTTTTGTGTATCGTTAGCCGTCAGTGCCGAGAAAATTGCGCGAGTGCGCGTTTTCGGTCTGTGGGTTGCGAAAATAACAGTTTTAAGGTTTTGGTCTTCGGGGCCGTTTTCCACGAAAAACGTAGTAACATGGCCGTTTTCCACGTAAAACGTCGCAATGGGGGGTTGCCTCCGGGGGGTCGCCCCCCCTTTTTGCGGTTAATGGCGGAGGAGGCATCGGGAGGTTCGGCCGCCCTAGGGTTCGCGACGGCGGGGATTTTGACGGCGGGAAGTGGGAAAGCACAGATCCAACAAGAATTCACTTTATACAAATAAAAAACTAGTTTTTAAGTAAAAAATTGATTTTTATTATTGAAATTAATGTTTTCGTCATGAAGATTTGATTTTTATTGTTTAAAACATCGATTTTCGTCCAATATTTAGCAGATCTAAACATATTCTATGGAAAAATAGGTTTAGATCGAGTTTTTGTTTGATTACCTCTAGATTCGCTCTCTAGATCTAGCGACATTTGACGAAACCTATGCGTGGAAGATGACGCCCACGCGTGGTGGATCTACTTCATCCTCGTCGCCCTCGCAAGATCGGATCTTCAGAAATTTTCGGAGAATAGTGCTGATAACGTGTTGTGAGGTGGCGGCCATAGAACCCGTAGCCATATATTTATAGGGAAAATTTACATAATGGATGGATACCATAGTCTTACATGGGCTTCACATGGGCCTACAAAAGCCAGCTCATAACACGAAAAATGTTTTATTGGAAAAAAAACAAAAATTTAAAATTAAAATAGGTCTAATGGGCCATCCGAAAGCCTAATGGAGCACAGCTTACGCCCATTTAGGTTTTCTTAAAGGAAACATTGAGATGTTAGGCTGGCCCAAGTCTTACCATTTGAATTGGGTATATATTTGTCTCATTCTCGAGCCCGTCCGGCCCATTCTCATTTCGTACCCTAAACGGGCCTAAACTCACAGACAAATAAAAAATTAAAAAAATAAAGCAGCAGTCCCTGTTGCGTTTATTTCATTTTGTTTATTTTTTTCTTCTTATCGCTTAGCTCACATTTAAAAAAAACAAAGAAAAGGGCGTTTTTGAGCCTTTTTTCCCTCCTCCAGGATCAAAATCGGCGTTTAAGTCGGTGTTTTTTGAGGTAATCTCTCGCTTTCGTTTTCGCTCCAATATAATCTGTCTCGTAATTTTCTGTTAGGGTTTCTGGGATCTCCAACGATTTGTTCGAGAAAGATCACCCATACTTGGTCGTTTCTGTTTGATCTCTGTAGCACTTATGTCTATTCGTAGCGATCACTGAGATTTAGGTGAAAACCCCTGAATTGCTTCTCTATTTTTTAAATAGATATGTTCGTTTATTGTTCTAGGGTTTTGGCTTGCAGCTAAATTTTGTGTTCAGACAACAGTCCTAACACTCGTTGCGATATTTTCTTCAGTTTTCATGTTTATGTAAAATTTTCATATTGTCAGATTGACGCTATTTTACTGTATTTTTCGTGCTTTTTAATGAAGAGTTTCCACTATTGAATGGGTTAAGAGAATTCTTTAGGACCAGGGGTGGGCAAAAAACACGGTTCCGATTCCGGACCCGGTTCCGAACCCGAATCCGGTTCCGAATATTCGGATAGTGCAGATTCGGGTTCGGATTCGGTTCAAAAAATTGTAATCCGAATTATTCGGAATCGGAAATCGGAACTAAACCCACAAACCCGCATCTGACCCGATTCCGAAGCGTTGAAAGGGGAATCAACAGAGTACGCCGCAGGCCAATGGTTTTACACGTGGAACCAAAGAAATCAATTTAAACTAGGATAGAGTTTGAATTCTCACCGATGTGGGACATTCTCTCCTGACAAATTGTGCTCTCATTTGTCCCACATCCAACAAACTTTTGAAATAAAACTACTTTATATTAGTTTTTAATGCCCATTGATTGTGACTTACCTCTGCCAGAGAAGTGTTACAGCCTCCTTTTGAGCAAATAGCAATTAATGTTGGTATTAAAAATTAATATAAATAGCAATTAATGTTGGGCTATCACTGCGCAATTTGGAACTCTTTCTGCAGGCAAAGGAGCGGTCTTTTGTCCCACATCGGCCGAAGTGACGAAGTAATATTAGTATAAATGAGTGTTTTGATCCCTTCTCACCGAAGTTGTTTCCGGAGGAGGCTCTTGCGGGATCGAATTTTAAGGAAATCGGAATCGGATTTGTCGACTTTATTCGTTAAACAATCGGAATCCGATTTTTCGGGTCCGATATATCAGAATCGGTTGCGGACTCGTTGTACCCGATCCGAATTAAATCGGATCGGATTCGGATTTTTCAAAATTATTCGGTTAAACCCGATGCTCACCCCTATTTAGGACCCCGCAAAAAATCAATTATTAGTTTTTCCATAACATTTTTACACGGTTTTTTGGTGCCTCTGTTGTGTATACATGATAGTCGCTAGAGCTCTTTTTTGTTGATATAGAGCCATTTATCCTTACTTCAAAGATTCTTGATAGTTTCTGTCGCGGGGTAAGATCCGCCTAAAATGAATTTGTTTGTTGAAAAACTAAGGGTTGCATGGGGAGATGAAATCTAGGTAGGCTGTTAGACAGGTAGTGATGAAAGTGACGAGGTTGAGCGCACAACAAAGGCCGACCACTAGATCAACTTCGCGAGGACTTCGTCTTCCTGCCGCACTGTCGGGGACGTGCGTTGAATGCTATCCGTGAAGGCGAGCTCACCTACACACGTAGCAGCTCTTCAGAAAGGCTGGGTTGGGATCCAACCCTTAGCCTCTCCGATGCTTACGTTAGAATTAGGACTTAGAAGCGGCGGCTAGGCACGCAGGTCGGATTGAAAGTGAGTTGACCTTACGTGGCGAGCTATGGAGGAAGAACAAAGATATGAAAGACCTTTGTCCTTGTGTGTGAGTAATCAGGAAAATCAATCAATTAGCCAACCCCTTTCCTCGATGGAGGTGAATGGATATTTATACCTGATCGTGGCGGTTAGATAGGGCTGACCTGTAATGCTGAGCTGGCGGACCGGACATTGGAAGCTTCGGCCGAGAATGTCAGATCCGTGCGTGTCAGCCATATCTTTGTCAGAAGGCGCAACGACCCGCAGTACTTTGTCAGGGTGTCAGGGCCGAAAGCACCAAACGGTCAGACGGCGCAGCGGCCATGGGGTGCTTTGTCAGGTTGTTGAGCGGCAGGTGTGTCAGTGGTGTCCTTGTACTAGGTTGTTTGTCGTGTCTGATGTGCCAACGGGTCACCGGTATGCGTCTGCGTGGCGGGCCCGCAATCGTCCCCTCAGGTCGCACTGGGCGGTTGTCTGACGACCCAGCTGTGCTCCCAGCAGGCTCAGGAGGAATGGACGTGAGCGGAGATCGAGGCGACCCGGCGCTCTTTTCGTTGGTCGTGGTAGACTTCGGGTTGGACGGGCTCAGGAGGGGGAATTGGCGTCGTACTGACGAGGTCAGGATGTCGAATTATTTATCCTTCATCAGCCAAGGTGTGGCTTTGGCGAAGGCGGGGCGAGCTGCTGCTCGCCGGTGAGCGGAGTTAGAAAGTCGGAGTATCACGATCTTTAGGTCGTAACAATTGCCCTCGTCATTCGAGCTCGAGGTGGAAGCCCGGCTCAGTTCGGATGACGCACCATCTTTCCCCCTACTCGGAAAAGACGGGATGGATCTCGTGCCGAGCTTAGAAGCGGCGGCGGTTGTCTCGAAGTGCCCGGCCTTCTTCTGGCCGCCATTATTACGATTTGAAAGGGCATGAGGAAATCGAGGAGTCTCTACTACTATGAACAGGACACGTGGTAGATGCGACTGGAGCGTCAGTCGAGGTGTCAGTGGGTCTCAGATGGGTGCCGCGTGGCGGTGTTTCGACGGTCGAGATGTCCCACAGCTGGCTATAAGTGAGGGAGGGAGAGGATTGATTGAAGGTTTCTTCCGATTTCAAATTTTCTTCGAGCTTTTTGGTTCCCGTTCATCGTCTGCCGCCGCCGTCATTGCTGCCGACACCGGAGCTTCCATTTCGACCGTCCTTCCAGTCCGGCTGTTCTCTGCAAGGTATTTTCTCGATCCTTTCTGTCGATGGCTTCTCATTTTGAGGCCGGAGGTGGTAGTGGAGTGGTAAAAGAGGAGTAGGTGGAGGAGGAGATGTGGCGGCTGCAGCAGAAAAGGTTCCAAGTAGACGTGCCGAGGACGATTGCGGCCACCCGGTGTAGGCCGGACAGGGTCAACATTCGGGAGATTCGGGTGCGGTTCGCCCGTCCGCCCTATGAAGTGTGCCTCCCCGGATCCGAGGAGAGGGTCTGTTGACTCGGAGATAACGAAGTTGGGGTCTATGTTCGGTCCTTCGAATTAGGGCTTCGCTTCCCGATCAACCATCACCTTCATCACATTTTGAATTTCCTGGAGCTTCCGCTCTTCGCACTGGCGCCTTGCTCCTTCGGTTTGCTGGTCGGTTTTGTTGTCCTCTGCCTTGCCAGCACCTTGAGCCCGTCCTTGGCGTTGTTCCAGTACTTCTTTGGAGTGAGGAGGACACACTATTGTGTCTACGCGAGGAAGGGGCGGGGCCTCATTCTCGGTGTGCCGGCCGATGCGAAAGGGTGGATGGAGAGTTTCGTCTTTATCCTGATGCCGACCGATGTGGTATTGATGTCGAACTGGGGGGCGTTGAACCCTTTAGTGAACGAGAGGTGACCTTGACGGGGGAAGATTTGGTGAATGCCTAAATTTTGGGGGAACTTCCCGAGGCGGACCGTCAGCTGGCGAGCTTGACACAGGACGACCGGCTCGCCCAGGATTTTTAGCCCGAAGGTACTTTGAATCTGGCGAGCTCTTATGTAGGCTTACCCTGATCTCTCCCTCCTTTACAGGCGAAGACATGATGCTCTCAAGGGAGGAAGTGCTGAGGGCGGCTGGCGTGCCTGTCGCGAAGAAGCTTGACTCACGGGGCAAAGGCAAGGAAGTGGTGGACGTGGAAGGGCCAGCAAAGGTGGTAGTCCGGAAACGAAACGTCGAGACCCTAGTTGGGGAGAGGGCGAACAGGAGGCAACGGACGTCCGAATCGGAATCTTCCACCCGCACTAGCAAGGCTGTACCTAAGGGTCCGGCTGACCAGGAAGAGGCCACCACGGTCCTTCCAAAGATTCTGATTGCGGATAAGCCCAACAAGGCATCCCCTGTTGATCGGTGGCCTTACGGGATTCCCCTACGGGAGATAGGAAGAGAGGCGCACCCTAGCTGCGAGAGGGCGCTCACCAGCTTTAGGTCGATGAGGGCTGAGGTTGAAGCCCTCTCGATGGAGGATGTCCACTAGCCGACCTATTGTATAGGCAGGGGGAGTCGATATTTGAGGATGCCGGAGTGACGGCCCGTCTGGCAGAAAATAGCATGCTGCCGCGGGATCGCGAATCCTTGACCAATATTGGCGCGGAGCGGCTGTGCGCCTCCGCAATCTGGCACACTATGCAGGTAGGTCGAACTCCTTACCTCGTCCTGCAAGTCTTCTCGCTTACATGTCTGACTATGTCTTGGCTTCTTTTGTAGGCGGTGTCTGCGATGGCGGCCCTGCAGCGACATACCCCGGTGGCCCTAGTCAAGGCGTCTCTCGAGAGGACGAGTGCCTAGCTTAATGAGACAAAGGAAAAGTTGCTGGAGAAGGACAAGGAACTGGGATGGGTCACGAGGCTCCGTAACGCTTAGATGAAGCTTGTCGAGTACTTAGAGGCGAAGCAGGCCACGCTCGCCCATCAGCTTCAGGAGGAAGAGGGTAGGCGAGCTGACATCCTGAAGAGACACTCTGAGGAGATGACCAACAAAAAGTGGGTGATCGACATTTAGCTGGAGAGGATAGCCAACCTGAAGAAGGCAATCGAGACGGAAAAGAGGGAGAAGGCTGTATTGAAGAAGCGGGTAGAGGAGCAGGGAGAGGTAGACCAGGGCATGATGGACGCCGCCGTCTGCCGTTATCAGGACGAGGCACTCATCCCGTTGCTGCGAGAGGCGAAGGAGGCTGGCATCGAGGAGGGGATGGCGAAGATGAAGGCCAGGCTGGCGAACTTGCATCCCTTGCTTGTGGCCGATTTTCCCAAGCTAGACGTGCCCTTAGCAGGGGAAAAGAGGAATGGGCGATCAGCCAGTGGTTGGTGGTTCGACGGGCGACCTGGCAGATACGCACGCTCCGGGGGGCGACGACCGAGGATGAAGAGGCCGAGCCGAGGAGCCTTTCGGGTAGGGCAAATTTTGTATGGCCGGATTTGGGCCGACCTAAGTGTAAATGTGTAATATTGTATTTTTGGCAAACCCGGAGTTGTAAGAAGTTAGTTTTAAATGAAATGCGAGAATTTCCCTTACTCTTTGTTTTCCTTGTTGGTCGTGCGGATGGTGTTGTGTTCTTGCCTGGGTATGAATGCCCCCAACGTTCTCCTTAGGACGAGCGTTCGACCGAGGAGGAGAAAGTTGTAATGCTGTTAGTTCGCCTAGGGTCAGAATGTGGTCTTCCAGCGAGCGTCGGGAGTGAGCTTTGCCTCCTAGGCATGACTTGCGGAGCAAGGGCTTGCTTTGGATCTTTTTGATGCCCTTTCTAATGCCGAACTGAATACGTTAGTTCGCCTTGTTAGCTCGGGAGATACGGAAGTGACAGTGCGACCTGAGCGCTTGGAAAGGGCGGTAGGTTATTTCGAAAAACCCGCTCGTCATTTCGTTGCCCGTCATTTCGAATTAAATGCGGGAGGGCATCGACACACCTCGACCGTTCCTCGGGCGATGCGTTGGGGATGTGATCGCGGATGTCAGGCGAAGCGTCAGGTGGGCCGGATCTGTGATGCGTGGCAGGACTCGTGCGGCTGAGATAGGTTGGCAATTCCTATAAATAGGAATGGGAGAGATCGAGAAAGAGTTTCTTACTTCTGAAGTTTCTTAGAGCTCTCGTCTTCGCCTGAATTTCCAGTCGTCGTTGCCGTCGCAGTCGTCGCCGGAGTTCGTGCCGCTGTTTCAACATCACTTTCCAGCAGCCGGGATTCTATAGGTATATTTCTTTTCCTTTTGAGATGATTTCTTCAGCCTCTTGTCGGTTGTCGGAGTCGAGGGACGCTTCAGGTCAAGCTTAGCTCACATAACAGATCAAATACAATATTAAATAGAGAGAAAGATGGAAGGCTTACTGGCACATTGGATCATCTGAGTAGGGTGACAATCCGAGGCACTGGGTGAAGAGCAGCCTCTATCCCCTTGGCCAGAGATATGACAATGTGCACACTGATCCTTTCCTTCCAATACCTACTAATCTCCTCAAACACCTCCCTCGTCTTCGTCGAAGGCAGCCCGTTCACCACGATATCGGGACATAACAACTGAATACAATCCCAAAGACCCTCGTTTCTCCCAACAACCCATGCTAATCACATGATTTCTCTATCTCTCATTCTCCTTCATAAAACCCATGCAAGCCAGGCAAATTCGATAGCCTCATCACCTTCAACCCTTCATCCCCGACCGCCCCTCCTCTTAACATCACCGACGACCCAGCTCCCTCTGACTTCACAACACCGCCACTCTCGCAACCCACAGCTTGCCTCCGCCCACCTCTCCTCACAGACCCACGTGGTTCCACTGTGCCTCCCGCCATACACACCTCATCGACAGCAGCTCCCCACAAACGCCCGACACCCATGCCATTCTCGCCATCGACCTCCCCTCTGAATCCCAACACCGCCCCTCAATCACGCTCCGCAGCAGCAACAGCCCACGCGAGCACCTCCATCCAACTCCGAACTGCACCCTCCTCTGTTCGAAGCACTGCCAAAGCCCCGCCTTCCTCCTCCCAACTCGGCGCACCCCACACAGCTCTGACGACACCTCACAACCACACTACGACGACCGCTCTCCTCCTCTTCTTAAAACCTAGCCGCTGATCTCTTCCCGTTCTTTGCAGCGACTCTCGAGACTCTCCTCCTCTCAAAGCTTCTCCAGCAATTAGGGGGAGTTTTTGGCATGATTCAATGTGCGAATTTAACGGAGCACCTGAAGTGTCAGACATCAGCCAAGTTTTTACTTTGGCATGATAGACTTGGCCACCATGAATCAGTGATGATGCACCGCATCTTATCCTATGTGTATGATTTGAAGAACCAGAAGATTCTTCAGAAGGGAGAATTCTCTCGCATCCCTTGCTATAAAGGAAAACAAATTACAAGGCCATCTCTACTAAAAGTTGACAAAGAATCTCCACGCTTCCTCAAAAAGAATATAAGGAGATAGATGTGGATAAATCCACCCCCTAATGGGCTATTTCGGTACTTTATTGTACTGATAATTGCATCCTCAAAATATTCGTATTCGTGTCTACAATCGACCCGCAACCTAGCTTTTCCAAAGCTATTGGCACAAACAATAATGTTGTGGGCACATTTTCCAGACAATCAAATAAAGAAAATAAGTCTGGTTAATGTTGGGGAATTTATCTCCCGGTCATTTCAAGAGTACTGCCAAGCAACGTGAATAGAAAATGAACATACAATGCCACATGTTCATACCCAAAATGGGTCGGCAGCGTCACTGATAAATAGACTCCAATGGATTGCACGTCCATTGTTAATGATATCCCGATTGCCGGTGGATGCATGCGGACATGCAAATTCTGCATGCTGCATCGTAAATGAAAATTAGACTCTCTGGAGGTCAGAGTCTCCAATGCAACTTGCATATGGAATGCCGCCGAACATTTCTCACGTGAGAATCTTCGGTCGCGCAGTTTAAATCCCCATCGCACCACCACATAGGACAAAAATGGGTTCTCAACGTCGCCTATATATTTATGTAGGGTTTGACTCACCCTCAATAATAAGATATCTAGAACCCCAAACGGGGGATACATTTAAGACACATCTTGAAGGCTGTGATTTCGATGAGACGAGTTTCCCAAAAATAGGCCCAACTACTGGAAAATCTATCGCGAAGCAAATTATAGCGTGCGATACAAAAAGTTTGACCCACTATAATTCGGTAACGAAACAATGTGAAGCGGAGATACTGAAGATCCTCCACATATAGAACAATGTTCACCAATTACCGAACTCATTTACTGACAACCAGAAGATTGTCATATCACACATCCCTGCTGCAAATACTCTAGCTAGGATTGACATCCTTAAGAATGGATGCAATCCACCAGCAACAGAAGTGGCTGTTCCTCAACAGAAAAGATGCAGACCACTAGGCTTCAAGGACAGAAACTCCTGGAGACCATAAGACAATACTGTCACAGGACAATGAGTTCATGTTCACACCCTCACCCTTCCCAAATCCACTGCAGAGAAAATGTCGGGAAAAAAAACTGAAATTGAAAGTAAATGTTGTACGTATGGGGGAGGTGTTGGACAGAAAGAATATAATTGTCGACAGTGTATTCACGTATCATATTGCCATATACATCACAAAAGCAATGATGTTTATAAAATATCATTTCATACTCCGTTGCTAACATGCAAACGTAGAGATTGGCCAAATGTGGAACGAGGCAATAAAAGATGAGCTGGACTCACTTATGAAACGTGAAATGTTCGGACCTGAAGTCCAGATACCAAAAGGTGTCAAACCTGTGGGTAAAATAAAGTATTGCACTCATAAGAAAAATAAATACAAAATCGTATGCTATAAGGTACAACCTATAGCCCAAGGAAAATTTCGCTGAAACTAGGGATCGAACAAATTAAAATGAACATGACTCATAAATGATACATCAGCCTCCCTAAGTTATCAAAAGCAAATACCTTACGGTTTGGCAAAGGAAATTTTGGATATGCTGTTATTGGATGTTGTGACGACATACCTTTGTGAATATCTTGGTAAAGATAAATTCCACATTTCCTTAAATGTCTGAATAGACTTCGGGACGTCTATTCTATTGAAGAAAAACAATAAGAATAATAAATAATGTACACAGTGTTATAAAAGGCGGTTTCATTATGTGCGCGGTCTATGAGCGCATAGCGCATAAGCGGATTATGCGGTTTACGCGAAAATGAATAATTTAGTATATAAATAAGCAATAAATTTATGTGTTTGTGTATATTAAATTAAAAAAGATAAGAATTACAGGAATAAGGAAAAAATCATATTGGTTTTTAAAAATATGGATTAATTCATACTAAAACATGAGCGCCATTATGACGATCGATACATAAAATAACTAAAATCTAACATCTAAAGCAATTTACACGCAAAACATAACTATTTAGTTTTACGTCCAAATCAAAAGCATGTCAAACATAAGTATTTTACAATTAAAAACCTGATTTTTATGTTTAACGGGTCGTGTTTCTTAATGGGATGAGATTTTTTAGTTGTCGATTATGCACCCGCATATTCGCATATGCGGTTGCATAACATTTATGCGGTCGATTATGCAGCCGACCGCATATCTTAATTTTCATGCGATCAAAGGCCGCATCCTTATATGCGGCCGCATATAACTTGGTCTATAACACTGAATGTACAACCAAGAGAATCAATTGACAAAGCAATGATTCATACTGAGGGTTGTCTTTGAATTTGAGCAAAGGACATGATTCGAGATCATAGTTATAAACAACTTAAATCTCATCGGATCTCCTGAAGAGAAAACCGAAATATCTGTTCAAAGCCTGACTATTAAACATGAAATGAAAGACCTAGACAAAAATATATTAAGTCATGACTCACAGATTTATCATCTTAATAGAATCCTGTTACATACACCCAGAAGTGCGTTGAAATTAAAGGACCATTGTCATCCAAATTACACCTATGGTAGTCTATGTATGTACAAAAAGACCCCTTCCGATCACTGGAAGAGGAAAGGATGTAATTA
This sequence comes from Scilla litardierei, assembly GCA_030789695.1. Lineage (NCBI taxonomy): Eukaryota > Viridiplantae > Streptophyta > Magnoliopsida > Asparagales > Asparagaceae > Scilla > Scilla litardierei. Next base: position 65,416,296 of record CM061135.1, on the reverse strand, counting down.
GTCCTAAAGTCCCTTATCTAAGTGCAATCAGACACTCCTGGCTAACTGCATGCGTCCCGATATAGCAGTTGCAGTAAACTCATTAGCCAGAGATAATTAGGCACCTTAAAAGGGCCAGTAGACCGGAGTTAAGCATCTTCTGCGCTTCCTCCAGGGGTCGAAATATTTGGGCTTACATTATAAATGATCATCCTCCATGTTTATGCGAATGCAGGTTAACAGGTCTGATCCCTACACTGGGAAATCACAGACTGGGTACCCACAGTGGGATGGTCATTTACTGCAGATCTGCAAAGCAAATTATGAAGGCAACATCATCCTATCATTCCAAGATCCTCACCACACCAATGGTGTATTTGAGGACGCCTGGTGGTACATCACATCCCAGCTGCTTAATGGTGAAAATATTTGTAATCTGTGTATATCTTTGGAATGGTGTAAATAGGTGTGATGAGATAAGCCTAAGAGATCTGAAAGCCTAAGGGCTTTTACAGATCAGGGGGAGTTGAGGGAATTTGTACTCTTTTCCCTAAGTTATGGTTTTTCCCACAGGGTTTTCCATATCCAAAGGTTTTAACGAGACAAATCACATCAACTCTGGATCCTGAAGTATACACCCCTTCGCGACGCTCAGAATCCCGAAGTGTTCATGAGCGGAGTCGCTTGTACAAATCTGGGGGAGTTAGAGAGCGTCTGTACTCTTATTCCTTAACTATGGTTTCTCCCACATGGTTTTCCATAGCTAAAGATTTTAACGAGGCAAACCTCACCAACTCAGGATCCTGAAGTATCCATCCCATGTGAGACTCCTACTACGCTCAGAATCCTGAAGTATTCATGAGCAGAGTCTACACCTATGGCTGAATAAGGGGGAGTGTTGTGAAGGGATAATACCGAGTTGGTTAGTCGGTTGGGATCACGGCTTATCATATAGATAAGACCGCATCTATTGTATCCTGTCTATGTACGTTCCTCTATATGCTATAAATAAAGGGCTGGGGGTTCCTCCCCCAGATGATGATTCATAACACTTGTTTGGTTTTACTTTCTGTTCTGTTTGGCAGTCGGGTTGCAATTTATTTGTCATTACTTTATGTCTCTGATATAATACATACATCATGGCTTACAGCTTCTATTTACTTTCACCCACATTGGAAGTATTCATTATGGTACCAATGCTAATGGAAGCACCCGAACAAAAATTTCACATAACCTCCCCCCCACCCAAAAAAATTTAGGCAGCTAGTGAAAGGGGTGAGTCTTGATGGTGCTTATATTCTTAACAAGAGGAAATATAACTTTTTGGCAGCATAGGCACTAACATTTGGATTTGTTTTGGAAAGACAGTTACATCATTCAATTCTTATCAACCATGGGTGATTCAGAAAGTGACCATCCTGCAACCAAGAAGAGGGTTGCTGGGAGACAGATTTCAAAGGACAATCCGGAGCTTGATGATGATGGACCTGAACCAGAAATGTGGACTTTCCAGAGGGCCAGTGACGAAGTATTGGCAAGCAGGAGAATTGTGAAGGTGCGACGCTCTCAAACCCACACAGATAGTTCCAATCCTTTTGCTGCTCTCTGCACGGTTCCACCATCTGCATCAAGTGCGGATGCCAACTACTCTCCTACCCAGCCTGGGAACACCGGTGAAAAGCCGGCGGAGATAGATGTTGCTGAAGCAAAACATGAAACATGGATAGAGAATAAAGAAACTGAAAGTGAAACTTTGGTCGATGAACCTAATGGAATAGAGGATGTCGACAAGAAAATTGAAGAAAAAGCTGAGATATCAACTGCCAATGATGGTGGTAAGGTGGAAAGTGATTCACTTGAAGGGACAACACAACTGGAAGCTAAGAAGGATGCAGAAAATGGAGGTAAATGCACTGAGGAGAAAACTGTAGAAGCAATGACTGTGGAAGACAAAAAGGAAACTGAAGAAAGACCTAGCAGAGAAGAAACTGAACGAGACAATGCACATGGAGGAAAAGGTGAGAATGAAAAGTTTGAAAACAATAACAAAGATGCAGATGCCGCCAGGCCATCTGCGTCTCTGAGTTCATTTCAACAGTTATCTAGCAGCCAAAATGCCTTCACGGGGCTTGTTGGAACTGGATTTGGAACATCATCGTTTTCCTTTGGTTCAGTTGTCAAAGGGGGGCCGACTTTTGGTGCGAGTTCTGGGTCCATTTTTGGGTTTAAAAACGACAGCACTTCATCTCCTTCTTTTGGTGTGGGGGGCTCCAACAATGGGAGTTTTGCTTGGCAAGCTTCTGCGACATCTGCTCTGGACGTTACAAAAAGTGGGGCACTGTCTATGCAGGAAGTACCCATTGAAACTGGTGAAGAGAATGAGAAGGCAGTATTTACTGCTGATGCTATATTATATGAGTATTTCGATGGTGGGTGGAAAGAGAGGGGAAAGGGTGAACTCAAAGTGAATGTTTCTTTGTCTGAAGCTGAGAAAGGAAGGCTTATCATGAGGACGAGGGGAAATTATAGGCTGATCTTAAATGCTAGTCTTTACCCAGATATGACACTAGCCGATATGGAGAAGAAAGGCATCACTTTTGCATGTGTAAACAGTGCTGGAGAAGGAAAGAATGGGCTTGCGACATTCGCTCTCAAATTCAAAGATAGCAGCTTTGTGGAGAAGTTCCGAGGAGCTGTTGACATACACAAAGGAAAGAAGACTGCGGTACTAAAGACACCTGAAAACTCTCCCAAGGCATCTGATGATTAAAATGGACATACTGCTGCAACAAGGAAATACATTGAGGAATTCTGTGGTAACCATTACTGGAAACTTTTTCTTTCTTTTCCTTTCCCCCTCATGATATAGTTTGAGATGTTTCATTTTGTTGTTGAGGTTTACTTGTAAGGTTATGTGAAACTTCGTCTGTTATGAGTCTAACCAAGCTCCGGATGATGGTCATCTTATTTTGCAATATCTAAGAGAGGACCTAAGTACCATGTTGTTGCAAGTTTAGGTTGTATTCTCTGCCATTACGATCGGTGGATCATCCATGCTATCTGGTGTTTCAAATTTCAAAATAAACCAACGGGAACATCAGAATGTATTGCCTTGTGTCATCTAGATATTTTGACTTGCATGATTGACATCCTTTATACATTTGAGGGGGACCTCCCTCCGGGCAATCCCCCACAGATTGCTGACAACGGATTGCTGACAGGGACAAAGGTCCCAGTAGAGTGTCATCTCACTGCCACCTCAGCCCCGCTTATTTACAGTTTTGTCATTAAAAAATTACAAGTTTGTCACCTAGCTTATTTATAGGGTTGCCATTTAAAAAATTACAGGTTTGCCGTTTAAACTTTTTCGTCTTTAACCCCCCAAGATAATACCCATTCTTCTCTCTCCTTTCCACCTAGGCGTGGGTCCCGCGTGTTGTCTGAGTGGGGGTTATTTTTGGGTGCCCATGAACTTTATGCATGTTAGTTCAATTATATATCTAAGCATTCCTTCTAGCTAGTTATTAGCGTTAAAAGTTTCTTTAATGTTTTTGATGGTTTTATTGATTGTTTAATTGAGCATGCTGTATCACTTGATATATACCATTAAATTTTAACACATTGATCCACCCATCATAAACTATCAGAGGTATTAGAAAGAGTTAAATGCACTGAAAAATAGAATACATCATCTTCCTTTTCCATCCAAATCTACATCTTCTATATTTTTTTTATCGTCGTCAAGGGAATTAAGGATATGTTCTTCTTTCTATGATCACTTCTCACAATTTCTCTATCATGATAGTGGCAAAGTCCTTGCTAGATTTGATAGCCAATATTTAAAATTTAAATTTGCCTACAAAACACATCCGATATGTTTTTGAAGATGACATGTCACCTTTTTATAGATACTAGTCACGACCAGTGACCATATGTTATATGGCATTTACAATTTTCATCCAAAAATTTTAAAACACATCGGATATGTTTTTGAAGACATGTCACCTTTTTTTAGATACTAGTCATGGCCAGTGACCATATGTCATATGTCATTTAAAATTTTCATCCAAAAATTTTCAAAACATTCGAAATCTGAACACCAAAAAAAATTTGCAGACTCTTCAAAATTCACCTAAAAACATTTTCAGCCATCTTCAAAATATTCCCCTCAACAAAATTTTTTACTCACATTCAAATTAAAATTTAGTTCCCAAAAATGTTAGTTCGCTTCTGGTTTAGTTCCATCCATAATTTAAAATTTTAGTTCTCTCAAAATTTTAAATTAAAATTTAGTTCATCCCAAAGAATTTAGTTCCTCTAAAAATTTTAGTTACTCTAAAACTTAGTTCATTCCAGATTTAGTTTCCTCTGAAATTTAAAATTTTAGCCACCAAAATTTAGTTTCATTCAAATTTAGTTTCTCAAAAGTTTAGGGTTTTCTCCTAAAAATTTCTCCACAAAATTTTAGGTTTCCCCAAAATTTTCACAACTCATCCTACCCATTGATATCTCAAGAGTCAATCACAAACGTCTTTTTATCCACCATTTTGTCTTAGTCAGCAATCACATTCAAAAACATCCCCCAATTGTATAATAGATTTTTTATATAATCCCCAACAATGTTGAAATCTTGGAAAATAAGAAAAAGGAGGAGACTATGAACAAAAGGGAAAGGAGAAATGAGAATAGGAGGAGAAGGTGAAGAAGATGATGCAATAAATCCATTTATCTGGTGCCGCTCCTTTATGTGCCTCCGGCCGGTCCAGAGATTCGGCCACGGCCACCGTTGCCGACTACAGAGGGGAGTAGAATGGCTGCCCAAACCCCCCCTCTCTAGGCGGTGGTGATGGGAGCTTTGGTGTGGTTGGAGCTTCGGAGCGGCTAAATATACAATGGACATGCAATGGAAGAAGTAGAGAGCGGCGGTTAGCATTTGTAAGTCTTATTTTCTTTTTTTGGAGGAGGGTGGGGGAGCACTTAACTTGGGTGCTTTAGCCCAAGTTGGGCAGCCTGTCTTGTTGAATATTGGATCCCCCAATGTGTTTTTGATAATAAACAAACATAATCAATTGTGACTAATCTCCATATTTTGTAGTTAAGAAAAGCATTGTCAATATAGATAAAGTCGTATCAAATGAAGACGATGACTCAGATCATTGATACAAGGACATCAATCAATGAAGCATGGAAATCAAGGAATGATCACAAGGAAATCAAAGTGTTGGACTCAATAAGCTCAACAGAAGTCTTCAAAGAATTCAATAGGAAGTGAAGAGGATTAATATGTAAATCTTTATCTTTCTTTACTTCAGTGTTGAATTAGCTTGTTAAGCCTTGAATAGACTTGATAGAACAATACTCACACAAGACTTTAGATCATATATCATTGAGTCTCATAGGGTTAGAACTTACATAAGCTTGAAGTAGAACTTTTCAGCCTACCTAGGCACTTGGTGGTTGGTCTCCAAATGCCTGGTGTTCATACAATGTCAGTTTTACAAAACCCTACCATGTACAGACGCCTGAAGTTCTCATCCCAGACGTCTGCACAAGTGCGTCAGACGCCTGGATGATGAACTCCAGACGTCTGAATAATTCAAGCCGAACTTTCAGTATCTCGGCCTCTGCTGCCTGACAGAAATCGGCCGTCTGAAGTTATATTTTCAGACGTCTGCACGATGTGTCAGGCGCCTGGATGATATACATCAAATGCCTGGTTATTTATGAGCAAAATTTCAAGTAGCTCAAACTCTGCAGTCAGTCATGATCAGGCATCTGAAGATGTGTTACCAGACATCTGTATAGTTGACCAGACGTCTGGATAATGAACATCAAACATCTGGATATTCGGACCAATATTTTCGGTAACTCAATTTCTCACTGTCAGTATGATCAGCGCCTGATGCCTTTAAGCCAGACGTCTAGGAAGTGGACTAGACGTCTGGAAAGTCTTCTTCAGACGTCTGCCAAGTGTTCATTAGACTGCATTTATGACCCGTTAGAACAGTACATCAGGCGTCTGGTCTGTTTACTTCAGGCGCCCGGTGACTAGGATTTCTGCCTGTAATAGCCATTTCCAGCATTTAATACTTGGGATTTTTATCTGATTTTGGACAAAGTTCGGTGGCTTATTTATATGGCTTTAATGTCTTAACTTGAGATCTTCTAAGACACCATTGAATACACTCCCATGTGAATACGCCATTAATTCTTTTCAAGAGCATTCAAAGCCATTCAAGCTCAAGCTTTAAGTTTCAACTTGTCTCCAAAGCTTTCAAGATCAAGCTTCTAGTATTCATTGCTAATCATCGTGAGACAAGTAGTAACTACTCATACTCTCATCATTTAGAGCACATCACACACACCTTCTTGCCTCATTCTTAAAGATATTATTTAAGGCATAGGTTGTGTAAAGTTGTATCATATTTCAGTTCTCTTCTCTTTGATATTTGAGATATACTTTCGGGTGTGAGAGTGATCCATTCCCGAGTTGTGGGAAGTGGAAGAAAAATGTGTATTGGTTTTACACTTGCCAGGTTTCGGCAAGTGGGTATTAGTGGAACACTAATTACTAGCGGGTTGGCTAGAAGATTGCTGGAGTATGATTCAAGGGAGTCGGAAAAACTCGGTGAATCCAAACCAGGGTAAATCTTGCGTTTGCGTTTGCATTCTTGTGTTGCTTTCTCTTTTCTATTCCACACTAAGGTTGCATAAGGGTTTTATAATTTGGCGTAATTTCCTTATTATCATTATAAAACACTATTCACCCCCAAGTGTTTCCCCATATAGTTTCAGATCCTACATCTCTTAGCAGCAGCGACACTGGCGCCGCTAGGCATCCTCCCCGGCCGTAGTGTAGAACATTGCACATCGACTGAGGTGATGATTCAGCATGCTGGCTGTTCTTTTTTTATTTTCCTGTTCTCTTGTTGCTGGATAGTCTATATTCGGTGAATGCCGTGCATAATCCATATTCTATCATGCTATAACTTGAAGTGTTAAAATTTTTTACCCATCAAACCCTTCTTGACTCCAAATCTACATATTAAGTTACAACTTTTAGATGAACCATGGCCTTCGTATCTTAATATTAAAGTCTTCCCACTGCTTCTCCTATGATGAAGTCTTCTTCATAGTGATGCTGTGAATCATTTCATATACAGCTTTCTAGTAGAGGCCGGACTTCACATGTATGTGTCTGGCTTGCAAGACATATATTGCAAATCCAGGATTATCTGTCGAGATTCCAGCTTGGCTTTATTGAATGATCTTTGAACTATTTTTAAATCAAAACTTAGTTGTTCATGTATTCTGGTCCCTGGATGTGAGAGATATGTGGTGTTATAGTTATAGCTGGTAGACTTGCTAAACTTGGAAAATGTAGTTATATGCTTGTGGTTTTGTGCTATCAATTTATATGAAGCAAACACGTCCTAAGATTGATTTGAAAAATTTATACAGATTCCAAATATGTTTTGACATGAACATTCGTGGATTATTAACCCTTTATCTAAGATTCTTTTATGTTTTTAGTTTTTTCTAGAGAAGAATAATTCTCAGAATTTGTTGTGCATAATGTACCAACGAGAGAGTTTTATGTAGGAATCTAACCATTCTTACTGCTTCTTAAACCCATTGATGCAATAGTTGCACTATGGCCGTTGCATGGAACTTTCAGGCGCTATATTATAAACTGACTTACCATTTGTCTTAGTGCTTACCTTGAATATAAGGATGCAGTATGTGTATTTTGAACTTCTAGCATGGTTAAGATAGCTGATCTACATGCCTAGTGTATCAGCCCAAACAATATCCTGTTACCGCTTTAGGTAGGTCCTGTTGACAACTAATGAAGATCTGGTTCAGTGAAAACTTGAAAAGCAAGTGCACCTGATCCAGTTTGATGTATGTATCTATGTATCTGCTAGATCCGGCAGAATTTTGGGCCTATTTTATTATGTTTTGTGGTATTTTGTTATTGTAGGGGTATTGTGGTAATTAGACTTTTAGTTAGGATTATTATAAATAAGAGGGGAGGCTATCCGGCCCTAGTATGCGGAAATTGTGAGTGTTTTGGTTATTTAAGAGGAGAAGGTTTTTTGATCTAGGGAGGGTGCAGTCGTCCCCTATCAATCAGCATCTTGGGAGGGCGATTACCCCTTTAAGTGTAATCAATTTATCTTTATTTTCAGTTTATATCAATAAAAATCGTATCTTTGCCTTGGTTTCTATCATTTTGGTATCAGAACAACGTTCCATGGCTGATTGGAGGAGATCCATGCATGAAAGGTTTGAGATCGTCATGCAATTATGCCTACAGTTGCAGCAATCATATCAAGAAACAGACAAGATCTGAAGGAGTTCGCGGCGCTTTCCAATGGGATCGATTCAGATTTGGATAAAAATCCAGATCCAACCGCATGGAAAATTCTAGATCTGGAGGCGGCAGAAGTTCTAGATCCGGAGGCGGCGGAAGTTTGAGATCCGAAGGCGACAGAAGTTTCAGATCTGGATCTGAAGGCGGTAGAAGTTCCAGATCTGAAGGCGGCGGCGGATGTTCTAGATCCGAAGGCGACAGAAGTTTCAGATCTGGATCTGAAGGCGGCAGAAGTTCCAGATCTGAAGGCGGCTGATGTTTTATATCCGAAGGCGGCGGAAGTTTCAGATCTGGATCTAAAGACGGCGGCAGAAGTTTTAGATCCGAAGGCGGTGAAAGTTTCAGATCTGAAGGCGAAGACGGAAGTTTCAGATCTTGAGGCTTATTTGTGGGAGCCCGACGACGCCTTTTGGGCCCCGCCTTGGCCCTACAATATTTTCCAGGACATCGTTGAAAGCGGTATAGACCATTACCATCCTTTTGACCCGGGAGGGGGCTTGCATTCTACTTAGAACGGAAGGCTCACAGACGTCATGCACCACCTTGAAAACAATGTGGATTTTTGGAGGCGGAGTAATGTTAGACCTGGCTCAGTTTTGGGCCTATATTATTATGTTTTGTGGTATTTTATTATTGTAGGGGTATTGTGGTAATTAGACTTCTAGTTAGGATTATTATAAATAAGAGGAAAAGCTAGCCGGCCCTCGTATGCGAAAATTGTGAGTGTTTTGGTTATTTGAGAGGGGAAGGTTCTTCGATAGGGAGGGTGCAGACGTTCCCTATCAATCGGCGTCTTGGGAGGGCGATTACACCTTTAAGTGTAATCAATATATCTTTATTGTCAGTTTATATCAATAAAAATCATATCTTTGCCTTGGGTTCTATCAGTATCCTAGATTAATCCAAAGCCTACAGATATCAACATAAATGCAATTAATGAGATCAACTTGTCATAACAGGGCATTGTAATGCTTCATGAATGTGAAGCGGTTACTTTTGATGTATTAAGATATGGCAATATGTTTAGGACGTTCCAATTACCAGTACACTATACTTTAAGAGAATATTATCGATAAATGAAGTGTCTTTACAATGTTACACGTGCTGCACGCTAACATGTTGTGTATAAATAGTGTATGAACTTTAGATGCAGAAAGATGAACAATATTGTTAGCTACGTGCTTGATACCAGACTTGGGTAGACTTGGGTATCACATTTTTGTAGGATGGAGAATATGGTCATGGAACAATTTGTATGATAATGATTAGGGTATCTTGGTAGAAACTAGCAGACTAGTCTAAGAAGTGTGGAATCATCGGGTTGAGTAGGGGTGTCAAACGGGACAGGATGGGTCGGGTCGGGTTTAACTCGATCCAAATAGGGTAAAACCCGAAACCAAACCGGACAAAATACGGGTCAAATTTCGGGAACACATAACCGACCTGGGTGTAAACCGGGTCATCCGTACCCAACCCGGTTTGTCTTGTGGGTCGGGTTCGGGTTGAAAATAGTAAAAATTCATGAAAAGCAAATTGCGGGAAGTAAGCCTCGAATGCGTGACTGGACAGATGCGTGGGTTAAGACAATACCACCAAGCTATAGAGATATCTGATCACTTATTATCTTTAATTTATTTATACCATTTCATTAAAACCTATTATTTAAAATTTGAATTTTTTTAATTAATTGCATCCAACGAGAATCAAATAGCTGACTTCACGAATAAATAAAGAATCCCAACCGTGCTGACCAACATTCCGAGAAACACTATTGAGAAGGGTATGCATTATATTATATATAGTTGTAATATATGAACAAGTGGAATTCGGGTCAATCTGGGTTGACAGGTCAAACCTGTATCCGATCCAGATTTTATCCGGGTCGGTCGGGTCAACCCGGATCCTACCCGATCCGGATTGACCACTGCCCATACCTGACCCAAGATGACGGGTTCGGTTCGGGTCGAGTTCATTTTGCCACCCTAACGCTGCGTCTCTTGTCCACATTCCCATTTTCTTTTGTGCAATGTAATGGAGATTGAAAATGGTATACCATTGTTTGTGCTTAGGAGTTATTAGGGCTTATGCATCACATGTACATTGTTGGGAACATTAAAAAGGTTGTATTTTTGCATATGATTGAATAAATTGAGAAACTTCTAGCAGTGTAGATTTACGGGAGGTGGCCTAAATGAGCAATAAAAGATAGTAGTGAATTAAAGTGCATGGATATGGGGTATAGAATGGAACTGCAGATGTGATATTGGAATTTGCAACATCATATGGTCTTATGATAGCCGGTACATGTTTTAAAACCATACATCATCTTTTAAAATGGATCAAAGAATAGTCTGTTTCCACAGCTAGTTTTTCCCTGTAGTACTACGAGGGTGGATAGATTAGCATGCTGATATTGTACTGTTGTAGTGGGAGTGAGATTGCCTGCACAACCATAGGTGGATGGTATTAGACTAATGTATTAAGAAGTGGAGGAGGAGAACTAAAGTATGAACACGCGACCTGGATTTGCACAGTGGAACTTAAAATGAAGAGACTCGATGCTATTTTAGGATGAATGACAAAACATGGTTGCAAAACAACTTTAACTTCACGATGAATTATTTGCTTATTCGTATCAAGAAAATAGCTAACGAAAGAAATTCTAGGTAATCTAAAGGTCTTATATTGCCGAGTAAAGACTGGTAATGAAGCCTAAAGATGATTAAAGTGGAGATGATGGTAGAAGTATAGATGAAAATTTGACAAAAAGTTAGAAAAGAATGAAACTAAGAAAGTGGTTAGAAGTGAAATCCAAAGCTTGTGGCAGTTTATGCAAGAAAATAGAAAGAAAAGAACAAGAGAAGGGACAATAAGATTAGCGATGAACCTATAATATTCATGGAATTGAAGGGCAAAATTCTAATATTAGACTATATTACTAGCAATGCTGCATGGGCAAGGATGTTAGGAAACTAATAAGCTTGTCTAGCAATTGTGGAGCTAAAGCGATCAGATCGAGTGAGTGCATCCATAATAAAGGTAAGAGGCATGTAACCGAATGAGATGGTTTGTGCATGTATATTGGATTCAATAAGTTTGCTGGTTAGAAATAGTGATATCATTGGATTTAATGGTGGAGCGACAAGGACTGGAGATTGGCCAAAAAGTTGACTAGTGTAGTTATGAAGGCAGTTAAGAGGATCTGGTTGATGCTATTTTACTTTAGAAGGTGTCTTTAATGAAGCTACATGGACGAACATGATTCATGTAGCTAGCACTAAAACTTTGGGATAAAGTCTTTGTTGTTGTTGTAACCCGACATCATTCGCTTGCTTAGGTATGTAAATGGCATTATGTAATGTAAGTCATGGGATACCCCAACTTAGTAGTTAATTCGGGCCGGGGTTTGAAATGTTGAAATTGAATCCTTTTACGATCGGACGATTTTTTCATTAAGTCTAAAATTTAAAAAATATTTAAAAAAACGACCAACTAAAAAACTAATTACAAAAACCGACCAAGTTTGGTCCAGCTCAACGCGCGCGCGTGTGGGAGGCAGTTTTATACTTGACCGTGGTTTGAAACCGCGGCCAAAACGCAATTTGGCCGTGGTTTGAAACCGCGGCCAAAACGCAATTTGGCCGTGGTTTCAAACCGCGGCCAAAACACATAATAGAGGCTCATGCATCACAAGTTGCTAGCCATGCTCTATGCATTTTGGCCGCGGTTTGAAACCACGGCCAAATTGCGTTTTGGCCGCGGTTTCAAACCACGGCCAAATTGCATTTTGACCGTGGTTTCAAACCGCGGCAAGGCATAAAACTACTCTCGCACGCGCGCGCCCTGAGCTGGACCAAACTTGGTCGGTTTTGAGAAATAGTTTTTAAGTTGGTCGTTTTTTAAAATATTTTTTTAAAATAAGCCCAAATGGAAAAATTGTCCTTTACGATCAGATTCAGATTATAGCAACCAATTTACATCTACACAGTTTGAATTTTACTTAGAGGAATATGATGCTGTTAAGCTACCCAAAGGAGTAAATTTCCTCCTATGACATTCAACAAATCCGCTCTTCGCATCTTTTTTGGACGATCGACATCGTTCATTATACACTTCGTAGTATAAAATGCAAATAAACTAAAGATCTTGTGAACAACATGCTGTTTGTCCATGATCTATGGGTGGAAAAAGTGCTATTACTATGAACTGGTTTAATTTCCACAACTAGATGCATGAGCAAACAATATGGAAACCATAAGATTTTTGGTGTAATTTTGTTAGGATATGTAGATCAACATGCACAGTTTTGTACATTAAGAAAGGCAGTAGAGAAGATTTTTTTGTGTGTGGAGCCAGCTAGGAGGAAATTTCCTAGCTGATACTCATTTTTCTCTTTTACCTAGTTGAAACAAGAAATCAAGTAGACATATATACTTTAAGGCATAAATATCACTTTATTAAACATGTCTTAGTTACGTGGAAAACTAAACTCTCTTGAAAACGTGAATTTGCATTTGCAGATTCTTTAGTTTTTCAATGAAAACCCTCGTCCACCTCCACTTCAGATGCCATTTCTTTTTTGGTTTAATCAGGTTTGGTCTTACCTTAAATGTTGGAAAGTTTCCTGCTAAATTTTGAATACGATATAAGATTATCATATGGATTTGGCATGGAATTGAGTTCACCCGATGAAGGAGATAATTAAAATAAAAAAGGCATTCTAATATATTGTATAGGCTTCTCTTGAGTTATATTGTATCAATAACAAGGTTCTAAATATCGTATATCATATCGGATGGGTGAATATCAGATATCAGAATTGTATCGGATGATTGTTTTCATATCAAATAGTGTATATCGGATGATATATCCGAGATATGATATCATATAAGGTATAGCGGAGGTATTTTTCATGAAGGGGAAGCAAGCATCCAACCGTCCTATAAATCCATCGCAGGATTAAGTCCTAATCTTCGATTTGATCCGAGAAATGTTACAGCCATAGATTTGGACTTAAGTTATGGGACCCACACCGGTTAACTTCCTAACGAACCGAAGCTGTCTCCTATTCATCATCTTCCTCACAGCTTCAGTGCCTCAGGTTGCGAGGTGTTCCACTTCACCTTTTGCTTCGATTTCTCGTCAAGATCCAACTGAATTCGTTAGGCTCTCTCTCTCTCTCCCCAATCGTCAACAACCAACCGCTGTCTCATATGATGTAATTAGGAGTTGTTGATCTGTTACAACTTTCTAACTATATCGTCTATTAAAATAAGACTAGTGTAAGAATGAAGATTGTCGAAGAATCAATCAATTCTTCTACAATTAATAAAATTCCTCGAGTTATTTTCTTTCAATTTCGTTTAATTTTCATTTCCTAGCATTCGATTGCGACAATGTCACGCATCGACAATCATGTTAAGACAAGGTCTCAACATTTGGTATCAGAGCCAGCGGCAAGCAAAGGAAGACGACGATAGGAGGACGAGGAGGCGAGTATCGAGTGTCCATGGAAGGAGAGACTGTGGAAGGTTGAGGTTGCTCTCAAATACCAAGGAGAACAACTGGGAAATTACGGTGAGCGCTTGTTGGAGGTGAATAAATCTTTGATTATTACGACACTCCACAAGGAAATTGGGTCAAATCTTGTGCCTTCTACATGATGTAAGAAGCCCTGCAATGGTATGAATGGGCCAATGTTAACTTTGAAGATTTTTTTCATTTGAGAGAGATTCGAAAAAGAGATTGTGGTGAGGTTTGGTCCTATAGATTTAGACAAACCCTTAAACTCATCCAACCTGAAACAGAACGAATTTATCAGGTATTATTGAGCAAGTTCGAGCAAATTACAGGGTTGTTGAATAAGTTGCCCGAGGAATACATCGTCGACAAATTTGTGGAATGATTGAAAAATTTGTGGAATGATTGAGAGAGGAGATTTGATTTGAGGTATTGGCCATAAAAGACTTCAATATTATAAGAATGCCGTTCAACTAGCCGTTCAACTAGCCAGAGCTTATGAATATGAAGAAAAAAGTCTACAAGCCAAGAAGAGCACTCGAGCACCTCCTGGTTCATTTTTCCAGGTTAGAACTAACACCCATTCACATTCAGTGCCTCCTAAAGATTACAGCGGAAGCTATCCAAGAACGAAGACACTATCTCCAGAAGAGTTATTTCATATCCGACTCATGCATTCTAATTTGATGATAACCTACCGTGGGTCTACGGCTACACCAAGGTCGGATAAACACTCATTCTAATTTGATGGTGACACTCATTCTAATTTGCATGAGTCACATATACAATCCTTAGGTCTTACGGCTACACAAACTCCAAATTAGAATTTCATGTAATACCCTTTGGCTTATGAATGCTTCGTCAACATTTCAGGCACTCATGAATTCTATATTTAGACATTGCTTGTGGAAATTTGTTTTGGTCTTCTTCGATAACATTTTAGTCTATAGTCCCACCTAGCAATCTCATCTCCACCACCTACAGCTTGTCCTACAAATTTTGAAGTCTCAACAAGTAGTTGTAAAGATGTCCAAATGCAGCTTTGGCCATGATTCAGTAGTGTATTTGGGACATGTAATTTTTGGAGCAGGTGTAGTCGTAGACCCAAGGAATATTGAAGCCGTATTAAATTGGCCTATTCCTAGGAGTGCCAAAGCACTCAATGAATTTTGGGGTTGACTAGATACTGTTGTGATTCATTGATCACTATAAGAATTACTGATAGTAAAACAGTAAAACTTGGAAAGTAAAAAACTTTACTATTTCTTACTGGAAATAAATTTACACACTCCAGGATAAACACCACTTAAAAACACTCACTACAACTTTTATCTCTCTGGGGTAACTTCCATCTCTGCGGTAATTTTCTCTCACTGGAGAAATTCCTCACTTTTATCTTTCTTGAGCCCTCACTCACTCTTCTCCGTTTAGTGTTGGAGATGTGATTTTGGGATGGTTTAAACTTCTCAGATGCAAGCTCTATTTATAGGCTCATGAAGCGGCCCAAAACGTCATGCATGACATTTCCAGCAAGCTTTGGTCAGACAAGGCAGCCGGCATGCTCACGAGTTGGAAAGAAAAAGAACCAGCTTGGGCAACTGGACAAAAAACCAAAAACAACACGTGGGCTTTAAATGCCATGTTTACCATCAATTAGAAAGACTTGTGTCCTGCTCAATAAATTGTGGGAATGCAGATAGTCCGAGATATGAAAAATAACAAGCTATGGCTATCTAAGGAGAAGTACAATGAACACGTGATCACGAGATTCAAGATGGATCATGCCAAACCAGTTGGCATTCCATTGGTCAACCACTTCAAATTGAGCAAGAGGTCAAGCCCTTCATCCAAGAAAGAGATGGAGAAGATGTCAACAATACCTTACTCTTCAGCAGTTGGAAGCCTGATGTGTGCAATAGTGTGTACAAGACCTGACATTGCCCATGCCGTGGGAATGGTGAGCAGATTCCTTTCTAATTCTGGAAAGGAATATTGGGAAGCAGTCAAGTGGATTCTCAGATACCTTAAAGGTACTTCAAAGGCGTGTTTGTGCTACATTGAAGCTGATCTAATCTTGGAGGGCTATACAGATGCAAATATGGCTGGCGATCTTGATAGTAGAAAATCTACATCATGTTTTCTCTGTACTTTTGCTGGGGAGCTGTGTGTCTTGGCGGTCAAGGTTGCAGAAGTGTGTTGCGCTATCCACAACAGAGACGGAGTATCTTGCAATCACAAAAGCAGGTAAAGAAATGTTATGGTTAAAACGATTTCTTCAAGAATTAGGAGTTAAGCAGAAAATATACAAGGGACATTGTGATAGTCAAAGTGCTTTGGGTCTGAGCAAGAATTCAATGTATCATGCTCGGACAAAGCATATCGACATACACTATCATTGGATTCGCCGGGTGATGGATCAACAGCTGTTGAGACTAGTGAAGATCCATACAAAGGATAATCCAACAGACATGTTTACGAAGGTGGTGACACGGAAAAAGCTAGAGCTGTGCAGATACATAGCTGAGATGGTTGTTAAGTGACGATTACTTTGGTGCAGCTAGAGGGGAAGAATTGATGGTCAACATGGCATTTAAAGCCCACATGGGCTGTTTTTGGTTTTTTGTCCAGCTGTCCAAGATGGTTCTTTTTCTTTCCAACTCGGAGCGATGTTTGCCTTGTCTGATCAAGGCTTGCTGGAAATGTCATGCATGACGTTTTGGGCTGCTTCATGAGCCTGAAAAGAGAGCTTGCATCTGAGGAGTTTAAACCATCTCAAAATCTCATCTCCTACACTAAACATAGAAGAGAAATAGTGATGGTCCCAGAGAGGTAAAAGTGAGGGATTTCTCAAGTGAGGGAAAATTATCACAGGGAGGTAAAAGTTGTAGTGAGTGTTTTTTGTAGTGGTGTTTACCTTAGAGTGTGTAAAGTTATTTCTAGTGAGAAATAGTAAAGTTTTTTACTCCAAATTTTTTTTGTTTTACTATCCGTAATTCTTATAGTGATCATTGAATCACAACAGATACTACAGGAAATTCATTAAAGGATTCGGAGCAATAGCAGCCCCTCATTGATTTGCTAAGAAAGAGGCCTTCTGGTGGAATGAAGAAGCACAAGAATTCCTTGTGCAACTCAAGAAATCATTAACAACCACCCGAGTCTTGGTACTCCCTGACTTTGACAAGGGGTTTGTAGTGGAGTGTGATGCGTCAAGAAGGAGTTGGGGATGTGTTGATGCAACAGGAAAGGCCCATGGCTTACTTGAGTACTAAACTTAAGGGAAGAAATTTATTGCTTTCTACCCATGAGAGAGCTATTAGCAATAGTCGTTGCTACATCAAAATGGAGCTAATATTTGTTGGGGAGAAGATTTGTTATAAGCACTGACCACCAAAGCTTAACATATCTATCGGGGCAGAAGTTGCAGCAAGGGATTCAAAGCAAGTGGCCCATGAAGTTGCAGAGTTTTGACTATATAGTAGAATACAAACCAGGGAAGCTAAATAAAATAGCTGATGACATATTCAGGGAGGTTGGGAACAGTTCTGACATGGAAGAGTAATTTACTTTGCCACATATCCGCACCATATTGTGATTGGCTGCAGGACATCAAAGAAATGGTGTTAAAAGACCCATAATTTTTAACAATTGCTGCAAGAATAAACAAAGAGGATCCAGAATCCATCAAGTATTCCCAGGAGAATGGCATATATTACTACAAAAAAAAGATTAAAATTAGCCTTGATGCCATGAGACTGAAACAGATTCTCCTGTAGGAATTCCATAGCTCAGCTTTGGGAGGACATTCTGATGCTTTAAGAACATTGCATAGGATTAAAAGGTCTTTTTACTGGATGGGAAATGAAGATAAAAGTTAAGAGATTTATCGGGGAACGTGACGTATGTTAAAGCAATGGGCCTAGAGCATTGCATTGCCAGGATTGCTCCAACCCTTACCATTCCCTGATTTAATATGGGAAAGTATTTCTACGGACTTCATATCAGGTTTGCCCCCATGTGGAAGCATCAGCATAATTTTTGTAGTGGTTGACAGGTTATCCAAATACGCACATTTCTTTCCCTCGAAGCATTCCTACACTGCAAAAAGCCCATGGCTCAAGTATTCTTTGAGTGGGTATTCAAGCTGCATGGTCCTTTGGAAAACTATTGTGAGTGATCGGGATGCGGTTTTTATTAGTTTGTTTTGGAGGGAATTGTTCACATTGTAGGGAACCAATTTGGCCCACAGTTCCACCTACCACCACAAAGTGATGGGCAAACCGAAATAACTAACAAGAGCTTGGAGTGTTATCTCAGATGTTTCTGCAATCATAAGCCAAAAGAATGGCCCAAGTGGCTTCCCTTAGCTGAAATTTTGTTCAACATGACATGGAAGCGTTATGGACACTTAACACTAGGGGTGGCAATTTTCGGCCCGGCACGATAGCCCGGCACGGGCCCGGCACGATAAGACCGTGCCTGGGCCAACAATTTTGGCTCGAAATCCTTATCGGACCGGGCCGGCCCGGCCCGGTTCATTTTCGGGCCGGACCCGGGCCAAGCTTTTCAGCCCATGGGCGGCACGGCACGGCACGAAAAGCATTTATTCGCCCCACTTCAATTTGACCACACACTAATCTAAAGCGGATTTCAGTAATGTGCATTCATTTATGGTGTTGAGTCCAATATCATGAATCTTATCAGATCAAGGTCCAAATATCATAAATTTTAACAACTTTCCGCCAGGTGCCAACTGTCTTCGGATCTTGGGTGTCGATCTCAGTTTCCGAGAAGAGACAAAGAACCACCAAACATGTTACTTCATCTTGCCAAATAAATGAAAAAAATGTAGGACACATCACCTTATGCAACCCACTTAATCCTCTTCTTTCGTGCTCCATTTCGATGCATCTTTAAGCATATAAGACAAGTTTGTGTTTAAAAATATGATAAAATATTGTCACATTACA
Source organism: Scilla litardierei (assembly GCA_030789695.1). Taxonomy (NCBI): domain Eukaryota; kingdom Viridiplantae; phylum Streptophyta; class Magnoliopsida; order Asparagales; family Asparagaceae; genus Scilla; species Scilla litardierei. The sequence continues at coordinate 65,397,450 of CM061135.1, read as the reverse complement.
TAATTCATTCAACCCTATCGGACCGGGCCGGGCGGCCCGAATTTTTATCGGACCGTGCCCGGGCCTCTCCGGAATGGCCCGAAGTCTTATCGGGCCGGGCCGGCCCAGTCCTTTAAGAAAACCGGGCCGGACCGGCACGGCCCGATAAGACCGGGCCGGCCCGAATTGCCACCCCTACTTAACACACTTCAAAGCTATTTATGGAAGACAACCTTCGACGTTGATCTCCTACCTGTCTAGGACCTCTCAATTACGGCCGGTTAATGAGGCTTTGTTTTTCAGAAAAATTACCCTCCAATTTCTCAAAGACACTTTGGTAAAGGCACATGACTGGATGAAAAAAATACAGACTCTCACAGGACGAAGAGGAAGTTTCAAGTAGGGGATTGGGTATATTTGAGAATTCAGCCGTATACCTAGCTTAGTGTGTCGGTTCAAAAGCCCCATAAACTATCACCCAAATTTTATGGGTCATATCAAGTTCTGGAAAAAATCGACATGGTAGCATATAATGTAGCTCTACTGGCGTCGGCAAAAATCTACCATGTCTTGCATGTGACTCAGCTGAAGAAGGTAGGAAGTCAAGTTGTGGTGCAAAATACTAAGCCATGTTATGAGGAAGGGATCGTGGATGAGCCCGTGTCTATTTTGAACCGAAGAGTGTTAAAAGTTTGGAACTCCGTAGTATCCCAAGTTTTGATAAAATGGAAGCAGCGGTCGAAGAAAGACTTGACATGGGAAAACTACTGGGATCTAGTCAAAAGGTTTCCTACTTTCAACCTTGAGGCAAGATCGTGAAAAGAGGGAGGGATTGTTAGGAGCCTGGAGCAAGTGGAGCAAGCATGGTAGGTGTGTATCTAAGTTTCTGGTCATTTGAATATGAAGCGTTCGATGGAGAGCAAGCATCCAACCGTCTGATAAATCCATCGCAGGATTAAGTCCGCAGCGTCGATTTGATCCCAGAAATGTTACATCAGTAGATTTGGAGTTAAGTTGCGGGACCCACGACGGTTAACTTCATAACGAACTGAAGTTGTCTCATGTTCATCATCTTCCTCTCAGCTTCAGCGCCGTAAGTTGCGAAGGGTTCCAAGTCACCTGCTGCTTCGATTTCTCGCCGAGATCCAACCGAGTTCGTTTGTTGCCTCTCTCTTCAACCGTCAACAACCACCAACTGCTTTCTCTGTAATTAGGAGTTAATCTATTACTTCCTAACTAAATCGTCTATAAAAATAGGACGAGTGTAAGAATTGTTTCGGGGTGTTTTCTCACCACAGATTGAATGTATGGTAGTCCGAAGGTCGTCGCTGACGTAGAAGACGAGGATGACCTTCGGGATCAGTCGGCTGAGCGGGGCTTTGGTGTGAGGTTGCTCGGGGCCGAGCAATGGGACGTCGAAGTGGAGCTTTGGCTGGACGATCCCTCATGTGATCTGCAAAGCGAGAAGCTCGTCAGGGGGGATTGAATCTGAATTTTGACCAATTCCCTTCCGATGCTTAAGTCAGACCTTGACAAAAGAGTGCTCGTGGAATCGATTTCGGCTCACTATGAGACCGTGCACGAGTTCTCGGACTGAGCTATGGACGAAGAAATATACGGTGGAAGTATATGTAAGGAATAGGTATTTCTGAGTGTCAGATATCCCACGTTCGCCCCCCGTCCTTCCTGGTTGGGGGAGGTACTTAAAGGCGATGGCATCCTTCGGAGCCTTCCCCGGCTGGGCGCTCGGCCATTGAAGGCGTTTTATTGTATTTGACCCGTGGCCCCTGCCTCCGATGGGGCACCTCATAATAGTCATGACTGCCTCCATGTCGGGGGGGGGGGGGGGGGGGGGGGGGGGGGGGGGGGGCTCTTAGCCCGGTGAGAGACTGTATTCGCGTTTGCCTGGGTCACTGGCGTTCCTCGCGGGTGAGGAACATCCTTCTTTGGTGTCCTTGCCCTCCGAGCCCACTGTAGAAATCTCCCGAGCCGGTCCGAAGCTGTGACAAGAATAAAGATTGTCGAATAATCAAAGTTTTCTGAATCTCTTCTGCAATTAATAAAATTTCATCTAGTTATTATCTTCTTCCAATTTCGTTTAATTTTCATTTCTTTGCATTCGATTGCAGCAATGTCACGCACCGGCAATCGTGTTGAGACAAGGTCTCAGCAAAATCCTTCTACCATTTTGAGCTCGGGGGAAAATTTCAAGTCAATAACATCCAAAGATGCGTACTGAGTTCTGTCAAGCTACCTGCTTGTCTTAGTCAAGGCTTTTTCTTAAATTAAGGTGGCTGTGTGTTAAAATTTACATGTATATCATCTATGCCGATGTATTTTGAAGGTTGGTGTGGTTTTTGTATGTGTGTCCTCTATGCGGCACTCTGAATAGTATGAGATGATGGAATTATTCAAATGCTCCTTTATTTACTGTACACTATATTATTATCGAGTTATGTTACATGTGGAGATTTTACTGGCAATGTGGTCTTTGCCTATATTCAAGTAGGTATGCAGAATGGTATTCATTTATTCTCAAATATGAAAATCTGTAGAAGAAAATGATCCGTTCAACCCTTGTAAGATCCTTTTTGGCCCCTTGTGTGTCTAATGTACCAAAGTGAGTTGTGCTTACCGGATATAAATATGCCAAATGTATTCTATGGTCCTTGTCAACATTCATTATCTATTGACTATTCGTCAAGTGTATGCCGATGTTCTGATTCTAGCAACGGTTATAGGTTGACAGGAGTATGGATGCGCTCACTGTAAAAGCAAAGGTAAAGGTTTTCGAGTTCTATTTGAACATGCATTCACATATCAAGTTCTATCTCAATAGTTATTTCTTCAAAGAACTGAAGTTGTAATGGGTGATTGGCTCTTATGTTTGACTGATCATGAAGCTGGTTCATAAAACTATAGTGATATCTTAGTGTAATTGTCAATATTCCAACTTTTGTTGTCGACATTTCTGCAGATTGGCATTTTTACCTAGAAATTGTAGAAATCATGGGGAATACTACCTGTTTCTCTGACTACGTTGTTATATAGATTAATTTTGGGCTACAAGCAATTATTCAGAGAGATGAAGTTCTCTAGATTTTGTATGCCATCTGGATTATTTGATATCTTCATAGGTAAAATGCACGTAGACCCCTTGACTTTGATGCTAACACTAGACCTCCTGGGTTGATTGATTAATAAAGAAAGAAGTTGCAGTTAAACCCTCTCAAATTAGAGTTTTGAGGGTAAAGATCTTATTGTTAGTATTATAGATGAAAGGTTTTTAGTTACGTGTATCTCGTTTAACATGTGGTCTTAGTGCAATTTACCAGCTATAATACTAACCCTGATGTAAGGCTATGACATATTATTCCGACTAGGTGAAAATTCAGTGTTGAAGTCTGATCTTCTGGACAATAAATTACTTTGATATGTCCTTTTTTGAAGTTTCTTGTAGGATGAACCACCATGTGTGCTGTGTGCAAGCATAAAAGATTGATGGGCACTGTTCATGGCTAGGTTTGAGATCACGCTGAGACGGTAGCTTGGCCATGTTTGGTTTCAGTTTTAGAAACTGTATTTTGGTGAAGTTTGATGCTCAAACAGAGATTTTTTGAAAATGGCGGATGCGTTTATGAGACTTAACGCTTGTAGGTCTTCTAGTCTTAAGAAATTAGCATGTACCGGGCTTTGAATGGATACAATCTTTGGTTTCATTTCAACTTAACGCCGCCGCTTATTCCGGCTGATCTGAATAGTATTTTTTTGAGTGTTTCATGTGTGTAAGAATCATCTTTCCCATGTCTATATGATGTATCTGTGGTAAAAGGCTCACAGCATCCAGAGTGCTTTGGCTATGGCAAACGATAGATTCCATCAATTTGGCTGCTGATTTTGTTCAAGCATGTTGTTCCGGTGTCTTTCTTTGTCCTTTGGAATCCTTCTTTCACAGTCAACGCCGAATATTTACACAAACTGACAAAGTCGGGTTGTGGCGGGGCTTCGGAAATTGGAAGTCGACTTCCAAGCCGAATCCAAAGTTGATACATTTTCAGACTTCCTTTTCGCCATTGTTGAATTCTGATTTTTTTTTTAAAAAAGTAATTTGGAGAATGTCTTCTATGCTTTCTGAGAAGTTGCAGTGCAAGAAACTAGGGAATAACAGTGAGATAGGGACATGGAATAAGACTACGCAACCATCATTTGCTGCAGAGTTGCTGCACGCAAATTCGAGTTGACATGTTTCATGTTGTTTGGACGGAAGTAGAGCTACATCAGCAGTTCTTTTGAATTGAAATTTGGAATCGAGCTTCCATTCTTTGTAGTGACCTGCATTTGTTGCAGATTCTCGTGGTACTAAAGCTCTCGCTAAATATTGAGTCTTTATACCGTGCATTCTCTTAATTTCTCTGTATGACATGACGGTTTTAAAAAATTATGTCTGTGTATGAATAATGTGTATCAGCTATCTAAAAATAAAATTTTCTTTTTGGGTGGCGTTAAAACCTCATACTTGTTATAAACGGGCTTCTTGGTGGGCCTACCCGTTAGCGGGTATCCACCCATTATGTAACCCTACCACTATAAATATAGGGCTATGGTCTCCATAGCCGCCAAGTTTACAACACGTTATCAGCACGCTCAAAGCTAAGCCGAACCCCTGCCGACGGACGGACGCGACGGACGGACGCGACGCGAACGGGCTTTCTTCACCGAACGTCGTTAGATCCGACGGGTAGGATCTAGAGGTAACATTCTCCCTAGATCTAAATTTTACATATGCGCATATGTGGCGATTCAATTTTTTGGATCAATCGATCAAAAATATACCGTTTTTATTGATAAAAATCACACCTTTTTCAATAAAAAACGTATTTTTGGAAGAATAAAATTGTTTTTTTCCACTAAAAACCGGATTTTTACCCGTTGTTTTTCTCCAAAAATCACCCAAACCCTAAATAGGGTTCACCCACGCCCCCCCCCCCCGCCGCAGGCGGGGGCACCCCCGCCGCCTGCAGAGGCGGGGGCAACCCCCGCCGGCTGCAGGCGGGGGCACCCCGCCGCCGCAGGCGGGGGCACCCCCGCCGCCTGCAGAGGCGGGGGCAACCCCCGCCGCCGCAGGCGGGGGCTCCCCGCCGCCTGCAGCGGCGGGTAACCCTCGCCGCCGCTGGCGGGGCCCCCCATCCCCGCCGCCTGCAGCGGCGGGCAACCCCCGCCGCCTGCAGCGGCGGCCCCCCCATCACCGCCGCCTGCAGCGGCGGGCCGCCCCCATCCCCGCCGCCTGCTGCGGCAAACGGGCCCGCCCGCCAGTAGCGGGTACGGGCCCGGCGTGCGTACCCCAAAACCATAACTAGGGTTTCTGACCCAGAAAATTTTTCGAATTCTTCAAAATTTTTTCAGATTTCATTGCGATTCTTTTTCGTTAAAATCTGGACCAAATTGCATGTAATTTTTACTCATCACAATTATATTGGGATTTATGATTTTCTTTAAAAAACGTTTAAAAATTAAGAAGATCCTGCGACCGCTCTGCCGTTAGTCAACTAACCTAACGGTGCATGACGTTGCCTAGTGGTCCAATAATTTTTAAACGTTAGATTTCATTTTCCATTATAAACTGCCTGTGATGAATAAATAAATTGCCTGTGATGTATAAACTTCCTGTGATGATGCCTGCTGCATTATAACTGCCTGCGACGAATGATTAATATTTGCTGTGGTTTTGGATCGGCTAGTGATCACCATTTTACTTTTCATGCATTATTTTCTTTTTGAGAGAAAAATGTAGTGAGGATAATTTTGTAAAATTACAAGCCCGGCGGACGCCTCAAGAAGATGAAGGACTATTCCAGAAGAATAGGGGCCCCACGGGGGTTCCCGAGTTGTACTTTCTTTCTTTTTGGGACTGTAATGGACTGTAATTAATTAGGGTGATTAGCCGATCCACGCAGCAAATATTTATGTCTGATGTGCTTGATTATTTATTTTTCTGCAAAATATCTAATTAATGCTATCTTTTTACATGCTAGAGTGATAAATGGCCAAAATTGCGAGCGTCGATTTCGACGTTTTGGATGCTTCAGGAAAGAATTACTTAAGCTGGCAGCTGGATATAAAATTCCATCTGCGAGCACAGGGTTTGAGTCACGCCATCGCCTTAGGCGATAAGGTTTCTGATATAGATAAAGCGAAAGCAATTATCTATATCAGACGCCATATCGATCGGACCCTGAAGGCCGAGTACCTAACGGTGGAAGACTCGTATGAGCTGTGGACCGCCCTCGAGGACAGGTATAAACATCAAAGGGATGTTATCCTACCTCGAGCACGATATGAATGGGAGAACCTCCGTCTCCAAGACTTCAAGTCTATTGCCAAGTACAACTCGGCACTTTTCAGCATCACCTCACGCCTGAAGTTGTGTGGTGAAAAGGTGACGGAGGAACGCATGTTAGAGAAGACGTATACATCATTCCATGAGAAGGATGTCATACTGATGCAACAGTATCGTGAACGAAAGTTCACAAAATACTCTGAGCTTCTCTCATGCCTTCTGATGGCAGAGCAGAATTGTGACCTCCTTCTGGCCACCCACAACTCACGCCCTACCGGCACTGCTCCTGCGCCTGAAGCGCACCACAGCTCCTTCCAGAAGAAAAGGGGCAACTTCAAAGGCAAACCCCAGAAGGGCAAGACCATGAAGAAGCAGGCTCGAGGACCCCCTCCAAGAAAGAACCAAGAGGGAAAGAAGAAAAATGTGTGGAAAAGAAAAGACGACGGCCAGACTTCTGCCCCCAGAAAAGACTGGGAAGATAAATGCCACAGGTGTGGCATGACTGGACACTGGTCCAGAAATTGTCGTACTCCACGCCACCTTCAGGAGTTGTACAAAGCGAGCCAGAAGCAAGCTGAGACAAACCTGGCGGTTCAAGAAAACCTGGCACCAATCAGGTTCATCGCTGAGGACTTCTCCAACGATGACCTGCTCGACTGAGGACATTTATCTACTTCATATGCATTGTAGTTTTTCATTTTGAGAAACAATTTATCTGCTTATCTCTGGCATGTTTAAATACTTTTCAGACATCAACTTAATTTTCGTAGTATATTCCTTTGTGTTTTTGCCTTATACTGCAACATTTTTCTTTTAAAATAGATGGACTTTAAATGCCTAGTGGACAGTGCCTCTACGCACACGATCCTCCAAGACATCTGCTTTTTTCAAAGCATTAATAAATACGATGGCACCGTAAATACGATTTTCGGTCCATCAAGTATCATTGAAGGATCAGGGGAAGCACATTTTATGCTCCCCAATAGTACAAAACTACTTATAAAAGATGCCCTTCTCTCCCCTGGCTCGCATAGAAACCTGTTAAGCTTTAAAGATATCCGCTTAAACGGATACCACCTAGAAACGGTGAGCAAAGGAAACAGTGAATACCTTGATGTAACGTTTCATAAAAACGGTGCTAAAAACACCGTCGAACGTTTTGAGGGACTCCCGTCGGGTCTCTACCACACAAGGATCAGAGCAATGGAAGCAAACACACTGGAGCACCATAAGTGCCAAAACCAACCAGAATTCAAACTCTGGCACGATAGACTAGGACACCCTGGAAGGAATATGATGCGTCGCATCATATCCCAATCCCGTGGAATTAATCTGAAAAGCCTGACGCTACTTCGGAAGGGTGCAAATCCTTGTCCCCCTTGTTACAAAGGGAAATTGATTACGAGACCATCCACCCTGAAGGTGGACTCTGAGTCTCCAAGCTTCCTAGAGAGAATACATGGTGACATTTGCGGGCCTATTCACCCCGCAAGTGGACCATTTCGGTACTACATGGTACTAATCGACGCATCTTCAAAATGGTCATATGTGTGCCTCTTGTCCACTCGCAACGTAGCCTTTGCAAAGCTACTTGCACAAATTATAAAATTGCGGGCACATTTCCCAGACAACCAGATCAAGAAATTGCGTCTGGACAATGCTGGGGAATTCACCTCACAAGTCTTCCTAGACTACTGCCAAGCAACCGGCATAGAAGTTGAACATCCTGTAGCTCATGTTCACACCCAGAACGGGTTAGCCGAATCTCTCATAAAGAGACTACAATGGATCGCTAGACCATTGTTAATGCAATGCCAGTTGCCGGTATGTGCATGGGGACATGCCATACTGCACGCTGCATCGCTGATAAGATTACGACCGTCAGGTAGTCAATCTTATTCTCCGATGCAACTTGCATATGGGAACCCGCCCGATATCTCTCACTTGAGGATATTCGGATGTGCTGTCTATGTCCCCATAGCACCACCGCAGAGAACCAAGATGGGTCCTCAACGGCGTCTTGGTATCTATATTGGTTTCGACTCACCATCGATCATTAGATACCTCGAACCCCTTACAGGGGATGCCTTTAAAGCGCGTCTAGCAGATTGTGAGTTTGATGAAAGCATTTTTCCAAAACTAGGCATTAACACACAGAAGCCAGAAGCTTCAAAGACCATTACATGGGACACAAAGACCTTATCCCATTTTGATCCGCGCACAAATCAATGTGAAGAAGAGATCCTGAAGATCCTTCAAATTCAGAACACAGTTCACATTTTACCGGATAAATTCACTGACAACCAGAAGATTGTCAGATCACACGTCCCTGCTGCAAATACGCCAGCTAGGATTGACATACCCAAAGATGGATGCAATCCACCTGCAGCAGAAGCGGCCGTACCTCAACAAAAAAGAGGACGACCCCCAGGCTCCAAAGATAAGAATCCTCGAAAGAGGAAAAATCCTGGAGCAACAATAACGATACCACCACAGGATGCTGAGCTCAGCCCAGCTACCTCTCCACTCCTAACAACCCCTGAAGAGGAAAATATAGGAGAAATTTCATTAAACTATGTACGTACCGGGGATGTACTGGACAGAAAAAGCACAATCATCGATGATAACTTCGCGCTCATTATTGCCACTCACGTCACTGAATACGATGATGAGACCGATCCACGCTCTCTAGCAGAATGTAAACGCAGAGAGGATTGGCCAAAGTGGAACGAGGCAATAGGAGTAGAGCTGGACTCACTCTCGAAGCGCAAAGTTTTTGGACCTGTAGTCCTAACACCAAAAGGTGTTAAACCTGTGGGATATAAATGGGTATTCGTGAGAAAAAGAAACGAGAATAATGAGATCGTGCGCTATAAAGCGCGCCTTGTTGCACAAGGTTTTTCCCAACGACCAGGAATAGACTATGACGATACCTATTCCCCGGTCATGGACGCGATCACTTTCCGTTTCATTATCGGCCTATCCACGAAGGAAGGTCTGGATATGCAGCTCATGGACGTTGTGACTGCATACCTATACGGAAATATAGATAAGGACATCTATATGAAAATCCCAGACGGATACAAACTACCGACAAAAATGACAGAAAGACCTCGGGACGTCTATTCCGTCAAACTCCAGAGATCACTGTATGGTCTCAAACAGTCAGGTAGAATGTGGTACAACAGACTGAGTGAATTCCTAGTGCAACAAGGATTCACAACAAATGAAGTCTGCCCTTGCATCTTCATAAGAGCAAAGGGAACAGGATTCGTAATTATCGCCGTCTACGTAGACGACTTAAACATCATCGGATCTCCCGCAGAGATAGATGAGATATCCAAAAGTCTCACACAGACTTTTGAGAGAAAGACCTCGGCAAAACAAAGTTTTGCCTAGGACTACAAATTGAACATTTAAGCGGAGGAATCCTGTTGCACCAATCGACATATACAAAGAAAGTGCTGAAGAACTTTCTTATGGACAAATGTCATCCGCTTAGCACACCAATGGTCGTCAGATCATTGGACGTTGAGACAGACCCCTTCCGACCGCTGGAAGAGGGGGAGGAAACACTGGGTCCTGAAGTACCCTACTTAAGTGCAATTGGAGCACTCCTATACCTGGCAAACTGCACGCGTCCCGATATAGCGTTCGCAGTAAATCTACTAGCCAGATACAGTTCAGCGCCCTCAAAGCGCCACTGGAACGGAGTGAAACAACTTCTGCGCTACCTCCAAGGGTCTGTAGACATGGGACTATACTTCAAGAAAGGTGTATCCACCGACCTGGTCGGTTACGCAGATGCGGGATACAGGTCCGACCCACATACCGCAAAGTCCCAGACCGGTTTCGTATTCACATACAGTGGGACGGCCATCTCATGGAGATCCGTGAAGCAGACATCCACAGCGACCTCATCCAACCACTCCGAGCTCATCGCGATCCACGAAGCTAGCAGAGAATGCTTCTGGCTTCGATCAGTCATCAACCACATCCTCAAGACCACCGGCCTGAAGACGGGAGATTTTGGGCCTACCACCATGTACGAAGACAATGCTGCCTGCATCGCTCAACTGCGAGGTGGCTACATCAAAGGTGACAGGACGAAGCACATTTCCCCCAAGCTCTTCTGGACGCATGAACAGCAAGTGGACAACCAGATCGACATCCAGCAGATCCAGTCCTGCAACAACTTGGCTGATCTATTCACTAAAGCTTTGCCTCGCAGTACCTTTAGAAAACTTGTACTAGGAATTGGGATGAGACAGCTGAGAGATGTACAAGCCTGAAGCTTGTACTTATCAGGGGGAGTTAACGTAGTGCTGTACTCTTTTTCCTTGGCTGTTGGTTTTTCCCACTGGGTTTTCCACAGTCAAAGGTTTTAACGAGGCAGCCACATTAACTCAGGATCCAGAAGTATCCACCACTGATGTTATCCATCGATCAGGGGAAGTTACAGAGACTTGTACTCTTTTCCCTTAGCCACTGGTTTTTCCCACTGGGTTTTCCTTGGCAAAGGTTTTAATGAGGCAGGCACTCTTAAACTTAGAGATCCAGAAGTATCTCCAACCCCATGATCAAATAAGCTTCATGAACCCTGAAGCGTTCACCATGGCTTACAACAATGGATGGATAAGGGGAAGTGTTATAAACGGGCTTCTAGGTGGGCCTACCTGTTAGTGGGTATCCACCCATTATGTAACCCTACCACTATAAATATAGGGCTATGGTCTCCATAGCCGCCAAGTTTACAACAATACTCCATATTTTCTCTTAGATTCGAACCGTCCATTTGATGTTCATGGTCTAATTATTCAAACCATCAATTTTTCAATTATTCCAAGTAGTTTTGTTCGTTTATTCACTCGTCATGGGTTTAACAGTTTCGTCCAAATATTTTGTAACTGGCAGAACAATCAATCAAAACTCCTTATGTTCATTTTAAAATTGGTAATTTAGGATTTTAGAACATGAACACCAAACCAAACAGATCCAATCGTCGAAAAATGGTTTTGTGTGTGTGTGTGTGTGTGTGTGTGTGTGTGTGTGTGGGTGTGGGGGGGGGGGGGGGGGGTGGTAGCGTAAGCTTGCCAATGAAGAAATTTCCTCCTTGGCTAGGTGGATGTGAAAAGTGGGATGTGGATAGAAAATGTAGATTTCTTTCTTGCTAGTTAGTTCCATATTGGTCCATATATTTTTATGTCTGTTTGGATGGCCGTGGAAAGTGGGATAGGAAAGTAAATGTGCATCATCTAACAAAGCTAATTTGAAAAGTAAAATTTAATTTAATTATTTTAGTTAAATCATAATTAAGAACTAAGTGTTAATACTAAGTTATGAACGGATGTTGATGATAGATTTGTATTAGGAGTACGTCTTATCTTATAGATAAGAACGTATCTATTGTATCTTATATCTGTATACTCCTCTACCTTCTATAAATAAAAAGCTGGAGGTTCCTCCCCCTAGATAATAATTTATAATATGTTATCAGCACGAGCCTCTAAATAAAAATTTTCCACACAAATACCGATCGTTGCGAAAGCGAAGGAAAGGTGGGAGATCCACGCGCGTGCTGTCATCTACTTCAAACGGACGTCGTCATCCACGCGTAGGCTTCGTTCAACCATCGCTAGATCTGGAGGATGGATCTAGAGGTATTCTCGCTAAAAATTTAATTTTTATTATGCACACGATTGTTTTCTCCATAGATCTCGCAAGATCGGAGTGGAAATAAGGGCTTATAGCATATATCGACAATTTTAAATCGTCAAAAACTCATGTTTTAAACATGTTTAAACTGAAAAATATAATATAATATAATCGTTTCACCCCACGGCAATCGACCCCTACGGCGGATCTGGCGTTGCACATGCGATATACCCTGGTTTGATCGTTCCAACGACCTACGTCCAGCTCCAAAGCAAATACTAGATTATTAAAGTTATTGGTACAACTTGTAGCTAGAGTACCCACTCTGCACTTACCTGACCTTCAGTACATGCACTTACCAAAGTGCTAAACAATAACAATCCTAGTATATGCTCTCTCCTTGGCTAGTCCCGACTAGCCAAGTCCCTAAAACGATAATAAATTGTTCTACAAAGATTACAACCCCTATATCACACATATAATAAAGTATGCGTTTAGAATCGCTCAGTCTGTGACGGTGTCGGTGTCGGTGTCGATGTCTCTGTCGTTCAGCGCGTGGTCAGAAGCAATCTGGTAAGAAGTAGTCTCCTCTGAAGTCCCCAACAGTCAGCAGCTCAAGGTTGCGGCAAGCACCAGTATTGAGGCAATCTCCAAGTTGCGGCATGCACCAAAATCTGAACCAAACAATCTCCAAGTTGCAAAGGGTTTTCTTAATGATTGCTGCAAGCTGTGCAAAGAATCTCCAAGCTGTGCAAAGGATTTAAGCCCAACAATCTCCAAGTTGCGCAAAGGTTTGGAGCCTAACAATCTCCAAGCCGTGCAAAGAATTTGAGCCAAGGGGTAAAGGTCAAAGATTGCAGCTACATAGAATTAGTTGAGGGAGAGGCGTGAAGATCTTTGGGATCTTTGTTTTTGGGGTTCTCAAAACTTGCGGCATATGAGAGAAAATTTATCAAAAAGGTCAAAAGTTGCGGCCTTTGAAGATGAATTCCCTTATGAAAGTTGCGACTGAGTTTTTTTTTGTTTTGACAAAACTTGTGGCCTCTTTGAATTTTGGCTTGAGGAGTTTTTTTTCAAAAGGATACGCCAAGGGGGAAAGTCTCTTAGTCAATTATTGCAGCTAGGTTTCTTTTTGTTTGATGAGGACACTTGAAAATTTCGACAAAGGTGGAGGCTTGGAGATTTATTTTTTGGCCTGCTTAAAAAAATGACTTGCCCCTTTGCTAGCATGTTTATATAGGCTTCCCCCTAGGGTTTTGCGGCAAGGGGAATAAATCTAAGGCTAGGATGAATTCGGCCATAGGGAATCCTAGTGATATATGGATTTGCAATGGGTATGAAGTTTGGAATAGATATGGACTAGGATTTGAGTTTGACACCGATAGATGTGAATCAACTCAAAATAGATTGCCTCCCCATTTCTCCTTTGCACATTGACCAAGTCTCTTCGTGAGTTAATCACCAGCTAGTCATTCCTGAAACACTTAACATACACGTTAAAACGTTCACACACGTTTGTTATCATCAAACACGAAGTTCATTGATCATTGCTACCAACAATCTCCCCCTTTTGATGATGACAAACTAAGTATAAGATTTGAGCAATAAGTTTCCAAATAGTGTGTGTGAATGTGTGACGATAGAGGGTGACATGGCAATGATATATAAAGATGTGCAAACAATGATGTGCAAACTTCAATATGCATGCTCCCCTTTTATTTGTGCTCCCCTTGAACAGATATCCACATTCACATTACCTACATCACATTCATATTCATTACTCAATACATTACTCAAATTATTCTCCCCCTTTTGTTATCATCAAAAGTGTGATCACGAAGTCAAGAACATATAGCATGCAAAAAGAGAGTATTATAAACAATCACCAACAATTGCATATATACTATTATAGAATAAACATGTCATAATCCAATGAAAGTAAATAACTAAGACTTCGACACCAACGTGTAAGTGTGATGATTAAAATTGAAGCACATAAGGAGAACTTTTAATCGATTCAACCATAACCAATTCATATTTTCCATATAACATCACATCATCTAGGATTGCCCAACTCATTAAAAATGAGTTCAAGATACCGCACCCAAAAATATAGCCAATGAGGACTCTTAGATGTGGGGTGACATTGTTTGACAAGTAAAAACACCAACGCTAAAGTTTACCCATAAAGCTTATGTTGGATACTCGTGGGTAATACCGTTGTCAAGGATTGTATCCATTTTTCATACGGAGCAATTATTCTTCTTTTTCATTTATATACTTATAACATCATTATTTTAATGCTTAATTTTTATCCATGAAAAGGTATATCATATCCCTTAGATTTTCAGTTAAGTTTTCCTCATACATTCACATTCCAAATGTCATAAAAGAGATCTCCAAATGTGCAACAATAATAATACTTGTGGAAGTGAAATTGTAGGTGTACAAATCAAGTTATTTTTAGCAATTGAAGATGCCATGAATATGTGGAAAGATGAACATGCACACGTAGCAATAATAATACTACTACTCTTTTTACATGGACATGAATAACATTCAATATGACAACTTTGGTGAATCAAAAGAGAGATATACAATTAGCAACCATTTTTTTGGTTTTTTATGTTTTTATGCATGAAGAACTAAATCAAACATGAGATGCTATCACAAAAAAAATCATGCACACAGAACAATTCAACTACTAGCACACAAACAAGAAAAAGCTCAAGCACACATGAAAGCATGAAATCTCGTACTAATTTTTATCAATAATACCAAGCTCAAGATGAAGACGATAAAACCGACTCTCATCTAAAGGTTTGATGAATATGTCTGCAAGTTGTGATTCCGTGGGAACAAACTCAACAGACACATCCTCTTTAGTGAGGTGATCTCTAAGAAAATGGTGCCTTACGTCAATATGTTTAGTACGAGAGTGGTGACGTGATTATTAGATAGATCTATAGCACTCTTGCTATCACATCTAAGAGGGACTCTTTTAAGAGCTGGTCTGTAGTCAGATAATGTTTGCATCATCCACAATACTTGAGCACAGTAACTGCCTAAGGCAATATACTCTGCTTCAGTAGTGGATAGTGCAACACTATTTTGTTTACGGCTAGACCATGAAATTAAAGAGTGTCCTAGCATGAAGCAAGTACCACCAGTGCTTTTTTTATCAGTTAAACTTCATGCATAATCAGCATCTGAATAACCCAACAAATTAAAATTACCACCAGAAGGATACCAAAGCCTAAAGTAGGTGTACTAATTAGGTACATAAAGATCCTTTTAATGGCTTTTAAATGAGGCTCTTTTGGGTTGACTTGAAAGCGTGCACACAAGCATACAACAAACATTATATCAGGCCTAGAAGCAGTCAAGTACAACAAAGAACCAACCATACCTCGATATAGCTTTTGGTCCACGACGACTCCTTGTTCATCCTTGTCCATTTTTGTAGCGGGACTCATTGGCGTTTCAATTCCTTTAGACTTCTCCAAACCAAACTTTTTCAGAAGATCTTTTATGTATTTGGTTTGAAATAAAAAGATGCCTTCTTTTCCTTGCTTTATTTGGAACCCCAGAAAATATTTTAACTCTCCCCCACAAGGCTCGTTTCAAACTGATCCTGTATGACTTTCTCAAACTTTTGACATAGAAGATCGTTAGTAGCATCATAAATAATATCAACATATATTTGCACAATGAGAAAATCATCAGATTCATGCATCAAGAATAATGTATTGTCAGCACTCCCCTTTTTACAATCATTTTCCAACAAATATGTGCTTAGACGGTCATGCCAAGCTCGTGGAGCTTGCTTAAGACCATACAAAACTTTTTCTAATTTATACACATGGTTTGGAAAATTATGACTTTCAAAACCTGGAGGGTTGCTCAACAAATACATCTTCTTTTAGGTAGCCATTAAGAAAAGCACTTTTTACATCCATTTGTTTCAGTTTGAGCCCTTTATAACTTGCAAAAGCTAGCAAGATTCTAATGGACTCAAGCCTAGCAACTGGTTCAAAAGTCTCATCTACATCAGTTCCTTCAATTTGATTATAACCTTTAACTACCAACCTAGCCTTATTTCTAATAACATTATCAGATTCATCATGCTTATTTTTAAACACCCATTTAGTACCAACAGCAGGATAATCAGTAGGTCTAGGCATAAGTTTCCAAACATTATTTCTAACAAATTGGTTCAATTCATCTTGCATGGCCAAAACCCAACTTTCCTCTTCTAAAGTAGTTTCAATATTTTTAGGCTCTATTTCAAAAATAAAATCACAATAAATACATAGAGCACAAAGATTTCTAACAGAGGAACGTGTGCGAATACCTGCTGTAGGCTCACCTATAATCAAGTCTGATGGGTGGTTTGGATTGAATTTCAGCTCTCCTCTGGTAACTGTTGCTTCTTGTATTTCTTCTGTGTCAGTTTTATTTTCCTCTTATCTTCCAGGTTGCTCCTCATTATTTCTTGGAATGCTTTGATGGTCTACATTTTCCTCTTCTTCATACTGCCTGCAATCCAAAGAATTTATATCAGATTCATCAAATTTAACATGTATAGATTCAATAATAGTAAGAGTGCGTTTATTATATATCATGTATGCTTTGCTCCTCGCTGAATATCCCACGAACACTCACTCATCTGATTTGGATTTAAATGTGTCAAGTTGATCACCAGTTTTTAGTATATAGCACCTGCATCCAAAAACTCTAAAGTAAGAAATGTTAGAAGTATTGCCATACCATAGTTCATAAGAAGTTTTATTTAGTAAAGGTCTAAGCATAACTCTATTGCACACCTGGCAAGCAGTATTAATGGCCTCAGCCCAAAAAGACATAGGCAAACTGTATTCATTTAGCATACTCCTAGCCAACTCTTTTAATGTGCGGTTCTTTCTTTCGACCACCCCATTTTGTCAAGGTGTTCTAGGAGAAGAGAACTCATGTAAGATTCCTTTTTCAAGACAAATATTTTCAAAAATAGCATTTTCAAACTCACCTCCATGATCGCTTCTAATTTTTATAATGGAAGAATTTTTCTCATTAGAAACGTGTATGTAAAAGTTTTGAAAATTATCAAATGAGTCTGATTTTTTGGCTAGGAAGTAAACACATGTGTATCTAGAGTAATCATCAACCAATACTAAACAATACTTTTTTACCTCCTTGGCTAGTATGTCTGTGGGACCAAATAAATCCATGTGCACCAATTCTAATCTACGTGTGGTGGCAACTTCATTAATGCTAGAAAAAGTAGATCTAGTTTGCTTACCTTTCGTGCATGCTGTTGGATCTGGATCGTAGCCTAGAGGGGGGGGGGGGGGTGAATAGGCTATTAAAAAAATCTCGTGCAACACACGAGAAATCACACGCAGTTATAAGCACATGCAGGGTAATAAAATAACAATCACATAATACGCACAGATATACCCTGGTTCGGTCGTCCCCACGACATACTCCAGCCACCGAAAGCAAATACTAGATAGATGTGTAATCCTGTACAGCTACAACGAGTCAAGATCCCAAATCTACTCTCACCTAGCTCGTACGCACATCACGTGCTCTACACTCTCAATCTAGTCAGATGCACTCCCTCCGTGACGACTCCCAAAGTCGTCAGGTCCCCAAAAAGTAACACAGAAGATAAAGTTTCCCCTACAGAGATCGCTACACCAATACAAAGATAAATAAATAGAGTTTTAGGAATGCTCAGTAATGGTGTGTCGTCTCTGTCATTCAGCGCGTGGTCAGATCAATTTGACAAGTAGTAGTCTCTGATGTCCTCTCAACAGTCTGGCTCCCCTCTCGATGAGACTTGCGCCCTTCGCCAAAGATTGAAACTTGCGGCACCTCACTTTGTAAACACTGATTCCTTACTGCATGCGCTTCTCTTCCCTAATTTCCCAGTCAAAGATTGTGTTGTGCTTGTGTGACTGAAGTCTCTGCAAAAACAAACACAAGATAATTTAATCGAACCCCAATCAAAATAGGTGTCAAATAATTTCGGCAGTCACCCCTTATTAAATAAAACTGTGTACAACTTTATATTTGTTTTTGTGCACAACATGTTCTTAGAAAATTCGACCCCCCCTCAATTTCTTTCTTCTATCAACGTGGGTACTTGAGGAGTTGTTTTTTTGTGCAATTCTTTTGCCTGCAAATGAATAAATAAGGGGCTTTTGTTTGCCTATGGCTTTGATAAATGGTTGAAGAATTTCGGCCCTTTTGTCAACACAAATCGACAGCTTCCTGGAGAGAGAGATTCAAAGAGAAAAGCTCTTGGAGAATGAAGTGCAAAAAAGAAATTTTCGGCTCTCTCTCTGTGCTTTGCGTTTTGTTGGCCTGCAAAATAAAGAAGGGGTGAAGATTAAAAGGATGTGATCAACATAAAATAACAACAAAAAAGTTTTTCTTTTCTTCCCCTTAGAATTCGGCAGTAGGTGAGATAGGTGTGCGTCTTGTCTTCAAAGCTTGGAGATTCAAGTCAAAAGATTCTGCCTGCTTCTTCAATTTATGCTGTTTGAAGGGGATTTCATTGTGTGCCTTGGGAGATGAAGGTTTTTTTGGACGTGTTGAAGCATTGGCCGTCGTTTCTTTTTCTGTCTGCGTAAGCCTCCTTTTTTTGTTTTGTATATGGCCGACTCTTTTTAGGGCTTTTGATGATATCTTATATAGGGTATGAAACTTGGAGAGATATGGGTGCGACCAAAAAAAATTGAAAACCTATGTTGTATTTTCGGCTAGGGCTTCTTGGCATGTCGGCTAGGGATGTGTGGTGGGCAATGTTGAACCACAATGGATGGATAGGATTTAGAGATTGATTAAGAGATTGACTTGGTCTAAATGGGATTTGAATAGGAAATAGATAAGAGCAAAACTCTTTAATTGGTTTGATAAAATCTCATCTTGATTAGATTTGTCTCCATCTCTCCCAATATTAACCAAGTCGAAATAGCTTTGTGCACACCACTTCATTTCTCTCCCAATTTGCTATATGATTAGCAATTACTCCAACTATTGAAAGAAGTATCGTTTCGCCTTTCCTGAAACACACTTAGCACACACGTTACATATAACACAACATTTGTCATCATCAAACTAGAGATCCTCGATCGTCGCTTCCAACAATCTCCCCCTTTTGATGATGGCAAACCCATAAGAGATTTGAGCAAGTGAGTATGCGTGTGTGAAGTGTGATGAAGATGTGTAATGCAATATGATATATTCAATGAGATGAGATCAAGCATTACAAGCTACTAGCATGCACAATATAACAATATAAATTAGCATGCTCCCCCTTTTTCCGTGCTCACCATTTTCATGTATTTTCAATGCTCCCCCTTCAACCACTAATACCGTATGTTACCGTATGTTACCGTATTTTGTGCCAACATCACAAATCTCACAAATCTCTCACAAATCTTTTCTCAACACTTTTCTCCCCCTTTGTCATCATCAAAAGTGTACTCATGAAGATTAAAACATATCACATGCAAAAGAGAGCATTATTAACTATAACTAGCATTTGCAAGTCGTCATTCTATAAGTAGCACTGCAAATCCAACGATAATAATAATTAGAATTCTACACCATCGTGTAAGTGTAATTATTAAACTTAAAAGTACAAAGGGAGATACTTTTATAAATCCAACCACATCAATCCAACATTTTCCAAAATAACTTTGTATCACCTAGGATTGATTTTTCCCACCTCATTAAAAATGAGTTCAAGGTACCACACCCCAAAACATAGCCTATAAGGACTCTTAGATGTGAGGGTGGCATTGCTTGACGAGTAAATACACGAACGTTAAAGTTTACCCATAAAGCTTATGTTGGGTACTCGTGGGTAGTGTATTTGCCATGAATTGTATCCATTTTTCATACGGAGCAATTTTTTTTCCATATTCATTTCATTTGTTTTGTGCTCAATTTTTATTCATGGCAAATCACCTCATATCCCTTAGATTTTTCAGTTAATAATCATCCTACATTCACTTTCCAATATTCATAAATAGTATCTCCAAAAGTACGACATAGTCTAATATTCGTGGAAGTGAAAGTAGGTGTAGAAATCATATTATCAATTCATCTAACTTGGCATGGCTATTAAGAAATAAAACATACGCATGTAGCCATGATAATAATACTACACTTTCTACAAGGGTATGATCACCATTCATTTATAGCACTAGAATGATGCAAAGAGGAAGATATGCAATAAGCTCATTTTTTTTTGCTTTTGTCTTTTTCAAATTTTTTTTCAGTTTTATAATGAACTAAAAAACACACTAAAAACAATCAGGCAAACAAAAACAAAAACAAAAAAATCCAATCACTCAAAAAATGTTTTATAAAAATACTATGAAGGTATGCATTAAGTTCAAAGAATGAGATATACCTTCGCGTCGCCGTTTGACTAAGGAGCTAAAAAATAATGAGACATTCAATTTATCGCTCCTCGTCAAATTTCCATCCACCTACAAAAGAGGTGTCGTGTGTGACCTTGGAATCCAACAAGGTCCACTAGTGTTAGTCAACAAGGATTTAGGAACCCATATTTGTTTGAATTTAATATTGGAGTTCCTATATTTGCAATGATACGATGTGTGACCAACACTATCACATGTACAACACTTTGCATGCACATTTTTAGCAATGTAAGGTACATTGTGAAATTTTTTATACTTAGGCTTTTCAACATTTTTAGCACTAAATCCAAGGCCACGCCTATTATTGCCATACAATTGATTTCCAAGAATGATATCCAAGTTTTGTTTTCCTATGAAAAATCTCTTTAATAACAATTCTAGGGTGGTGACTTTGGATTTCAAGATATCGTTTTCATTCACAAGCAAAGTGCATTTACTAATGAAAGCTCGCTTGTTTTCCTCTTCTTTCTTTTCAAAATCCCTCACTTTTTCTTTAAGTTCAAGATTTAGCATGTTAATCTTTTCAGAAAGCAATTCATTTTCAACTTCAAGCTTTGTCTTATCTAGCTTATACATGCTAATATCCTTTAATAAAGAGGGACATGAAAGACAATCAGTTTTTTCAGGCAAGCTAGCTTTCTCCTTATTTAACATGTCAATTGTAGTGTTAATTGCAACAATTTCAGTTTTCAGTTTTTCAATTTCATTAGACATGTCATACTCAGATTGTTGCATATCAAAGTTATTATTCCTATAACTATCCACATCAGCTTCTAGCTCATTAATAGTATTTTGCATTCCTTTCAAGATTTCTAACAATTCAGCTTTAGTGGGAGATCCTACCTCATTGTGTTTGGCCATTAATGCCATGCAGGAGTGGGCTTCATGTTCCTCATCCTCCTCCTCAGCTTCGCTATCCATGTCCTACATCAGCACTTTCGTTTTTCCTTTTGCAACTTGAGCTGTGTGTTGTTGTGGGCAATCTTTTATGTGGTGCCCTTTCTTCTTGCATTTAAAACATTCACTTCTATTAATAGCTTTCTGATCATAGGAATTTCTCCCAAAATTAGAATTATTAGAACGAATGAACCTTTTTCCCATCTCAGCTCTTCCTTGATCAGTCTGAATGTATCTCCTGAAGTTTCTGACCATTAAAGCTTGATCTTCATCAAGATCGTCGTCGTTAGCTTGAAGAGCAAATGGTGTGGAAGCTTTGGTCTTCTCTTCAGGTTTCTCTCTGGCTTCTATACTCCACAACCCACAACTCAAGCTCGTGTGACATTAGGTTTCCTATTAGGTCCTCCACTTTCATTGTTTACAATTCCTTAGCTTCTTGAATAGCGGTGACTTTAGGCCTGAACGAACTTGGTAGCGCCCTTAAGATCTTTCGTACCTGTTCATGGCTAGAGTATGGCTTACCGAGGGAACTGGATTTGTAGACGATGTCCGTGAACCTCGCAAACATGTCTTTAACTGATTCTGTTGGTAGCATGCGGAAGCTCTCATATTCTGTGCTCAGCAACGCAAGTCTGGATTCCTTTACTTGCGATGTTCCCTCGTGTGTCACCTCCAGAGTATGCCAGATTTCCTACGCAGTTAGACAATGTGAGATACGATTAAACTCAGATTTATCAAGAGAGCATATAAGCACATTCATAGCTTTACCATTAAGAGTATAAAGTTTCTTATCAGCTAAATCCCACTTGTCTTTAGGCTTAATCATAACAGTGTCTTCGATTTTAATAGTGGGTAGTTTTCAACAATATCCCACACATCATAATCTACAGACACCAAATAGATTTTCATCCTAGCCTTCCAATATGCAAAGTCTACACCGTTAAACTTAGGGGGACGGGCTATAGACTGATCTTCAGCAAATGCACAATCAGATATATTCATGGTCATAAAAAATCTAGACTAGATCCTCTAAACTGGCTCCGATACCACTTGTTGGATCTGGATCGTAGCCTAGAGGGGGGGGGGTGAATAGGCTATTAAAAAATCTCGTGCAACCCACGAGAAATCACACGCAGTTATAAGCACATGCATGGTAATAAAATAACAATCACAGAATACGCATAGATATACCCTGGTTCGGTCGTCCCCACGACCTATTCCAGCCCCTGAAAGCAAATACTATATAGATGTGTAATCATGTACACCTACAACGAGTCAAGATCCCAAATCTACTCTCACCTAGCTCGTATGCACATCACGTGCTCTACACTCTCAATCTAGTCAGATGCTCTCCCTCCGTGACGACTCCCAAAGTCGTCAGGTCCCCAAAAAGTAACACATAAGGTAAAGTTTCTGTTGGGGAATTGGCGGTCCCTTAGGGCACAAAAACTCTAGTCCCGTCCTAGGTCGGACGGAACATAGACACAAACACAATAGCAGCGGAAGAAAAACTAGTTAATCTAAATTAACATGCAGTTAAAACAATTTTAACTTAGCCCTAAGGTCCAAGACCCTATGCCAAGATCTATGCCGACTTGGGATGGATCTGACCATCCCAAGAAGGATCTAGCCTACTGCGATTAAACTAAACCAATGCTAATAAAATACTTTAACCACATACCCGGAATCTCAGCCCTGGAGCAGGCGAGATGTTCCGCGCCGTCTTCCGAGCTGCTCCCGTCCCACGCCGAGCCGCTCCTTGAACCGCTCCCCGAGCCGCTCCTCGAACCGCTCCGCATCCCGAGGCGATCAATCCCCGTGCCGCCGAGCCAACCACGCGTCGAAGAAAGTTTCACGCGAGTGAAACCTCCGCCTAGATTTCGGATCCAGAATCCGAACTCCTTTGTGGCTTTGCTAGAGCCCGCAGGAGTAAGGCAGAAATTTAGGGAGAAGAGAAATATTAATTTAAGCCTAGATCCGAGCGTGCTCCAACATTTACGAGAGCCGCTCAGATCTAGAGCTTGGGACGAGTTTTGAGGAAGGGGGGAGACCCCTATTTATATAGGCGGTGGACTCTCCCCTTTTCTCAAAATCCGATGTGGGACTATTTAATGGGTTAATTAAAATCAAGATAGTTTTCACTTCACAAAGTGCAAACTTCCGTGAATTTTAACTCACTTACCGTTGAGCTCCAAGATTGATACAACCTATCAATACGACGAGCGTTCAACGGTGAACGCATAGGAAAAAACCGTTCGTCAATCGGAGTTCGTTTGACCCTCCAATTGAGTGTCAAAGTATGCCAAAAACCCCACCCAAAAACACAAACCCAGCCGTCGCAAGAAGCACGCAGCCCTAGGCTGCGTGCAGGGCCCGCAGTGCCAGGCGCGTGCAGCGCACGCGCCTCTGCGCGCGTGCGCGTGGCGGCCCGTGCAATGCACGGGCACGCATTGCCTGGGCCCGGGCAAAGCCCGGGCCCGTGAATCACCCAGGCGCCCTCGTGGGCACCTGGTCTTCGGCCAACCGGGGGGCGCCACGTGGCGCCCCCTTGGTTTTTCTTTTACGGCTGCGTAAATGAGACAAGCCCGGCCATTGGGCCGGGCCCACACTCTAATAAATACTGTTTATTTAAAGGTGTGGGCTTTATTGTTTGGGTCTGTTTTGGGCTCTCTATTTAAACACTTTAAATAGACTTATTGGTCTCGTTTGGACTCCGTTTTCGACGCGGTTCGAACATGTGTTTAGAGCTGGATGAACCCGTCTTACCGGTAACCCTTTCCTTGCGTTTATATTATTAAATATTGTATTAAACAATTTAATACACATTTAATCGCCTTTGCATCAAATGCAAAATAGTCCCTATCTAGGCTTAAATTATCATATTGCATCAAATGCAATTATTCCATCCCTTGCATCAAAAATGCAATTATTCTCCCTAACTAATTTCTACCTATTACTAGACGAAGAATCGCACTCTGTGTGAGACCCTACAGCCTGACCCTTACAACAGGTTGGGCTCGAAGCCCTATACGGCAGTGACCACGAGCAGTGGTTGCCGTCCCTGCTTCAGGAATCATCATTATGTGGTTAACTCATTGACATGAGTATTGTCGGGCCCACCCTGACTGTTTCCGTGATGAATTCCGTAGTTATAGTCTTTTCGTCTTAACTATGTCGTGTAGATCAAGTCTGGGGTACGGTTAAACTGTCAACCCCAATAACTTGACTCCGGTTAGTTTCGATCAATCTTTAGTCAATAAATGTTGGACTTCTTCCAACATACTCTACGCAGAGTTTTTACTAAAGACCGAACTAACTCTACGACACTAACTCCCATTGACCGAGAGAGACGAATCCTCTCTTGGTCATTACTCGTCTCGTACGTTTCAAGTGACACCCAATCAAAAGACCTTTCGACAGGCATTGCCTCGAAGCTAGGTCAGTTGATATAAGTGGCACCGTTCACGCACAGGTTTGTCAAAATGACCTCAAGTCAAAAGACCAACTATCCTATCATCACTCAGAGTTATCACTGACAGATTGGTCAATATAACCATATGATAACTCTAGTGGATCGTTCAGTGAACTCATTCTAATGAGCACCTGTGTCTCGTCTTCGACTTCGCCAAGTTAAGCGATCATGAGATCATCGCCACCGCTAAACGGTGAAGACTAAGACACAATGGTCTATCCGATGTTTCGATATCCTTGTCTCGGAACATCTACGACCACGAACCATTTTAGACTTATGCTACAGACGGTCAAACGTTTCTCCATGATCGAGATACTCATATCGATACCCGTTTGACCTTGCATAAAGTCTCAGGACTTTACCTTAGTTGATATCTAATTACAATATAACTTAGATAAATTATTACCAAACAGCTTACTGTTATTTCGAACAAGATGTTTGTGCTATTCACACAGGAATAAATGGCCTCGAGGGCATAATATTCCTACACCTCCCACTTGCACTTAGGCCCATTTATCTCGGTATCTTATACCGTTTTTACACATAAGTTTTCCCGACTTCATGTGATAGAGCCTTCGTGAGTGGATCTGCTAAAACCGTCTACTCTATAGACTTAAGGGGTTTCTATGTTCATGTCAGACCAACCATTTGAATCTCATTCAAATAATTCATTTGGTCTGTCGGAATCCATAATATTTTATTTTACTTGGATCTTATCCAGTTTATCGTACCTTACGATAATCATTTTAAATTTGTTAATGGTCATTTTAAATGGCTCATATCTATTCTTGATAAAGTATCAAACCTTTTGATTACTTTGTCAAAATATATGTTCTATTTCTTTGATGATTCGCATGTAATTTATACGCTCCATACTGACCTTGAAAACTTTCTGGCCAATTCATATAAGTTGGTTCGTCTAAATCATATTTAGACAAACGAACTTATAAGTGAATGCTCAAATTTTCATGGTCAACTTAAGCGTTTTACATCGAGTTTGGTCCGAGTAGATCTGTACACATCTGCTGGCGAGACCAGTTTCAACATAATCCGTTTTAAAGAAATTAGGATGAAAACCGTTCTCGTCCAACATGATCGTACTTCACTATTTTCCTTTCTGCACCAATCTTTCAACTTAAAGATTTACTTGCAGTAAGTGAGGAAACATTTTCATTGGGCACGTAAACTAAATTCTCAAATTTATTTACGCACATGGACCTGCATCAAGTTTTAAATCGGAGTTACTACTCCGAATTTCATCCTAGAAGTTGACTAAGTCATCATCAGTTATGATGTCTAACTCGACAATCCGTCTCACGAGATTCGAGTAATAATACAACTTCCTTACGATTGATTTATTGAATATATTATTGATAATGTCCTTATAGAACATTATCAAAACCTAGGCATTACTATCTGGGACTTAACCCAGAGGGAGGAGTTAACTCAGAGTCACTTATTTATGGACCGCACCAAGTCTAACTAAGTGTAATTCATACCTTTTAACACTCTGATGTGTTAACAGACTTGACCTGAGAGAAAATCACATTTTCTTTTAATTACACAAGATTTTATGTAGCTAAGTATTTGACCATTCGATCTAATCGAATCAGTTTAAATACTTTCGTCATTTCGTTCTTTATTTTATCAGACTTGTGTTTCATCAAGAACACGTGTCTTAATAAAATATACGAATAACTTATTTTGGTTAATCTAGACTCGGGTACATCATTATGTACTAGACTGAGTTCGACAACTCATTCTCCCACTGTCTCACAGATGGGTTTCGGCCATTTGTATCTAAGATGCTAAGACTCACAAGTGTCCATAGACTTCATAATACGAGAGGTCAGACCCCTCTTTATGTGACTTGTGAAGCTTAATCTCTTGATACGGCCTAGTCTAATTTTACCATATAAGTTTGCTACTATCTTGTGTATTTATATATATCAACATTTAATATATATATATAGTTATTTACAAATTACTTAACACAAAACATTGCTTCAGAAG
This sequence comes from Scilla litardierei, assembly GCA_030789695.1. Lineage (NCBI taxonomy): Eukaryota > Viridiplantae > Streptophyta > Magnoliopsida > Asparagales > Asparagaceae > Scilla > Scilla litardierei. The sequence goes on along the minus strand of CM061135.1, from coordinate 65,370,638 downwards.
CAAGGTGACGACATTCGTCAAAAATGTGTTAGACGTTATTGTACAACAACTTATTCCGAAATGTGACATCAAAATATGTCATGTTTTCATTTCCTCCTACTTATGCCTCTACTAATGATAAATTAAACTAACTTTCTCAATTGACTTTCCGAAGTGCCTTCTTCCTTTTCTAAATCACATTTTGATATCAACATAAATAAATAGCTATGCAAGCAACTTATGTATCCAAACGCTTGAGCTTTGCAATCTTGAGTGTAGCTCAAGAAGTTGCTTGTCTCAAGATCCGGTTGGGATACATAGTCTTGCATCACTCATGCACTCATATTCGTCTCAAACGGTTTGATCGAATTTTCGAACTTTACGGATCAAAATTGTTTGTCCATACAACCTTGAGGGTAGCTCGACAAGTTGTAGAGAGAAACGTACTTTGAATGTCCTATATGTTCAAGCTGCCTCATATAGAGACGAGTGACATGTAGCTTTAATTTATTTGTTGGACCCAGAACTTAATGAAATCATATTTCTTAAGTCTGTTCTTTAGAAGGTCATTTAATGTCAACGAGAATATAGTTTTAATTCTATCAATTAGAATTTAACTCGATATTCAATTAATCAACTTATTGACCAATTAACTTATTAAAATATTATATTTTAATTCCTTCGGTAAACATAGTCTTGCCCTAGTTTTAGCATATGTTCAATATTAAATATAGGTAGATTGGCTTTTATCTATCTATATCCTCCCACTATTTTTACGATCGTTTTAAAGCTTAATAACGAACGATTTAATCGAATTAAAATTAATGGGTAAGAGTTCCAATCACCTTGAGTCTAAACAACCTTGAGTGTAGCTCAACAAGTTGATTGACTCTGCGATCGGAAGATGACTCTTCATCGATCATATCGGATATGACTCTCTTAATCGGTTTTTGCCCCTAGCCATTCATGATCATGAGTGTGCTCATCCAAATCACAATGTCTAGTCTAGTCGGACCCTTGTTTTGTGTCTAGCCTGACTTGCCCCTCAGCTCGGTGTATTCACGACAAGTCGGTTTGGGTCAGGTCTTAGACTACATCTAGGCAGACTACATCCTTGACTAAACTTGCGCCGCCGCTTAGTGTATTCACGACAACGTCGGTTTGGGTCAAGTCAAGATGTCATCTTATGTATTTAAGAAGTTGGTTTCTACAAGGTTGCCATGTCACAGCTTGAGTGTATCTCAACAACTGTAACACGAGCCCTATAGTTGCTAACCCCAAAACAAGGAGGGCTACGGCTAATCTTGAAAAAGATCATTAACGTATTTGACTTAGATATAGTCCAGGGTGTCATACAATCATGATTCGCGACATTGCGATCCAGCGGAACTCAGCCAGGGAATTGACTAAGCTAGGATCACTATCCCTTAAAGGGTGATCCAGAACTCTTAGCCAAGCACATTGACTGGATCATGGTCCATTGAATGAAGCTTGTCATTTTTGTATGTATGCCATAGACTAAACAGCTTTTATTAACAACTAATTAATCCTATCAACTAGTTGAATCCTTAAATTCAAAATTTTAGGATTTGTTTAATAACTTTTATTAAGTCCTTATCAACTATAAGGTTCACGTGCTACCCTAATCGTTATTAGGATTTTAATAAATTTTATTAACAACGCTAGAAGCGAAGTCCTTTAATGAAAATTAATTATAACAATTAGAATTGAAAATCCATTTAAAGGACTACCCTAATCAGGAATTAGGTCTTAATATTGTTGTTAATGATTTATTAAAACATAGCATGTCATTAAAATTCAAGTAATAAATTTTAATCATTTTTAATGGCTAACCTAAAGGGTTGTCTTGTGTTATCAAATAAGGAACAAGATTAACAAGCCATTAAAATAAAGCTACACTAATCTTATCAACATAAAATGAAAGTGTATATCTATTTAACAATTAAATAAACTAAGTTTATCGCATAAACTATTTTTAGACTTTTAAAATCAGTTTTAAAAAATATCTTATAAATTTAAAACATTACTTTAAAAATTTTCCATTTTCAAAAATTTATCATATACAATTTTTAAACATCTAAAATATTTTAAACTTATCGCATAAATTTAAAGCCTTAAAATCAATTTTAAAATTTATCACATAAATTTAAAAACACCATTTTAAAATTTCCATGCTTAAAAATTTATCATATAAAAAATTTTTAGGCATCCAAAATAAATTTAAACTTTTAAAGATTTAAAATTAGTTTTAAAATTATCACATAAATTTTAAAACGTTATTTTAAAATTTTCATGTTCAAAAATATCAAAAAGAAATTTTTTTTGAACATCTAAAACATTTTTAAAATTTTATCTCATAACTTTTTAAAATTATTTGAAAAGCATTTAAAAGCATTAACAAGTTTAATGAAATCGCAGTACCTAGATCGACTACGCAAACCTAGGCTCTGATACCACTGTTGGGGAATTGGCGGTCCCTTAGGGCACAAAAACTCTAGTCCCGTCCTAGGTCGGACGGAACATAGACACAAAAACAATAGCAGCGGAAGAAAAACTAGTTAATCTAAATTAACATGCAGTTAAAACAATTTTAACTTAGCCCTAAGGTCCAAGACCCTATGCCAAGATCTATGCCGACTTGGGATGGATCTCACCATCCCAAGAAGGATCTAGCCTACTGCGATTAAACTAAACTAATGCTAATAAAATACTTTAACCACATACCCGGAATCTCAGCCCTGGAGCAGGCGAGATGTTCCGCGCCGTCTTCCGAGCTGCTCCCGTCCCACGCCGAGCCGCTCCTTGAACCGCTCCCCGAACCGCTCCTCGAACCGCTCCGCATCCCGAGGCGATCAATCCCCGTGCCGCCGAGCCAACCACGCGCCGAAGAAAGTTTCACGCGAGTGAAACCTCCGCCTAGATTTCGGATCCAGAATCTGAACTCCTTTGTGGCTTTGCTAGAGCCCGCATGAGTAAGGCAGAAATTTAGGGAGAAGAGAAATATTAATTTAAGCCTAGATCCGAGCGTGCTCCAACATTTACGAGAGCCGCTCAGATCTAGAGCTTGGGACGAGTTTTGAGGAAGGGGGGAGACCCCTATTTATATAGGCGGCGGACTCTCCCCTTTTCTCAAAATCCGATGTTGGACTATTTAATGGGTTAATTAAAATCAAGTTAGTTTGCACTTCACAAAGTGCAAACTTCCGTGAATTTTAACTCACTCACCGTTGAGCTCCAAGATTGATACAACCTATCAATACGACGAGCGTTCAACGGTGAACGCATAGGAAAAAACCGTTCGTCAATCGGAGTTCGTTTGACCCTCCAAATTGAGTGTCAAAGTATGCCAAAAACCCCACCCAAAAACACAAACCCAGCCGTCGCAAGAAGCACGCAGCCCTAGGCTGCGTGCAGGGCCTGCAGTGCCAGGCGCATGCAGTGCACGCGCCCTGAGGCGCGTGTGCTGCACGCGCCTCTGCGCGCGCGTGGCGGCCCGTGCAATGCACGGGCACGCATTGCCTGGGCCCGGGTAAAGCCCGGGCCCGTGAATCACCCAGGCGCCCTCGTGGGCGCCTGGTCTTCGGCCAACCGGGGGGCGCCACGTGGCGCCCCCTTGGTTTTTCTTTTGCGGCTGCATAAATGAGACAAGCCAGGCCATTGGGCCGGGCCCACACTCTAATAAATACTGTTTATTTAAAGGTGTGGGCTTTATTGTTTGGGTCTGTTTTGGGCTCTCTATTTAAACACTTTAAATAGACTTATTGGTCTCGTTTGGACTCTGTTTTCGACGCGGTTCGAACCTGTGTTTAGAGCGGGATGAACCCGTCTTACCGGTAACCCTTTCCTTGCGTTTATATTATTAAATATTGTATTAAACAATTTAATACACATTTAATCGCCTTTGCATCAAATGCAAAATAGTCCCTATCTAGGCTTAAATTATCATATTGCATCAAATGCAATTATTCCATCCCTTGCATCAAAAATGCAATTATTCTCCCTAACTAATTTCTACCTATTACTAGACGAAGAATTGCACTCTGTGTGAGACCCTACAGCCTGACCCTTACAACAGATTGGGCTCGAAGCCCTATACGGCAGTGACCACGAGCAGTGGTTGCCGTCCCTGCTTCAGGAATCATCATTATGTGGTTAACTCATTGACATGAGTTTTGTCGGGACCACCCTGACTGTTTCCGTGATGAATTCCGTAGTTATAGTCTTTTCGTCTTAACTATGTCGTGTAGATCAAGTCTGGGGTACGGTTAAACTGTCAACCCCAATAACTTGACTCCGGTTAGTTTTGATCAATCTTTAGTCAATAAATGTTGGACTTCTTCCAACATACTCTGCGCAGAGTTTTTACTAAAGACCGAACTAACTCTACGACACTAACTCCCATTGACCGAGAGAGACGAATCCTCTCTTGGTCATTACTCGTCTCGTACGTTTCAAGTGACACCCAATCAAAAGACCTTTCGACAGGCATTGCCTCGAAGCTAGGTCAGTTGATATAAGTGGCACCGTTCACGCACAGGTTTGTCAAAATGACCTCAAGTCAAAAGACCAACTATCCTATCATCACTCAGAGTTATCACTGACAGATTGGTCAATATAACCATATGATAACTCTAGTGGATCGTTCAGTGAACTCATTCTAATGAGCACCTGTGTCTCGTCTTCGACTTCTCCAAGTCAAGCGATCATGAGATCATCGCCACCGCTAAACGGTGAAGACTAAGACACAATGGTCTATCCGATGTTTCGATATCCTTGTCTCGGAACATCTACGACCACGAACCATTTTAGACTTATGCTACAGACGGTCAAACATTTCTCCATGATCGAGATACTCATATCGATACCCGTTTGACCTTGCATAAAGTCTCAGGACTTTACCTAAGTTGATATCTAATTACAATATAACTTAGATAAATTATTACCAAACAGCTTACTGTTATTTCGAACAAGATGTTTGTGCTATTCACACAGGAATAAATGGCCTCGAGGGCATAATATTCCTACAGTTTCCCCTACAGAGATCACTACACCAATACAAAGATAAATAAATAGAGTTTTAGGAATGCTCAGTAATGGTGTGTCGTCTCTGTCGTTCAACGCGTGGTCAGATCAATCTGACAAGTAGTAGTCTCTGATGTCCTCTCAACAGTCTGGCTCCCCTCTCGATGAGACTTGTGCCCTTCGCCAAAGATTGAAACTTGCGGCACCTCAGTTTGTAAACACTGATTCCTTACTGCCTGCGCTTCTCTTCCCTAATTTTCCAGTCAAAGATTGTGTTGTGCTTGTGTGACTGAAGTCTCTGCAAAAACAAACACAAGATAATTTAATCGAACCCCAATCAAAATAGGTGTCAAATAATTTCGACAGTCACCCCTTATTAAATAAAACTGTGTACAACTTTATATTTGTTTTTGTGCACAGCATGTTCTTAGAAAATTCGCCCCCCACTCAATTTCTTTCTTCTATCAACGTGGGTACTTGAGGAGTTGTTTTTTTTGTGCAATTCTTTTGCCTGCAAATGAATAAATAATGGGCTTTTGTTTGCCTATGGCTTTGATAAATGGTTGAAGAATTTCGGCCCTTTTGTCAACACAAATCGACAGCTTCCTGGAGAGAGAGATTCAAAGAGAAAAGCTCTTGAAGAATGAAGTGCAAAATAGAAAATTTCGGCTCTCTCTCTGTGCTTTGCGTTTTGTTGGCCTGCAAAATAAAGAAGGGGTGAAGATTAAAAGGATGTGATCAACATAAAATAACAACAAAAAAGTTTTTCTTTTCTTCCCCTTAGAATTCGGCAGTAGGTGAGATAGGTGTGCGTCTTGTCTTCAAAGCTTGGAGATTCAAGTCAAAAGATTCTGCCTGCTTCTTCAATTTGTGCTGTTTGAAGGGGATTTCATTGTGTGCCTTGGGAGATGAAGGTTTTTTTGGACGTGTTGAAGCATTGGCCGTCGTTTCTTTTTCTGTATGCGTAAGCCTCCTTTTTTGTTTTGTATATGGCCGACTCTTTTTAGGGCTTTTGATGATATCTTATATAGGGTATGAAACTTGGAGAGATATGGGTGCGGCCAAAAAAAATGAAAACCTATGTTGTATTTTTGGCTAGGGCTTCTTGGCATGTCGGCTAGGGATGTGTGGTGGGCAATGTTGAACCACAATGGATGGATAGGATTTAGAGATTGATTAAGAGATTGACTTGGTCTAAATGGGATTTGAATAGGAAATAGATAGGAGCAAAACTCTTTAATTGGTTTGATCAAATCTCATCTTGATTAGATTTGTCTCCATCTCTCCCAATATTAACCAAGTCGAAATAGCTTTGTGCACACCACTTAATTTCTCTTACAATTTGCTATATGATTAGCAATTACTCCAACTATTGAAAGAAGTATCGTTTCGCCTTTTCTAAAACACACTTATCACACACGTTACATATAACACAATGTTTGTCATCATCAAACTAGAGATCCTCGATCGTCGCTTCCAACACATGCCACCCACAACTTACTATTTTTGTATAACTGATGCGGTAGTCCTCTTACTAGAATTTTATTTTCAAGCTTCTTTAGCAATCTCATGCTCGCATGTGCTAATCACATATGCCATAGTGTAGCTGGCCGGCGCCCCGTTTACGGTATGGCGCGGTGTCGTTTTACCGCAAGTGCACAGTTAGTGTAGGGTGCAGGTTTATCGAACTCAGGGAGGTGGATGGCTTGAATGGCTACTAGCCTCGCCTAGGTCGTGTGCTAGCTACGCGGATAATGTGGGTGAAGTGCAGAAATAAAAGAAATAAATGAAAATGACACAAAATGAATCCCCGTTAACACGGGCTAGAGCACTCATGACACTTGGCATTTGACTTGACCCAGGGTGAGACATTGCCCCAAAAGGTGGTACCTAGCGTCCATGGCCTGATATTCCGGTCGGTGCCAAGCACGCTAGGCCTACCAGGTTCCGGACGGTGGGCATTCCCATGTCCATTAACACCTTCCGCAACCGGGAGCATTAAGGCCACAATGATATCTCCCAACACTTCGTCCAAGCCGCTCCCGCGCGCGAGGACTCGATGTCAACGCTCGGGGCGTGAGCTATGGCTAGGGAGTCAACCGCCAAGTTTATTCCCCCTTGGCCCGACGGTCAGAGGCGGTCTTTCTCCCGCCAATGACAATGAAACACCCCCGCGTAACCCTAATGGCCAAATAGGTCAAATGTGATTTCTAGCAATACATCGAAGCGGATCTTGACAGGACAAGCACCGGACCCCAATCCCCAACACATCTAGTGTGCTGCCATACGAATTGGACCCAGATTGCTAGAAATCCCCATTGACGCATTTCATCGAACACATGCCATGCAACCAAGTCAAATGAAACAACCAAGCATCAATCCTACCCTAACCCGTATTAGGGTTCATCAATACTACTCCATGGTGAATAACATATAAACAAACAACACAAAAGACATATAAACTTTCACCATCAAGCAAAATAAACACAATACAAACAATGGAGAAAAAGAGAGGAAAATACTTATCTTGAGTTGAATCGTCAATCCAATACAAGACTTATTGAACAAAAGACCTAATCTAAAACTAACATAGAACTCACCAGAGAAGGGGGGCAAAAAGCCCTAAAAACTCCAGAAGATCCCCCTCAAGTCGACCAGCCTCGTGTATTTATAGCCCCACTTAGAAACCCTAATGGTTCGGGTCCAAACCCGCAGGAAAAATGCCACCCGATCGGTTGACAAGTCAACCGATCGGGTGATCTGTTACAAATAATAAACAGAAAACGGCGGAGTTTCACCCGGTCATATGAACCGGTCGGTTGAGTTCTTGGAGTGACCAGTTGGATCTTGGCGCCATCGGGTGAATGGATCGGTTGGGTGCCCATGTCTCGGCTCCTCAGCATCAGCTACAGATGAACCGATCGGGTGAGAGTCACCCGATCGGTTGGAATTTGGCTTGAAAAGACAGAGAATCAGCCCCGTTTGAACCGGCCTGTGAACCGGTCGGGTGACATTCACTTGAGCACCGGCTGAGACCGGGTGGTGCACGCGTGCATCACCTGATCGGTTGGAGATGACCAACCGACCGGGTGAGGGGTTGAAAGATGTAATCTTCGTCGTTTGACCCCCTGGATCACGCGTGACTCCTCCCGTTGCTCTGGGGACTTGAGATATCATCGTTAAATGTCCCCTATGTGGGCAATCTCCTGCAAACATGGAGAAACAAAGAAAAGTGAAAGAAAACGAGAAAATACGAGAAAACGAATAAAAGACGGCGGAAAATACGGAAAAACACAAAAGAAAACGTGCGTGAATATATGAAATATAAACGCACGTCAAAATCCCCCAAGCTGAACTCTTCCTCGTCCTCGAGGAAGACGAGTGAGAGTAGGAGCTCGGAGGGGAAAAATAGAGAGAACGAGAGAAAAAGAAAACTCTATATCCTAGATCGCCCGTAAGGGCCAACAAAATCAAACACGCCACATGAAGCAAGCATACGACAATACACAACACTAAACCAAGGAATGTGAGTCCAAACAAGTGTCGTGGGCCCACGCGGTGAAGCGCGATTGAGTGTGGTCGTGTGTTAGCAGACGGTGTCACTATCTACGATGTGCAATAAAGCTCCATATACACATACCCAAAGAAAGACCCAAATATCAATTCGAATTGAATAAGGCGGTGAATATATGTAGTTCAAGCATGCATGAGAATAGAGAGAGAATCGAAACATATCATGCGTCGGGGACTTCACAACTATGGTTAAGGAAATCACCACACTAAAGCCTAGATAATAGCTAAAAAGTTCCTAAGCCAAGTGTTTTCGAAAACGATGGGGGTTGAGAGATGTGGAGTAGAACACTCGGTGCAAATTCTCGCATTCCCTTTATTTTCGGTAGATAGGAAAAATATTCACACTTGAAATTTTTGGGTTTTGGGTATTTGTATTTTTTTTGGATTTTGGGCTATACAAAATTTTTCTTTTCTTTTCTTTTTGGGTTTTTCTTTTCTTTTCTCTTTTTTGGATTTTTGGGTTTTTGGCCATACACATGTGTACTCTCCCAAGTGGGAGAACGGTACACGACGAGGGGATTTGCACCAAGTAAAATAAAAATGAAATCGGATTCTAAACACTTGGGCAAAGGAGATATTTCTTGCTAATCAGAGCATAGGCTAAATGGGTTATCCTAGTCCTTAATTGTGGAATCCCGACACATGCGAAATGAAGTACACGATATATATATATAGCATGCAGAAGCAGACAGGGGAAATAAATACCGCATATTCAAATCGAAGCATGATAATCTAGGGGTCATTCCTGGACAGGTATATAAAGTAAAATCACAAAGTAGAAGCACACCAAACAGCTAGGCACGACGCACGACCCACAAAAAGCTAAGTGGACCCGCGATGCATGAAATGCAAGAGGACTCGATATCCTAGGGTTAGTGAATGTGATTATCGAAGCTGTGCAAGGTGCGCGTGTGATTTTCGTGGCAATTCATCATAGGGTTCATCTCTAGGAGAAATAGATAAAAAGGAAGAAAAGAAAAAGAAAAAGAAAAACACGGAGAAAAACGACTCAAATAACGAAGAAAAATAGACAAATGACGCACGTAGTGCGACTAGGCACGACGCACGACCCACAAAAAGCTAAGTGGACCCGCGATGCATGAAATGCAAGAGGACTCGATATCCTAGGGTTAGTGAATGTGATTATCGAAGCTGTGCAAGGTGCGCGTGTGATTTTCGTGGCAATTCATCATAGGGTTCATCTCTAGGAGAAAGAGATAAAAAGGAAGAAAAGAAAAAGAAAAAGAAAAACACGGAGAAAAACGACTCAAATAACCAAGAAAAAGAGACAAATGACGCACGTAGTGCGACTCCCCCAAGCTGAAACTTGCATTGTCCTCAATGCAGTAGTAGTGAATACGAGAGGGCAATGAAAATGGGGGGGGGAGTTACGCACCGACACAAAAAATGAAAAACACGAAAAGCACATGAGCGAAACTAAAAAATAAAGAAAAAGAAACACTCAAATAAAAGGTATAAAACACGACAAAAGAACACCTAGACACAGACACACAACAACGACACACAAAAACATGCACACAAATCGATTTCCCCCAAGCTGAACATGACAATGCCAGCGAAACGATATGATCAATGTGATGCAGAAATATGCAAGGGGAAGATCGGAAAAGAAAAGAAAGAAATCAAAATGCAGGAGAGACGGTGTGCTCATTCTCCTCGGAAGAGGATGAGGGTGAAATGATAGAAGGGCACAACATGAAGGGTTATTAAGATGCAAAAGCAAACCCTAGATACGCTCCCCTCGCTAATGAGAGGAGACGAGATTATTCAAATCTAAACTAGAAAGCTGTAAATTTTTACACTATTGGATTAGGATACACCTGAGCATAGGCGGATCCAAGATCTGGAGTGGGGTAGGTACCTGCTCTAACTGCTCCTTCTGTGGCTCCGCCAGAAGCGCTGTGCGACGTGTGCCAATGGACCCAAGCAATGCACCTCCAAGCATCCTTAGTAGGTGTCTACCTGTGACCTGCAGAGGATGAGGTGCATTAGTCCATGGCAAGAAATTATTTCCCAAAATAAATGTATCCCAGAGATAGTCACCGGTAAATGATGGTAAAATATATGAAATGTGGCGAACACTCCCTGGAAATGGTATGCTATCCTCTATGCTAGCGACGATCAAATCCCCGCTCTCCATGTGAAGTTGCTCTCCAGGTGGTGGCACACCGCAGCATACCTCAAGGGAAGTCGATCCTGTGTCATGTGAGAGATATGGTGTGTCAAATATATATGAGTCTAAAGAAATAGGACGTGAAAAGCGAGACTCAAATGTGGAGTGAGAGTGAGTATGAAAATCTCCCTGAATAGGGGCAATATGCTCAAGTAGATGCTCAGCCGCAGAAGAAGTGGAGCGTGACGGTAAAGGTAGATGTGGCTCGGGCTCCATAAAGTGGACGATCGTATCCAAGCCCTCATGCACATCCTCCTCGACGATATGCTCATGCTCCTCCATCTGCCCGATGTCCTGAATGACATCCTCATGGTTGACCACCGACCAAGAAGGAAGCTGTGACAGAGATGGCAGTGGAGGTGGATGTGGAGCGGACCACTCGTATATGGTCGTGGTGTCGTCGTCCTCACTCACATCCTCCTCGTCGGTATGCATAAGCTCTGTGGTCTCCTCGGTGCTCTCATAGGACTCATATGGGGTATCCAGATAAAGATGAAAAGTCTCTCCCACAGATCCTAGAGAAATCTCCCCATCCTCACTATCATCATCAAAAAATGCTTCGTCATCCAAGTGGTAGTGTGTGAAAATTGGGGCATCGGCGTGAGATGTGTCTATGGTGGCCGATGGCATGGTGGTCTCAACCATGAAGGTGGGTATATCCTCTCCTTCATCCCCTCTCCTCGGTGTCGGCTCGGTGATTGGTACCATCAAGTTTTGTAATATTTGGCCTTGGTTAAACATGGCACTTTCAAGGAGAGACACGAGGCTTGATTCTTCTTGTGTTTGTGGAGGGGTATAAGGTTGAGGAAATGGATGGGAGGTGTTTGGGCTAAGGTTGTGGGAAAATGTTTGGCCTTGGAGCGGGGGGAGGCTCTCAAGCGTAAATGGGCAATCATAATACACGTGCACCGCCATCCCACAAGTCTCACAAACCACAACTGGATAAGGATCATATCCTCCCATCTGAGCATCGAAATTTGATCTCCACATGGTAATATCAAAGATACCGGGACAACAAAAATAAGAAAACTAGAGAGGAGCGTCAATAGTACAAGAGAATAACAAAAAGATAATATAATGGTGGGGGAAAAATTTATTGGTTATTGAATATTTTTTTTAAAAAAAAAGAAAAAGAAAATTTTTTTTTGTGTTTTTATGCGTAGCCTAACGAACCCAAGCTAAGCTAATATCAAACCGAACGCCTCCCCGGCAACGGCGCCAAAAACTTGAACGGCGCCCCGTTTACGGTTTGGGCGCGGTGTCGTTTTACCGCAAGTGCACGGTTAGTGTAGGGTGCGGGTTTATCGAACTCAGGGAGGTGGATGGCTTGAGTGGCTACTAGCCTCGCCTAGGTCGTGTGCTAGCTACGCGGATAATGTGGGTGGAGTGCAGAAATAAAAGAAAGAAATGAAAATGACACAAAATGAATCCCCGCTAACACGGGCTAGAGCACTCATGACACTTGGCATTTGACTTGACCCAGGGTGAGACATTGCCCCAAAAGGTGGTACCTAGCGTCCATGGCCCGATATTCCGGTCGGTGCCAAGCACGCTAGGCCTACCCGGTTCCGGACGGTGGGCATTCCCATGTCCATTAACACCTTCCGTAACCGGGAGCATTAAGGCCACAATGATATCTCCCAACACTTCGTCCAAGCCGCTCCCGCGCGCGAGGACTCGATGTCAACGCTCGGGGCGTGAGCTATGGCTAGGGAGTCAACCGCCAAGTTTATTCCCCCTTGGCCCGACGGTCAGAGGCGGTCTTTCTCCCGCCAATGACAATGAAACACCCCCGCGTAACCTTAATGGCCAAATAGGTCAAATGTGATTTCTAGCAATACATCGAAGCGGATCTTGACAGGACAAGCACCGGACCCCAATCCCCAACACATCTAGTGTGCTGCCATACGAATTGGACCCAGATTGCTAGAAATCCCCATTGACGCATTTCATCGAACACATGCCATGCAACCAAGTCAAATGAAACAACCAAGCATCAATCCTACCCTAACCCGTATTAGGGTTCATCAATACTACTCCATGGTGAATAACATATAAACAAACAACACAAAAGACATATAAACTTTCACCATCAAGCAAAATAAACACAATACAAACAATGGAGAAAAAGAGAGGAAAATACTTATCTTGAGTTGAATCGTCAATCCAATACAAGACTTATTGAACAAAAGACCTAATCTAAAACTAACCTAGAACTCACCAGAGAAGGGGGGCAAAAAGCCCTAAAAACTCCAGAAGATCCCCCTCAAGTCGGCCAGCCTCGTGTATTTATAGCCCCACTTAGAAACCCTAATGGTTCGGGTCCAAACCCGCAGGAAAAATGCCACCCGATCGGTTGACAAGTCAACCGATCGGGTGATCTGTTACAAATAATAAACAGAAAACGGTGGAGTTTCACCCGGTCATATGAACCGGTCGGTTGAGTTCTTGGAGTGACCGGTTGGATCTTGGTGCCATCGGGTGAAGGGATCGGTTGGGTGCCCGTGTCTCGGCTCCTCAGCATCAGCTACAGATGAACCGATCGGGTGAGAGTCACCCGATCGGTTGGAATTTGGCTTGAAAAGACAGAGAATCAGCCCCGTTTGAACCGACATGTGAACCGGTCGGGTGACATTCACTTGAGCTCCGGCTGAGACCGGGTGGTGCACGCGTGCATCACCCGATCGGTTGGAGATGACCAACCGACCGGGTGAGGGGTTGAAAGATGTAATCTTCGTCGTTTGACCCCCCTGGATCACGCGTGACTCCTCCCGTTGCTTCGGGGACTTGAGATATCGTCATTAAACTTCCCCTACGTGGGCAATCTCCTGCAAATATGGAGAAACAAAGAAAAGTGAAAGAAAACGAGAAAATACGAGAAAACGAATAAAAGACGGCGGAAAATACAGAAAAACACAAAAGAAAACGTGCGTGAATATATGAAATATAAACGCACGTCAGTAGCCTCCTCTTCACCTGCAAGCAAACATTTAGAAATAGTTAGTTCTTCAATCACAAGAGAATAAACATTGGTTTTTCCATTTTTGTAATAATAGTGTCACCTGTGGAGTGGTCGTGTCACGACCCGCTTCCCAAAAATGGAGGCGAGACGTGAAAAGGTCCGCACGAGAGTGGAGCTGTGAAGCCCCAAACCCGATAAGTGTCAATTTAGTATAAGCAGGTCCCCGTAATCGCAAAAAGGAACAACAACAACAATAATGATAATAAAGAGACGGATATGAAATACCAATCCCAAAGTTTGTCCACAAAAATATTCAACATCACAGAAAAGCCACCAGGCTAACAGAAAAGAGTCTAAGGCCCAGAACAAGGCCAAAAAAAGCAAACACAACATAACAGAGTATCAACTAGGTGCCACGCACCGACAACTAAGCAATCTAACAAAAGTAGCTAACTGACGACACTAAGACTGATCCCCAGTGTCGACGTAGTCCTCGATCAACGCGGGCCCTGACTCAGCATCAGCGAACACCACGTCCTCAGCAAGTAACTCAGGCTTGGGCTCTAACATGTGTCACCCAAAAGAGAAAAGGGGCACATGTCAGCAAGTCGAAAGACTTGTGCAAGGAAACGGGAATAAAGGTAAACTAGCAACCTAGCAGTTAAAATATGGTGCATGGCAAGTAAAGTAAGGTGGTAACAAGTAAAGTAAAGGAGAGTACAAGTGGCAAGTGGTTGTTGTGACATGTAATGTCAAGTAACAAGTACATGTACAAGGGATCACTCAACGAGTGCCCTATTGCCCGCAGGCTGTGTTCAAATATCAAGTACAAGGGATCGCTCAATGAGTGCCCTATTGCCCGCAGGCTGTGTTCAGCTCGTCTTCTGGAACACGAGCCAGAAAGTGTATTTAACAAGTATGGCGTAGGGGTGCACCTAGCCGGAACAAGTAGCACTAGTATGTAGCGATGCTACGCAATCACGATGAGTATTCAAGTATGCAATGACATGAGCAGATATTCGCGTACCGTTAATAGAAATTAAACGTGACAGGCAGAATGCAATGACATGAACATATTCACGTACCGTTAATTAAATTAAACATGGCAGTTAAAATGCAATAGCAGTTAAGGATGCATGGATGACATGAACAGTTAATACGCGTACCGTTTAGGGAAAGTGAACGTGACATACAAGCATGATGAGGGTGACAGACCAAGCTTCGTTGTCAAGCTAGGTCAATGGCGTCTAGACGGCTATCCTTTCATCGTCTAGTCTCTTTTATGCTAAAGCAAGGTAAATGGCCTAAAACATGGCCTAAATCAAGGGATGCAAGTTTCACTTGCCTGATACCGGGATTGACGAGCAATGAAGATCGTCACACACGCTAACTACAGAATGATTCACTGTTATGGCAAAACAATTTTTAGCACCATGATCCTAAATAGGTTTCTTATTAGAACCCTAATCATCTAACAATCCATTTCATTAGGGTTTCACAATGTCAATGTGGGTTATGCTAAAATTAAAGGAATCGAGTATTACTGCGTAGGGAACGGAAGAATAACGCCGAGCAACCACGACGATGGAAGAAACGCTCCAGGGAACCTAGGGTTCAGATCTGGAAATGATTGGAGAAGTTTGGAGAAATAGGGTTTTGGGGGATTTTTTTGGGGTTTGATGGAGATTTGGGGAAAATGAGAGGTAGAATGAGTGGAGGGAGGGTTTGGATGATGGAGGATGAGCTTGGGATGAAGGATCAATGGTTTGAGGGATATGGGGGCTCAATGGGGGAGAAATTAGGGTTTTAGGTCGTGAGGGAGGAGAAGAAAATGTTTGGAGGGGTATTTATAGAGTTTGGTGGCGGCTAGGGCAAAACTAGGGTTTACAGCACTGGTTAATCGGTCAAAGAACAACCACTGACCGACTAGTTTGGGAACTAGTCGGTCGGTCGACCAACGTAGACCGACTAGGTGTAAACAGTAGCTTCAGTCGAAAACCTGAACTAAGAGTTAGTCGGTCTGAGTACAAAACTTGACCGACTAGTTTGATAACTAGTCGGTCGAAAGATGAACTTAGACCGACTAAGAAGGAACAGTAACTAGTGTCAAAATGATTTAAAGAGTTAGTCGGTTAAAGAAGCATTACTGACCGACTAGTTTGCAACCTAGTCGGTCAACCAACGTTCTTAGACCGACTAACGATAAACAGTAACTCCAGAATAATTTAGAAAGCCAACTAGTCGGTTCAAGAAGGTTTGCCGACAGACTGGATCGTCATCTAGTCGGTCGGTGGCCCTTCTTACACCGGCTAATTAGCACCAAAAGTTCCGATACGGAGCGCGGAGCTCCGGGATCGATTCCTAAGACTCCTAGGCTTGATCTAATAGTAAGATACGACCGTTATGAAGCCCGTCACGAATGACACACTTCGAAATCGACGATCCTAAGGAAGAAACGAGAAAACACGACGAAACGATCGAAAATGAAAGTTACGGAGACGAAAACCACACACGAGGAGAAAATCCACCAAAACATATATTATAATATAATAAATCCAGATACATGAAAACCAGTCGTTACAGGTCGCCTCCAGGAAAATGCAGCCCAAGGGCACAACCGACTACGCTGCAAATGCCACGGAGATAAATCCCCGGCAACGGCGACGAGAACTTGGTCGGCCCCGGATACACACCCGGAGAACGATTGTAGTCTTACCGCAAGCGCACGGTAAAGTGGCGAGCGGGTATCGAATTCAGGGAGGAACTGTGATAGTGTCTTCTTCTAATCACCTAGCTATCGGAATGGTCAAGAATAATAAGGGGTAAAGTTGTCACAATCATTCGTATATTTATAGAAATATCAATGAAATAAAGCCTCTAGGGATAGGGAATCCCCGCTATGAACCGTATCTCATCGTTGTGATTTGTAGGTTACATAATCGCTAGACTTGAATTTTAGATGAACTAGTCGCAACTAAATATGGAACCAAACTCATGCTCTCGCGCTATTGCCGGTCTATAGCAATCCTAGGTTAGGGCCCAATCTCTTGCAAACCCTAACCTAAGCTGCTAGCATTAGGATCGACATCATCGTTCAATCGTATCTCGAGCCCACTCTCGTGCAAACTCGAGCTACGACCTAGGTTGAGATAGTTCCTACCCGTCCAATCTCTTGCAAACGGGTATTTGCATATAAATACGATTGAAAACCCTAGCCTTGGGCCAATCTCTTGCAAACCAATTCTAGAAAATTCCAATCGTAAATCTAAATCGAATTTCTAGGGCTTCCTATCAATTGGGATCCAATCTCTTGCAAATCCCACTCAATATGAATCCCTAGCTATCCGTAATCAATCAATCCCAACCTAACCTTAATCAATTCTAGCAACAATTTCATCAATTCATCACAATTTAGAAATAGGGTTCATAGGGTTCATCCCTATGCCCTAGAGCAATAGAACTACTCACTATTCATCATGCAATTCATAAGAAACTCAATAGAAAATTCAGCACAAATCATGGCAATAGAGAAATCAATAACAAAAATGGAGTTTATAATGAGAAAAGAGACAAACCAATGAGATTCAAATAGCATCCAACAAAAATCTCCTTTCTAATCTCTCAAAAGCCCTAAATCTAATTTCCTAAAAAGCTCTCTAAAAAAGGCTGCAAAAAGTATCAAAAAGTTCTTCTAAACTAGGGCAAAAACTGGGTTTAAATACCCCTCAAAATCGCCCAAAAATTCGTGACAAAAATGCCCCTGCGCAGCTCAAAAATCACAGTTTACACTACAGGCGGGGCGGCTGATCACTCCTTATTTTACACTTTTTTACCGCATGTTTGCATGCCATTTAGATCGCCCAAATCATGTTTTTCACGATATATCGACGATATTGCGATGCTTTTCACGATTTGTTGTTTTTGTCGCATTTCAGGTGATTTTGCGCGATTTGGAGTGATCTCGAGATGCGCTTACTCCAGACGGTCGCCGACGACCTCCCCGAGGGGTATTTTGCTGTTGGAGAGGAGCAGAAGAAGAACGGACGTCGCAGGAGCGACGAGGAGGCCAAAACAAGTAGTTTGGGCATGTTTTGTGTCCCACTCGGCCGAGTGAAGGAGTCACTCGGCCGACCAGCGAGACACTGCTCGGTCGACCAGATCAGACACGATTCATACGTGCACTCGGTCGAGCGACGGAGACCACATCGGCCGAGTGACGAGACCACGTCCGCCCGAGTGGCGCCCAGACGAAGCCCTTCAAAAATCTCCAAGTTACTATTTTTCGGCTGCCTGAGCTTCAGAAGACCCACTCGGCCGAGTGGATAATCCCGTCTGCCCGAGTACCATGAAGCCATCGGCCGAGTGACGACAACTCACTCGGCCGAGCCGCCCCCGAAGTGAAGACCCCTGAAGATCGATACTTACTGGAAAATTACAGGGTTTTCACTCGGCCGAGCGACTTTTGTCACTCGGCCGAGTGCGACGCGCTGCCTGTAGCGAAAATTGCGGAAAACAGGCTGCGCAGGGGTATTTTGGTCACAGTTTTTGGACGATTTTGGGGGCTATTTAACCCCGGTTTGTACCCTAGTTTAGAGAGCCTCTCTCTTAGATTTTTTACAGCTTTTTAGATTAGCTTTTTAGTTTTATTCTTGTGATTGAAGAGGAGACAAAATTGGATTTTTGTTGGATTAATCGAAGAACTCCATTGGTTTGCTTTTCTCTTCCCTAAAAATTCTATTTTTATTGCATATCTCAATATTGTGATGAATTCTATTGCTTATTTCATTGATTATTTTTGTGATCTTGCTATGAATTGTGAGTAGTCGCCACGTCTTGGGGCGTGGGGATGAACCCTACAAGCCCTATTTCATAATTGTGATGAATTGGTAGGAATTTTGCTAGAATTGCTACTAAGGATTAGATTGGGATCAATTTACTACGGATGGCTAGGAATTCACATCGATTGGGATTTGCAAGAGATTGGATCCCAATTCGATAGGAAACCCTAGAAATCCGAATTGGGTTGGAATCGAATTTCCGTAGTATCGGTTTGCAAGAGATTGGACCGATACTAGGGTTTCCGGTTCCAATTCCGTGCCAATACCCGTTTGCAAGAGATTGGACGGGTAGGAACTATCCCAAACTAGGTCGTGAACCGAGTTTGCAAGAGATTGGGCTCGGCGCGCGATTGAACGATGATGTTGATCCTAATGCTAGCTTCCCTAGGCTAGGGTTTGCAAGAGATTGGACCCGAGCCTAGGATAGCTATAGACCGGCAACAGCGCGAGAGCGTGAGCTTGGTTCTACATTCAGTTGCAACTAGTTCATCCAAAATCTTATTCTAGCAACTTTGATACCAATGAACCACTTTTACGAAATACGGCGAGTAGCGGGAATTCCCCATTCCCTAGACGTTCTTTTTTTGATTTGATATTTCCGCACTTTGTCTGACGATTGTGACAGGATCGCCAAAGGCAAATTTCTCTCTTTTTAAATAGCCAGGTTGATCGGAACAAGCACGGTCATTCGTCCTCCCTGTGTTCGATAACCCGCTCGCTGCTACACCGTGCACTTGCGGTAAAACTACAACCGTTCTTTTGGGTTACGTCCCGGAGCGATCAAGTTTTTGGCGCCGTTGCCGGGGAGGCAATTGCGTTTGATCTTACCACCCTAGCTATTTCTTTCTTTTATTATTATTATTATTATTATTATTTCCATTCCTTCATTTTTACCTAACCCTTCCACGGTACTAATCATTTCTTTGAAACTCTGTTTTCCCTGTGCATGTACACGAGATCTACGGCGGACCCTGAAGCTATATTATTTGATCCCAAGATCGAACGTACCGCGCGGAGACTTAGAGCGGAAAGGAGACAAAATCCGGAAGGGCGGTTTATGACCAACCCGGAAACTGCGGACCAATTAGCGGCAAGGATGGCGAGGATAATTTCTATTCGAGATAGGCTTCGGCCTAAGACCTCTTCTACGACCTCATCCATTTCCGTGCCGGAGTTGGCTGCCGACAAGAACTTCGAGCTAAAGACTGGACTAGTGGTTCTGATGCAGCAGGATCCATTTCATGGAAATGCCCATGAGAATCCTCACTACAACATCCAATTATTCTTGTCGAAGTGCGCCACGTTTCAGATGCCGGGGGTCTCCATCGATGCCATCAGACTGCGTCTCTTCCCCTTCACGCTAAAGGACAAGGCACTCTATTGGCTGAGGACGCAGGCTGACGGAGTCTTCACCTCTTGGGACGAGTTGGCAAGTGCATTCATTGACAAGTTCTATCCGCCATCCAAGACGGTGAAGATCCGGAGCGCTCTTATGTCCTTCAAGCAAGGACCTCAAGAGACGCTCTATGAAGCTTGGGAGCGTTTTAAGGATCTACAGCATCAATGCCCGCACCACAACATTGAAGATTGGGAGCTAGTTCATAGCTTCTACAACGGTCTCCAACCGGGGACCAAACAAATTATTGATGCCGCGGCGAATGGTGCTATCTTGTCAAAGACTCCCGAGGAAGCTACGGCCCTAATTGAGGAGATGGACTCAAACAACCAACAATGGGGCGATGAGCGAGGACACTCCACGTCCTCCTTAAACCCAACTAGTATCTATGAGGCGAAGGCCGTAGCGGAGCTTACAAGCAAGTTTGATTCTCTCCACAAGGTAGTGGAGAGACTGGAGAAGTTCATCACGGAGCCCCAATGAACCCCTTCCACCTCCGCTCCAACGAACCAAATGTGTGATTGGTAAGACCAATCTCAAGCCATGTATGTGGGAGGAGAGCAAGGAGAAGGATCCTTGGAGCAAGTACAATATGTCGCGGGGAACCAAGGATATTGGGCCAATCCGGCCACAAGAAATCATCCCGGATTCTCTTACACCAACAATGAAGGAGCTTTGAACCCGCCACAACAACCACCTCAACAAGCTCGACCACCACCACCCCAACAACAACACTATCCGTCGAGGGGGCCTCCACAACAAAATTTCCAACCAAAGCAACAAGTTCCACCATATAGGCCGCCCGGATACAACCAAGGGTGGAGGAATCAAAATCAAAACCCTCCACAAGCTCAACAACGATCCGACTTCGAAGCTAGAGTAGAGGCGTTTATGGTCGAGCAAAATAAGGTCAATGCTACCTTGAAGGCGGGGCAAGACTCCCTTAATACCGTTGTGGCTCAAATATCGGAGCAATTGGCGTTGCTCAATCGGAACACTCAACGATTGTCGGCGCAACCCGAGCAAAATCCACGGGGCAACACCGGCCACATCAATGCCGTAGTTGCCGTTACTACTAGAGGCGGGAAGGATACCTCCCCCGCCATGATTCCTACCGAGGAGCCCGTGGAGGAAAGCTTGGAGCCAATTGAGCCGATAGTTGAAGATGATAAGGAGAAGGAGCCACAAGAAAAGGAGAAATCTAGAGCGGAGCAATTGATTGAGGAAAGGCGCTTCATGCCACCGGTTCCATTTCCCCAAAGGCTTGCTAGAGCGAAAATGGAGAAAAGGCTAGCAAAGTTTCTCGAGTATCTTAGAGGAGTTAGCCTTAACATTCCCTTCCTCGACGCCATCGTGGAGATCCCCACATATGCTGAATTCTTAAAGGAATTGATCTCGGGGAGAAAGAGGAAGGAGAAGATTATGCTAGCCGAGGAGGGCTCTTGGTTCACCAAGAGAGAGAAGGAGCCGGCCAAATTTAAAGTCCCGGGGAGTTTTCGGATCCCTTGCACCTTGGGCGGCGTCCCTCTTCAAAAGGCGTTGGTTGATCTAGGGGCTAGTGTGAGCCTCATGCCTCTCTCCATGTTCTTACGGCTAAACACCGGGACGAAGTTGAAACCTATCGACATGCGGATACAATTGGCCGATGGGCGAATAACAAGGCCGGTAGGGATAGCCGAAGACATCCCGCTACAAGTCCCGGGAGGAATATGCTTGCCATGTGACTTCGTTATCATGGATGTTAAGGAGGAGGGAGATACTTCATTGATACTTGGACGCCCGTTCCTCGCCACCGCCGGAGTGATTGTCGACGTGCGAGAAGGTACCCTAACTTTGAATGTCGGCAACATCGAGGTGGAGCTTCACATTCCTAAGGCTATGAAACACATGCCTTACCATGAGGAACTCGACTACATGGACCTCCTTGATGAGGTAATAGAAGAGGCGATCCCCCACTCAATTGGCGCTCTTTTCGATGAAGATTTCGAGGAAGGCCCGGATTTAGGCCAAGATGAGAAGATAGATGATTCCCCCGACCTCTCCGCTGAAAATGATGAAGGCGACGCTGATGTCGCAAGGATTCGAGAGCTATGCTAGCTCTCGAAACAAAAGTCTCCGAAGAAAGCTCCGCCGCTACGAAAGTCGACGTCACCGGTGAAGCCATTGACCGGAGAAAACGCTAGCTTGGGGGAGCCTCCCCCCAACACTATTCGAGACGAGAGACCATCGCGGGAGAACACGCCACCGCAACTTCCGAATCCAAGCATTCTCCCCGGAAAGTTTGATGGGTGCATCTCATATGCACCAAACATCCCGCATTAATTGAAAATCATAGGGGGTCAAGCTCACGACCTTAAACGAGCGCTTGTCGGGAGGCAACCCGACGGTTATTGCTTTATTTTTACTTTTTCTTTATTTTTGTTTTAGAAATTTTTAGTGTTTTGAGTCGTTCGCCCAAAAATTTTGTGATAACGGGTCCTATTTTTCTTGACAGGAGAGGAGATAGGTAAATCCATAATGAGGAGGATGAACGAGACGACGAGGAGCGCCCCAGGAAGACGCTCGAGGCTTAGGAGTAAGATGAAATCGACTGGAGGAAGAAAGACGGAGTTTAGAGCCCAAACGAAGACAAACAGCAGAAAACAAGGCTCACTCGGCCGAGTATACTAGTCACTCGGCCGAGTACACAAGTTCGTCCGGCCGAGCCGCTCACGAACGAGGGAAGTCTGTTGTACCCAACTCTCTGTTTATTTTCCTCATTTCAGTATAACTGCTACTCGGCCGAGTATATATTTTCACTCGGCCAAGTATATATTTTCACTCGGCCGAGTAAAACGGATACGCTCCTAAGGCGAGTCTTGCCGAGTCGCTTGAGCCACTCGGCCGAGTGGACTTACTCCACTCGGCCGAGGCTGGCAAAGCCACTCAGCCGAAGCGTAAGCGAGGAGGATATTTCATTTAATCCCACCCGGCCGAGTGACCTAGTCACTCGGCCGAGTCGTAACTTTTATTATATAAGGGGCCGAGGGAGGCACAATTTTCGAAACGAAAAATTCCCAAATCGCCCGCCCCTTCAGCTCCCCTCGCCCGACCCTCGCTCGCTCACGCCCTCACTCACCCGGTCGACCATCGCCGCGCCACCGCTCGGGCCAGCCACCGCTGGCCGAGCACCGCCCGCGCCTCGCCCGAGTCGCCGCCGGCGGCCGCCGCTCCGACCACCTCCGGTATCGCCTGATTCGCCCTATTTCTCCTCTTTTTGTGTGTTTTTCGAGGATCCGTGTATTAAACGAACCCCAAACCCTAATCAATTTCTATATCTATCTATTATACCCTTAATGCTCCATACATTTTGAATATTACTCGCTGATATCTCCATTTCATGCGCATGTTGATTTTGGGAGCTTAGGGGAGCTCAGGGGAGCTTCTACGGACTAATTTGGGCTTCACGGAGGCGCTGACTTCGCACGCTTCCATTATCTTGCACTCGCGGCGTGTCTGGGTACACTCTTTCCTTTCTTTTGCACACGCCGCACTTTTTACACTTTTCGGCACGCGCTCGGGGCCGATATGCCGCCCCGGACACGGCCGCGGTCGAAGAGAGCTTCCGCCAAGCGAAAGCGGTCGGATGATGCCGGCCCCTCCCACGAGTTGGAGGACTCTCCTCCACCTTCTCCCACACACCCCATCCACCCAGCACAGCCTACAGGCCCCGCACACCCCGCACAGCCTGCAGCGCCCACACAGCCCGCACAGCCCGCACAGCCCGCACAGCTACCCCCACCACTCCCGCGGCTGTCACCACCACCACCAGCCCTCTGTCTGCTGAGCCTGTTTCTTTTGCCCCACCCGAGCGCCCGTCGACCGTAGTTGAGTGCGGAGAGCCCTCTGTTTCCACTGCTGCTGTATTTTCCGAGAGTGTCGTGGCGTCTGTCCACACTTCTGTGCCACTGACCTCTCAGGCCGCCTCGCTGCCTCTTTTATATTCTTCTTTCGCTGCTGCTGCCTCTACTTCTCACCAGCCGGCACCCCGGCCTCACACTGAGGCCAGGCCCACATTTGTGAGCGCATCACCTTTCGTTCCCTTCCCCGCTGAGCCCGTCACGTACGTTACCCGAGTACGCCAGCCCCGCCCTGCACAGCCCCGACCGGTGCGTCCCTCTGCACCACCTCCCCCCGACACTGTACTTCAGAGCATTCGTGCTCTAGAGGGGGCGGTGAGTGGCCTCAGAGGTGACCTTAGGACCCTGTCCTCCACCGTCTCTGCGATGGCTGACCGCTTTGACCTGATCCCCCAGATTCACTACTGTCTTACCCAGGTCCTGGAGCGTCTCCCGCACGTACCACCACCCACCCAGCAGGTTCCCACCCACACTTCCACACACACTCAGCCTGCTACCACTTCCACACCCACACCCGCTCAGCGGCCTGTCCAGCCACCACCACCACTTCCGCCTCAGGACGGAGACGGCGCAGCACCACCTTCTTAGGCACCCCTGATGCCATCGATTATTCCTGCCGTTGTGCTGCCCGTTTCTGCTGGGTCCTGTTGCAGTTTTGTCCACCCCCCTCCCCTCACTTATTTTGGGATTCTCATGTCGACCATATATTTATATATCTTTTTTGGGAGAGAAGGAGAGTTTTTGGTGACACTCTATATATCTGTATCACTCCTATCTGTGCATGCATCATGTCCGCATCATATTTTTCATTTCTTTATTTTTTCTTCTTATTTTCATTTTTCATCATGCATGCATCCTCACTTGCCCCTCACCTTACTTGTTTTTCGGTGTGCCACACTTTGCACATTGAGGACACTGTGCCATTTAGCTTGGGGGAGTGAGTTCTCACGTTCTTTTTCGGTTTGCCACCTTTATTTCTAGTTTTTCACGCCATTTTTCGCTTTTGCACTTATTTTTCGTCAATTTTCTTTTATTTTGCCATGCATCACGTTTTTCTTATTTTTCTGTGTGCCGCATTGTAAATAGTTCTATTTTCCCTTTATCTTTATTTCTTTCTTTTTCATCTCATGCTAGAGATGACTTTTCTGTGATGATGACGACGTGGAGTTAGCTTATTCTATATGCATGCTTTATTTGTCATGTCTTAGATTTTATTTCTGATATCATATGCTATGACTTGCCTTGCATCTAGAGATAGTAACCCACACTTTTTCCACATGAAAATGGATGAAATTTTATTATTAGCTGAGTCTGAATATTCATATGTATGCTATCACAGAAAACACACCAAGATTCACGCATTGAATGCCTATATCTGGAGTACCGATTTCTTTTCCTATATCACTTCTATATGCATGAATTGTACATCTCACTTCAGGATGATTGAATGATGTTAGCTATGATAAATCTGGATTAGTTAGCTTTTTTGTGATCGAAACTGAGTAGATTAGATTACCCTGCTGAAGTTGTCGTGCATGTCTTATAGAGTGAACCGAGAGATATATTTATTTCTTTCTCCACAAATCTTGAACATCATTTCTCTACTTTTAAAATCATTGGTGAATCTCCCCTTAGCGATTCTATTATATGGCATTTCCCCCGCTATTAATTCCTAGCTCCGAATTTCTTATTCAGAAAAAAAAAGAAAAAAAAAGAGAAAATATTCTTGTATATCATTATCTCTCTTTGAGTTGGGATCGTTGTGTATATATGCTTTTGCATCAAAAAAAAACAAAAAGAAAAAAAAAGAAAAGAGGAAAAATCCTCAATAAAAGATCCCATCTCACTTTCTTTCTTTCTCTTCTCTTTTCATTGCTTTTGGAGCTTTATAAAAATGGGGATGTAAATATTTTTTATGCCACCACGCTTATAGATAAGCTTGGGGGAGGGGATCCATTGATGTGTGAGAGAGTGACTACTTGACGTTGCACGACAACCTAGGCTAAGTAATATTCTATACTCGATGAGATTATTTCTAGCTTTACGGAATCCAGAAATCTAAGCCTAGCAATCATTTCATGAAATCCATACTTTTCTATTCTCTCTATTCTATAGTGTGATACTCTTATACTCCGGATAGGAAGCATTCAATTGAAAAGTGTGTGATCTGTGATTTGTATACCGCTTTAAATGATTCAGACGATGTTAATTATAAATTTATTCCGTTTTCATGATTATATTGTTGTTCGTGGGTTTTCTATTTCTATTTGCAGTATTATACTATGATATCAAAATAAAACTCTTTGACGTGTGTTTTTCATTCAGTGCATGCTATACGAGTAAGCGGAACCCACGTCCTGAGAAAATGATCTAGCAGCCTACCTCTTCGCTTCTTTCTTTCTTCTTTATTTTTATTTCGTTTTTCACTCTTCTCCGTTTTTCATTTTTCATTTTTTCGCCGTTTTCGTTTTCCGAATCCACCGGGTTCGCCTTTTACTTATCTTCCTCGAGGACGAGTAAGAGGCAAGCTTGGGGGATTTTGATCACTCCTTATTTTACACTTTTTTACCGCATGTTTGCATGCCATTTAGATCGCCCAAATCATGTTTTTCACGATATATCGACGATATTGCGATGCTTTTCACGATTTGTTGTTTTTGTCGCATTTCAGGTGATTTGGCACGATTTGGAGTGATCTCGAGATGCGCTTACTCCAGACGGTCGCCGACGACCTCCCCGAGGGGTATTTTGCAGTTGGAGAGGAGAGGAAGAAGAACGGACGTCGCAGGAGCGACGAGGAGGCCAAAACAAGCAGTTTGGGCATGTTTTGTGTCCCACTCGGCCGAGTGAAGGAGTCACTCGGCCGACCAGCGAGACACTGCTCGGCCGACCAGATCAGACACGATTCATACGTGCACTCAGCCGAGCGACGGAGACCACATCGGCCGAGTGACGAGACCACGTCCGCCCGAGTGGCGCCCAGACGAAGCCCTTCAAAAATCTCCAAGTTACTGTTTTTCGGCTGCCTGAGCTTCAGAAGACCCACTCGGCCGAGTGGATAATCCCGTCTGCCCGAGTACCATGAAGCCATCGGCCGAGTGACGACAACTCACTCGGCCGAGCCGCCCCCGAAGTGAAGACCCCTGAAGATCGATACTTACTGGAAAATTACAGGGTTTTCACTCGGCCGAGCGAATTTTGTCACTCGGCCGAGTGCGACGCGCTGCCTGTAGCGAAAATTGCGGAAAACAGGCTGCGCAGGGGTATTTTGGTCACAGTTTTTGGACGATTTTGGGGGCTATTTAACCCCGGTTTGTACCCTAGTTTAGAGAGCCTCTCTCTTAGATTTTTTACAGCTTTTTAGATTAGCTTTTTAGTTTTATTCTTGTGATTGAAGAGGAGACAAAATTGAATTTTTGTTGGATTAATCGAAGAACTCCATTGGTTTGCTTTTCTCTTCCCTAAAAATTCTATTTTTATTGCATATCTCAATATTGTGATGAATTCTATTGCTTATTTCATTGATTATTTTTGTGATCTTGCTATGAATTGTGAGTAGTCGCCACGTCTTGGGGCGTGGGGATGAACCCTACAAGCCCTATTTCATAATTGTGATGAATTGGTAGGAATTTTGCTAGAATTGCTACTAAGGATTAGATTGGGATCAATTTACTACGGATGGCTAGGAATTCACATCGATTGGGATTTGCAAGAGATTGGATCCCAATTCGATATGAAACCCTAGAAATCCGAATTGGGTTGGAATCGAATTTCCGTAGTATCGGTTTGCAAGAGATTGGACCGATACTAGGGTTTCCGGTTCCAATTCCGTGCCAATACCCGTTTGCAAGAGATTGGACGGGTAGGAACTATCCCAAACTAGGTCGTGAACCGAGTTTGCAAGAGATTGGGCTCGGCGCGCGATTGAACGATGATGTTGATCCTAATGCTAGCTTCCCTAGGCTAGGGTTTGCAAGAGATTGGACCCGAGCCTAGGATATCTATAGACCGGCAACAGCGCGAGAGCGTGAGCTTGGTTCTACATTCAGTTGCAACTAGTTCATCCAAAATCTTATTCTAGCAACTTTGATACCAATGAACCACTTTTACGAAATACGGTGAGTAGCGGGAATTCCCCATTCCCTAGACGTTCTTTATTTGATTTGAAATTTCCGTACTTTGTCTGACGATTGTGACAAGATCGCCAAAGGCAAATTTCTCTCTTTTTAAATAGCCAGGTTGATCGGAACAAGCACAGTCATTCGTCCTCCCTGTGTTCGATAACCTGCTCGCTGCTACACCGTGCACTTGCGGTAAAACTACAACTGTTCTTTTGGGTTACGTCCCGGAGCGATCAGCGGCTCACTCGGCCGAGTGACAAACCCTGTACATTAACAGTAAGTTCGGGATTTTGGGGGTCTGTCTTTGGAAGGTGACTCGGCCGAGTGGATTTACTCACTCGGCCGAGGGGCAATTCTTGCTCGGCCGAGTCGGAGTCGTCAAAAGCCTGTACATTTACAGTAAGTCGGCCGTTTTTGAAGGTGATTTTCCCACGCCACTCGGGCGAGTGGATTTCCTTGCTCGACCGAGTGGACTATCGTCACTCGGCCGAGTGCACGCCTATTTTCTTCAGTTGATGCGTGTCCGGTCCGGTCGGCGAGTGCTCTTCTTGCTCGGCTGAGTGGGTGGTTCACTCGGCCGAGTGAGATGCTGCAAATGCCCAATCTTCATCTTTTCGCTTCCTCGTCGCTCCTACGACGTTCCTTCTTCCTCCACTTGTCTCTTATCACCGAATAGTCCTCAGAGGAGCCTTGGGTGACACTCCGGAGTGGGTGCAAGTCCTCTTGATCTCAAAATCACTCCGAATCGCTCCATATCTCCTGAAATACGACAAAAACAAGAAATCGTGAAAAGCATCGCAATATTGTCGAAAAATCGTGAAAAACGCGATATGAGCGATCAAAGTGGCATGCAAACATGCAGAAAAAGGGTGTAAAATACGGAGCGATCAAAATCCCCCAAGCTTACTCTTACTCGTCCTCGAGGAAGATGAGTAAAAAGTAAACCCGACGGGCAAAACGGTGGAAAATAAAATAAAAATGAAAACAGAATAGAAGGCGAAGAAAGGGGGTGCTAGATCATTTTTCTCAGGACGTGGGTTTTGCTTACTCATATAGCATACATCAAACATTAAACACACGTCAAAAACTTTTATTTCGATATCATAGTATAATTGATGCATTCGAAATAGAAAACCCCAAAATATCAATATATCATGAAATATGGAATCATTCTAGGATTAACATTGTCTGAAGCATCTAAAGCGGTATGCATAGCCATAGATCACACACTTTTCCATTGAATGCTTTCTATAAGGAGTATAAGAGATATCACACGATATGGAATAGCAAGAATAGAAAAGCATGGTTTTCATGAAATGAATGCTAAGTGTCGATTTTCTGGATTTCGTGAAACTTTAGCAATCTCACTGAGTATAGAAGATTACTTAGCCTAGGTTGTCATGCACCGTCAAGTAGTCACTCTCTCACACATCATTGGATCCTCTTCCCCAAGCTTATCCATAAGCGTGGTGGCATAAACTAATCAATATGTACATTCCCCATTTCTTTTAAAGCTCCAAAAAAGTAAAAAATAAAACAAAGAGGGAAGAATGAGAGAAAGAGTATGAGATGGGATCGTTATGAACTTTTTTTCTCTTTACTTTTCTTTTTCTCAATTTTTCTCTTTTTTTCAAAGCATATATACATAAGCGATCCCAAATCAAAAGAGAGAAGGATATACAAGTATATATTTTATTTCTTTTTGATTTTGGGGATTTGGAGCATGGAAATTAATAGCGGGGGAAATGCCTATAATAGACTTGCTAGGGGGGATTCACCAATGAATTTCAAGTAGAGAAATAATGCTCAAGATATGTGGAGAAAGAAATAAATGTATCGCTCGGTTCACTCTATGGGACGTGCATGACAACTTTCAGCAGAGCAATATAATCTACTCAGTTTAATCTCAAAAAGTAAACTAGTCCAGATATATCACCCTAGCAAACATTCAATCAACCTGAAAGTGAAGCGTACAATTCATGCAATAAGAAGTGATATGAGAGAGAAAAGCAGTACTCCAGATATAAGCAATCAATGCGTGAAGCTTGGTGTGTTTTCTATGAAAATCATACATATGGATCATCAGACATCAGCTAATAACAAAATTTCATCCATATCCATACATGAAAAGAGCGGGTTACTATTTCAAGATGCTAAGCAGGACATAGCATATGATATCTGAAACAAAAGCTATGACGTGACAAAAATAGCATGCATATAGAGATAAGCTAACACCACGTCATCATTATCACAGAAAAATCATCGCTAGCAAAGGATGAAAGAAATAAAGATAAAAGAAAATAGAACTATATATACAATGCGACATACTCAAAAAAGGAAAAGAAAACGTGATGCATGATAACAAATGAAAAAGTGGTGAAAATAAGTGCAAAAGTGGAAAGAAGGCGTGAGAAATCAAAAATAAAGGGTGGCTAAAAATGAAAAAGTGTGTGAGAACTGACTCCCCCAAGCTGAAGTGCACAATGTCCTCAATGTGCAAAGTGTGGCACACCGAGAGACGTGAAGTGGGTGGGGTGGGTGAGGATGCATGCATGATGAAAAAGAAAGAAAAATAAAAAGAAAGAAAATAAAATATGAATGAATGTGATGCATGCAAAGATCAGGATGATGCAAATATGAGTGTCCCCAAAAAGTCTCTCCCTCACTCCCAAAAAGATATAAAAATATATGATCAGGAAGGTACCAAAATAATAATACGTGGAGGAGGGTGGGAAAAAATCAAACACCAGGCCCAGGAACAAACGGGCAGCAAAACGACAAAAATATCAGAGGCATCAAGAGTGTGCCTAAGCAGGTGGTGGCACTCACCAGCACCGTCCTGTGGCGGAGGTGGTGGTGGAGGTGGTGGGCGTGGTATCTGCTGGGTGGGTGGGTGTAGTAGAGGCAGACGCGCCAGAATCTGATTCAGGCAAGCCTGAATATCGGGAAGCATGACGACGCGGGACTGCACAGAATTGACCGTGGCAGAGAGAGCCCTGAAGTCTCCTCGAAGTCCACTAACAGCCCTCTCTAGAGCACGAAGGCTCTGAACTAGAGAGTCAGGGGGTGGTGGAGCAGAGGGACGCACAGGTCTAACTGGTGGGGTGCAGGGCTGTCTCTGGCGGGAAGCGTATAGGATGGGGCCAGCAGGGTAGTGTTGAAGGTGTGCTGTGCTCGGTAAGTGATGCCCAGCCTCGGTGTGAGGCTGGGACGCAGGCTGGGTCGAAGTGGAGGCAGCAGCAACAGAAGGGGAAGGCAAAATGGGCGACGAGGCAGCAGGAGAGGTCAGTGACACAGATGTGGGGACAGACGTCACGACACTCTCGGTGAAGACAGCGGTAGTGGGGTCAGAAGGGCTGACGGCCGGGGTGGCCGTGGACAAAAGTGAGGTCAGGACTGCCACTGCGGCGGTGAAGGAAGTCTCACCAGTCTCTAAAATAATGGTGGGACGCTCAGGGCTAAGAGATGTGATAGGCTCAACGGACATAGGCTCAGCGGTGGTGGTGGTGGTGGTGGTCTCAGCTAAGGTGCTCCCGACACCGACAGAAGTGTGGAAAGAAGTGTCGGGAGGTGCAGAAAGTGCAGGCGCAGGCTGAGGGATCACGGGGTCGACATGGGGTGCAGGGGGTGCAGGGGGTGCAGGCTCAGCATCCTCAGCCTCAAGAACATATGCAGTGGGGATAGGGAGATCCATCGCTGGAATCCAATCCCAGTGGGCTGGTCCAATGTGTGTCCGAGCGAGGCTCGGAAGAACCATGTAGTCAACACTAAAGGGACCGTACAACCACACCCAGTGCCTGTGACCGTAGGGACGAAGCATCTTCATCCGGGCCATAACATCTATCGATAGTGTGGTGGGGCCCGGGGCTCGACGCAAGTCGTCAGGTAGGTCCATGCCGGTCATAAGGGCTAGAAGTGTGATCAGACCGTCGCAGCAAATAGGTGAGAGAGCGCTCACCGAAATGATGATGCGGTCTAAAAGCCAACTAGCAATATCGATCTCGACGACGGGGACCAAGTCGTCGCTACCCATATCCAGAACTCTAGGGCGAGTCATCGTGTAGAGAATGTAGAGCTCAGGCGTAGACATCGTCCCAGGCTCGTACCTCGCCAAGAAAGTAGTCGCCATGAGGCGCTGTGCAATGCAGAGGCAGGGGTGTTGGATGGCTGAGGCCTTGGGCCTACTAGGGTCAAAGCCAAGTGGTGATCCCGTGATCCGTGTCCAGAAGGTGGAGGTGTCGAATGACGGGGGTGGGATGTGCGTGGGAGCGTAGGAATGGTCAGGGACAGGGACAGCGGGCCACTGGAAGAATGCATGAAGCATGTCAAGAGTGATCTCGCACTCACGATCCATCAAGCGGAATGTGCATCCTCCAGGGGTCCGGTCAATCGAGCTCAGGACCTCTAGTGTCGGACGGATGTAAGTATCCGCCGACACCGCAAGAAAATCACGCCATCCCACGTTGTCGTACAACGTGAGAAGCCCCTCGAGTACCCCTAGGCGGTCAAGGTCAGATAAGTGTGCGAACCTAGAGGGTACTATCGAGCGATGGCAGATACGCTCGAACCGGGCGCGGTGTGCGTCGTTTTGAAACGTGATCCCCATTGTCCCGACAACGGGAGCGGGTGGAGGGACATGATCGGCTGGGATAGGCTGTGTGGGTGGTGGTGGCGGGCTAGGTGGAGGGGAGTCCTACCTAGCGTGAGATGGACCGGGGTCATCGGTCCTCCTACGCTTGGGAGCGGATCCCCGCGTGCGCGGCCTAGTACACGGCGACATGTGTGTCGCGAGATGTGTCCCAACTAAATGAATACTGTGTCGTGCTAAATAATGGAACGAATGTACCTGAACACGCCGCGAGAGCAATAAGTGGTGCGTGCGAAGAGACGCCTCCGCCGCGAAGCACAAAACGCGTCCAAAAGCTCCCCGAAGCTCCCCAAAGCTAGCCTGCAAATCAAACGAACAAATCAGCGAATAATATTCAATACGTATGGGGGATATAGGGGATAATAGATAGATATGAAATTTAATTTGAGTTAGGGGCTCAAAGGGCGTACGGATTAAGAAAAACAAGGAGAAAATGGGTTTTTGGGGCAAATCGAGGCAAATCGAGGCTGGGGCGGCCGGCGCCGGCGAGGTGGGTGACCGCCGACCGTCGGCGAAGGGAGGGCAGTCTGATCGTCGGCGAGATCGGCTTGATTCGGGCGCAGGGGAGTGAAGCAGCGGGCGAGGGAGGCGAAACGGCAGATGGCTCGGGCGAAAATGGGGCGTTTTGGGATTTTAGAAATTCGCGCCTGCCTCCGAGCTTATTTAGAAATTGTTACGACTCGGCCGAGTGGAAATGTCACTCGGCCGAGTGCGTAAGCGAAATAAATTTCGAAAATCTCGTTCCCACTTACGACTCGGCCGAGTGGCTTTGGTTCACTCGGCCGAAGGGAGAAACTTCGCTCGACCGAGTGGCTCTGCCGCTCGACCGAGTGGCTCTGCCGCTCGACCGAGTGGCTCTGCCGCTCGACAATTTTTAGGCTAGGAGGGTATCTGTTCCACTCGGCCGAGTGACTAGTCACTCGCCCGAGTGGCAATCAAAACTAAAACTTACAGAAATCAACAGAGAGTTGGTCTGTAGAAACTTTCCTGTTTGGTGCTCCACTCGGCCGAGTGGAGTCTTTGATCGGCCGAGTGGCATATGCTACTCGGCCGAGTGACGTGCTGTTTTCTGCATCGGCTCTCCGTTTTTTCTCTGGTCTCTGTTTTTCTTCCTCCAGTCTGTTTCTTCCTCCTCCTAAGGCCTGAACACATTCCTGGAGCGTTCTTCCTTGCCTCTATCATCCTCCATATGGTTGATCTCCCGTTTCTCCTTCTCATGTCATGAAAAATAGTACCCGTTGTCACGATTTTCATGGACAAAAAGACTCTAAAACTAACAAAAGGCTAAACCAAAAATGAAACTCAAATAAAAATAATGCAAAAACCGTCGGTTTGCCTCCCGACAAGCGCTCGTTTAAGGTCGTGAGCTTGACTCCTTAAGATATTCGTTTAGCTTGCGATATTGGGTGCATATGAGATGCACCCGTCAAACTTGTCGGGAAGGCCGCTTGGGTTCGGGTCATGATGTTCATCGGTCTTCCTCGATGCCTCCTCATCATGGGCAATGTTGGGGGATAAGTCCCCCAAGCTAGAGCTTGTTCCCATCTTCTTCTTGGCCGGTGAAACCGATCTTCTGTTCGGTGGAGCTTTCTTTAGATTTTTGGCCTTCGAGAGCTTGCAAAGCTCTCGTATTCTTGCGACATCAGTGTCACCTTCATCATCATCCTTGGAGCTATCTGGGGGGTCTCCCAATTTCTCTTCTTCACCCGGAGTTTGGCCTTCTTCGAAGCCATCGTCGTGGAGAGCACCAATGGAGTAGGGGATTGCTTCTTCAATCACTTCATCGAGTAGATCCACATAATCTAACTCCTTGTGATATGGCATATGTTTCATGGCCTTGGGTATGTGAGGCTCAACTTCTATGTTCCCGACATTCAAGGAAAGAGTTCCTTCACGCACATCGACGATAACACCGGCGGTTACGAGGAATGGGCGTCCAAGTATAAGCGAAGTGTCGCCCTCTTCCTTGATGTCCATTATGACAAAATCACAAGGCAAGCATACACCTCCCGGTACTTGGAGTGGAATATTCTCTGCGATCCCTACGGGCCTAGTAATCCGACCGTCCGCAAGTTGAATCCTCATGTCGGTCGGCTTCAAGTCGGTGCTCGTGTTCAATCTCCGGAACATACTAAGGGGCATAAGGCTCACACTAGCGCCCAAGTCAACTAGAGCTTTTTGCAAAGGGACGCCTCCTAGTGTGCAAGGGATGCGGAAACTCCCGGGATCCTTCAATATCACCGGCTCCTTCTCCTTCCGGGTAAACCAAGTTCCTTGTTCCGCAAGCATAATTTTTTTCCTTCCTTTTCTTTCCCGAAATCAAGTCCTTCAAGAACTTCGCGTAAGTCGGGATCTCAACAATTGCATCTAAGAAAGGAATATTGAGGCTTACTCCCCTCAAGTATTCTAGGAACTTGGCGAGCCTTTTCTCCATCTTGGCTCTAGCTAGCCGTTATGGAAACGGCACCGGTGGCATATAGCGGCGCTCATCTAGTGGCTCCACCACTTTAGAATTTTCTCCTTCAATTGGCTCCTTTTTGCTCTCTTCTTCAATCGCAGTCTCTTTTTCTTCCAAAATTTCCACAACTGGTTGCTTGCTTTGGGTCATAGCGGGAGTGGTATCCTTCCCGCCCCTTGTTGTAACTGCAACCACCGCATTGATGTGTCCGGTGTTGCTCCGTGGATTGGGCTGGGTTTAGCCGGTAATTGTTGGGCGTTCTTGTTGAGCAACGCAAGTTGCTCCGCAAGTTGGGCGACGACGGTACTTAGTGACTCTTGCCCCGCCGTAAATTTAGCGTTGATCTTTCGTTGCTCCACCATAAATTCCTCCACCCTAGCTTCGTGGTCCGATCGTGGTTAAGCTTGAGGTGGGTTGGGAGCTCTCCAACCTTGGTTGTACCGGGGGGTCTATATGGTCCCACTTGTTGCCTCGGCGGGTAATTTTGTTGTGGTGATCCCCTCGGTTGATATTGAGGTTGTTGTGGTGGAGGCCGAGCTTGAGGAAGTTGTTGAGGCGGCGGGTTCAAAGCACCATCATTGTTCGCATATAAAAAGCCCGGATGGTTTCTAGCGGCCGGGTATGCCCAATATCCGGAATTACCCGCGACATATTGTACTTGCTCCAAGGCTCCTTCTCCATTGTCCCCTCCTACATACATGGCTTGAGATTGGTCTTGCCAATCGCTCATATTGCTTGTAGGCGTAGATGTAGAGGGTGCTCCATGTGGTTCGGTGATGTATTTCTCCAATCTCTCTACCACCTTGTGGAGAGAGTCAAACTTGTTTGAAAGCTCCGCCACGGTTTTGGCCTCATAAATACTAGTGGGTT
Source organism: Scilla litardierei (assembly GCA_030789695.1). Taxonomy (NCBI): domain Eukaryota; kingdom Viridiplantae; phylum Streptophyta; class Magnoliopsida; order Asparagales; family Asparagaceae; genus Scilla; species Scilla litardierei. Next base: position 65,334,657 of record CM061135.1, on the reverse strand, counting down.
TCAAAGAGGATGAAGAATGTCCTCACTCGTCCCCATATTGTTGGTTGTTTGAGGCCATCTCCTCTAACAAGGCCATAGCTTCATCCGGGGTCTTTGATAGTATGGCTCCATTGGCGGTTGCATCAATAATTTGCTTCGTGCCCGGTTGGAGTCCATTGTAGAAACTGTGAACTAACTCCCAATCCTCTATACTATGATGGGGGCATTGGTGTTGTAAGTCCTTGAAGCGCTCCCATGCTTCATAGAGGGTTTCTTGCGGTCCTTGCTTGAAGGACATGAGAGCACTCCGTATCTTCACCGACTTGGAAGGAGGGTAAAATTTGTCGACGAAGGCACTTGCCAAATCATCCCAAGTGGTGAATGTCCCTTCCGCTTGCGTCCTCAACCAATATAAAGCTTTATCCTTGAGTGTGAAGGGGAAGAGTCGCAGTCGGATTGCATCAACGGAAACGCCCGGCATTTGGAAGGTGGGCACTTGGACAAGAAAAGTTGGATGTGGTAATGCGGATTCTCATGGGCATTCCCATGAAACGGGTCTTGTTGCATCAATACCACCAATCCTGTCTTCAGCACAAAGTTCTTGTCTTCCGCTAGTTCCGGCATGGCGATGGATGATGTGGTGGAAGAAGTCTTAGGCCGAAGCCTATCTCTAATGGATATGATCCTCGCCATTCGTGCGGCTAGCTCCTCCGGTGTCTCCGCACGGTTCATACAACCGTCCTCCGTAGCGTGCCTTCTCTCGGCTCTAATCCTCCGCGCGGTACGCTCGATCTCCGGATCAAATAATATTTCTTCGGGGTTCGCCGTAGATCTCGTGTTCATGCAAAGGAAAACAGAGTTTCAAAGTAATTGTTAGCACGATTAAGGTGTATAAAGATAAAGAGTAACAAAAGAAAAATAAAACACTAAGTAAAGAGAATAAAACACTATTACCTACCTAGCAACGGCGCCAAAAACTTGGTCGCCTCCAGGAAAATGCAGCCCAAGGGCACAACTGACTACGGTGCAAATGCACAGAGATAAATCCCCGGCAACGGCGACGAGAACTTGGTCGGCCCCGAATACACACCCGGAGAACGATTGTAGTCTTACCACAAGCGCACGGTAAAGTGGCGAGCGGGTATCGAACTCAGGGAGGAACTGTGATAGTGTCTTCTTCTAATCACCTAGCTATCGGAATGGTCAAGAATAATATGGGGTAAAGTTGTCACAATCGTTCATTTATTTATAGAAATATCAATGAAGTAAAGCCCCTAGGGATATGGAATCCCCGCTACGAACCGTATCTCATCGTTGTGATTTGTAGGTTACATAATCGCTAGACTTGAATTTTAGATGAACTAGTCGCAACTAAATTGTAGGTTACAAAAATCTCCTTTCTAATCTCTCAAAAGCCCTAAATCTAATTTCCTAAAAACCTCTCTAAAAAGGCTGCAAAAAGTATCAAAAAGTTCTTCTAAACTAGGGCAAAATTGGGTTTAAATACCCCTCAAAATCGCCCAAAAATTCGTGACAAAAATGCCCCTGCGCAGCTCAAAAATCGCAGTTTACGCTACAGGCGGGGCGGCTCACTCGGCCAAGTGACAAATGTCACTCGACCGGGTGACAAACCCTGTACATTAACAGTAAGTTCGGGATTTTGGGGGTCTGTCTTCGGAAGGTGACTCGGCCGAGTGGATTTACTCACTCGGCCGAGGGGCAATTCTTGCTCGGCCGAGTAGGAGTCGTCAAAAGCATGTACATTTACAGTAAGTCGGCCGTTTTTGAAGGTGATTTTCCCACGCCACTCGGGCGAGTGGATTTCCTTGCTCGGCCGAGTGGACTATCGTCACTCGGCCGAGTGTACGCCTATTTTCTTCAGGTGATGCGTGTCCGGTCCGGTCGGCCGAGTGCTCTTCTTGCTCGGCCGAGTGGGTGGTTCACTCGACCGAGTGAGATGCTGCAAATGCCCAATCTTCGTCTTTTCGCTTCCTCGTCGCTCCTACGACGTTCCTTCTTCCTCCACTTGTCTCCTATCGTCGAATAGTCCTCAGAGGAGCTTTGGGTGACACTCCGGAGTGGGTGCAAGTCCTCTTGATATCAAAATCACTCCGAATCGCTCTATATCTCCTGAAATACGACAAAAACAAGAAAACTTGAAAAGCATGGCAATATTGTCAAAAAATCGTGAAAAACGCGATATGAGCGATCAAAGTGGCATGCAAACATGCAGGAAAAGGGTGTAAAATACGGAGCGATCATGGAGTCATCAATAATTTTACAAATTTTTGCATCAAATTCTACTTTCATACCTTTGTCGCACTGCTAACTAATAGAAATGATGTTGTGTTTAATCTTGTCAACCCAAAGGACATCTGTAAGCTGAAAGGTGTCGTTCCCTACAACACCTTTAACAATTACCTTGTGTTTTCCATTGTCCCCAAAGTAATACTTCCTCCATCATGCTTTACAAGGCTAAGGAACTTTTCTCTATCACCTGTCATGCGTCTTGAGCAGCCAGAGTCTAAGTACCACTCACACCGTTGTCCCTTAGCCGTGCCATGTACCTACACATAAGAAGAACATGATATATGTGACCTAGAAATCCAAATAAGTCCACTAGTGTTACTCACTATACCTTTTGGAACCCAAATTTGTTTGAGTTTAATGTTTGTGTTCCTATACTTGCAATTATAATAAGCAGGACCAACACCACCACATGTATAATATTTAGCAAACACACTCATTCCTACACCAGTTTCTTTTTTATTCTTTTTATTAATTCTTGGCCTTTCATCAATTTTATTTCCATAGCTTAAACCACGCCTATTATTACTATGTATATGATTTCCTAGAATAATGTCTAATGAATGCTTTCCAACACCAAATTTTTAAATAGACAATTCAAGATCAGATATTTTAGATTTTAAATACATATTCTCATTAACAAGCATGGTACATTTACTGATAAAGACCATTTTGTTCTCTTCCTCACTCTTTCTAAAATTAGCCATCTTCTTTTCTAGCTCTTTGTTATCATTGCTTAGCATACTCATCTTCTCATTAAGGCATTCTTTTTCAATCTCTAGCTTAATCATATCTTGTTTATACATACTAACATCTTTAAGCAAAATAGAGCAATTAAGACATTCATTTTTCTCAGGCATGCTACATTTTTATTTTTTCAGTGAGCTAGTAGTAGAATTGCAGCAGCAAGCTTTTCTTTCAAATCATCAACTTCAAGAGACATGTTATAATTGTCTTGTTGCAATTTAAAGTTAAAGTTTTTAAACTTTTCTACATTGGATTCAAGTCTCTCTACAGTTGATTCTAAGCATTGAATTTCATCTTGCGTTTCTTTAAAAAAAATCATAAGTTCAGATTTGGTGCAAGATTTTACCTCATCTAGCTCTCCCATCAAGCAGAGTGAGGTTTGCGTACTTCCACTTGTAATTCATCTTCGCTGTCCATATCCCATGTCAACACTAGAGATTTTTCTTTTTGCTCCGTAGCTTTGTACTTTGATTGTTGGCATTGCTTCATGTAATGTCACTGCTTTCTGTATGTATACCATATAACATGATCAGTAGTAGTCTGCTCAGAGGATTTATTATTAGAATTAGATTTAGAACGATTAAACCTTTTCAGCATCTCTGATCTCCCATTGCATGTTCTGATATATCTTCTGAAGCTTCTGACCAAGAATGCTTCCTCTTCATCCCCATCTTCATCCTCCTTAGCCTGAATGGCTAGTGCCTTTGAAGTCTTGATTTCACCTTTCTCTCTAATTTCAAGGCTTTTCAGCTCCAACTCATGAGACATCAGGTTCCCTATCAGGTCTTTTACTTTCATTTGCGATAGATCCTTTACTTCCTGAATAGCTATAATTTTGGGACGGAAGGAGCTAGGCAATGCTCTCAAGATCTTTCTAATTTGCTCTAGACTCGAGTACGGCTTTTCAAGAGAGGTAGATTTGTAGACAATGTCTGTGAACCTTGCAAACATATCCTTAATTGACTCTGATAGAAACATGCGGAAGCTTTCATATTCAGTGCTGAGCAATGCAAGCCTGAACTACTTCACATGTGATGTGCGCTTATGAGTTACCTCCAGCGCATGCCAAATTTCCTGCGCAGTTTGATATTGAGATATACGATTAAACTCAGCTTTATCTAAAGAACATAGCACAGTATTCATAGCTTTATTATTTAGAGAAAATCATTTTTTATCAGTATCATCCCACTTATCTTCTGGTTTTAATATTTCAGTATCTTCAATTTTAATGGTGGGAGATTTATTGCCTTTCTCTACTGTAAGGATCCTGTCTATGGGGAAAACACTAGAATTGAGGTTGAATAGTGTTTTTGCAATTTAAAACGATAGTTACACCAATTTAAATGCAATCTAACAAAATAATACGGAATAGAAATTAAACCCAAATGAAACACACGCAAACACAGAGATGTTTCAAGGGTTCGGATTGCCCAAGTCACTTCCCGACTTGTTCTCAGTAATCCTACGTCCCTTCCACCCGGATACCTCCGGATACTAAAGTTAGAACCCTAACTTGAGGTTTCCTTAAAACCCACTTGTAGTAACCTTACAAGTGAAATCGAACTACAATCGATTGACCTTGACTCCCACAACTTGGAAGCAAGCAAAACACTCTCACAACCCGAGAGCAAATTCAAATAACGAAATTTATGAAATATGAAAACAACACTTACAATCACCTATGCCATGCAGTAGAACTTGAAGGAGAAGAGTGTTGTGTGTTAGAGACTCTCTTGGAAGAGAGGAGAAAGCCCTTTCTCTTGACTGCACCAAATGCCTAGAAGATAACTCTTTGGTTCTAGATTGGAGAGCAAGAGATCAAAGATTAGAATTCTTAGGGCTTTGGATTTGAGAGCTTTTAAACTTGAGAACGAAAGCTTGAGAGATTTTGCAATAGCCTAGGTAACCTTTCAATGGAACAGTAGAAGGCCTTTATATAGGTTTCTCAAATCCACAAAACAGATTAGGCAAAAACCCTTTAGGAATCCGTGAGCAAAATCTCAACGGATAGAATCTGCGCTCGCGACAGTCGACTGTTGAATAATCCACAGTCGACTGTTGCACAGTCAGCAAGAGTAGGTGAGAATTCATGACGGTAACTTACCACGTGGACAGTCGACTGATGAAGTATAGACAGTCGACTGTTAAACCAACAGGCGACTGTAAATCCTTCTACAGGCGACTGGCCGAAAGATGGGTAAGTTAAAGAATTCTGGAAATCTTCTGAGATAACAGGACAGACGACTGATGAGGTTAAAACAGTCGACTGTTAATTAGAACAGGCGACTGTAAATCCTTATACAGACGAATGTCAAATACCCTGAGAATTTTCAAAGAGCTGAGTCAACAAATTGGCTCACAGACAGACGACTGTTGCAGCATAGACAGTCGACTGATCCAATGGATAGTCGACTGTATATTCAACATTAGTTGACTGGCCGTAAAAGACAGATCAACAAAGTTTGGGCAAATGACAGACATGCGACTGATTCACAACATACAGTCGACTGTCACTTGGACAGGCGACTGTAAATCGTTCATGAGTCGACTGTGGGAAATAAGACAAAGAAGCCCAAAACTAGATTGTAACAGTTTGTACATAACAGGCGACTGTAGAACAAAACACAGTTATTGTCACATCGTGTTTAGTCTTGTGTGTCACATCGTGTATAATTGAGAAGCTGTGACTAAACACAGGACTAAACACATATATGATAATCAATTATACACGATGTGACACAATCCCATTTAAAAATGCACTTTTAACATCCATTTGAAATAGTTTGAAATTCTTATGGAATGCAAAAGATAAAAGCAATCTAATAGCTTCTAATCTAGCTACGGGAGCAAAATATTCTTCGAAATCAATACCTTCCTCTTGCCGGTAGCCTTGAGCTACTAACCTTGCTTTGTTCCTTGTGATTACCTCGTTCTCATCGGTCTTGTTCTTGAAGATTCACTTGGTTCCAATGACTTGGTGACCACTTGGAAGAGGAACGAGCTCCCAAACTTCATTTCTCTCAAATTGCATCAGTTCTTCTTCCATTGCCACTATCCAAGAGCTATCCTTACAAGCTTCTTGGAAGTTCTTTGGCTCAATGGTAGAGACAAATGCGCAATGAGAGAGTTCTTCAATTCTTGACCTCATTCGAACACCCACACCAATATCTCCAATTATTTGGTTATGTGGATGGTTCCGAACGGTCAGATAAGCTTTGGGTATTCCTGCATCACTTGGAACATCTTCAATAATTTCGTTAGTAGTGTTAGTCTCAATAATCGAATCATTAATCTTAACATTACTAGGAGAATCACAAATAGCATCTACACTATCATCATCAACATGAGGAAAATCAAAATCTTCATAAAATGATACGTGTAGAGATTTCTCAATCGTTGAAGATGTTTTGTTGTATATCTGGTAGGTTTTGCTACGTGTGAAATATCCAACAAAAATTCCTTCATCGGATCTTGGCTCAAATTTATCTCGATTGCCAAAAGTGTTCTTGATAAAACATTTTGAACCAAAAACACGAAAATATTTTACTTGAGGCTTTTTGTCATAAAACAACTCAAAACAAGTTTTGTTCGTACGGGGTCTCACTAGGATCCTATTGAGCACATAACATGCCGTGTGCACCGCCTCTACCCAAAATTGTAGTCCAAGATGACTATCATGGAGCATAGTGCGAGCACACTCAATAAGAGTCCTATTCTTTCTCTCTACAACACCATTTTGTGGTGGTGCCCGAGGGAAGGAAAAGTTATGCGTTATCCCAATGTCATCACAAAACTTAGTAAAAGATTCATTCTCGAATTCTCCTCCATGATCACTACGGATAGTGATAATGGTGGATCCTAAGATATGTTGAGTATTGGACTTCTCCCTAATTGGTGTTAATGATGAGCAAACATAAATACTTGTGACTAATACCCTATTTTGCAGTTAATCCATTGCCTAAGCTTATTATGAAGATCTACTTGCAATGGATGACACTCAAAGTTGATTGAAGGCAAATGACATGGATTGGATGATCGTAGATGATGATTGAAGCTCCATGAAGACTTCAAGCTCATACGATGGATAGAAGAGAGAATTCGTCAATGTAATTTTCTTTTATCTCTTCTAGTATGTAGATTAGAAGTAGAACTTTGATGGAGCACTCACACACATCATCATTTCAGTCTTAGGACATCATTAGATCATTCATCCTTAGACTCCAATTCATTTCTTTAGTGATTGTACTTGGATTGTCTTTAACAGTCGACTGTTGAACGTTTTATAGTCTCCTGTCTCAAAAACAGTCGACTGTGTTTTGTTCTACAGGCGCCTGTTATGCACAAACTTTTACAATCTAGTTTTGGGCCTCTCTGTTTATTTCGCACACGCAACTGACGAACGATACACAGGCGCATGTCCAGTTGACAGTCGACTGTGTTTTGTGAATCAGTCGACTGTCTATCTTCTGCCCAAACTTTGTTGATCTGACTTTTACGGCCAGTCGACTCATGTTGTATATACAGTTGACTGTCCCTTGGATCAGTCGACTCTCTATGCTGCAACAATCATCTGTCTGTGAGGCAATTCATTGACTCTACTCTCTGGAAATTCTCAGGGTATATGACAGTCATCTGTATAAGGATTTACAGTCGCCTGTTCTGATTAACAGTCGACTGTTTTATTCTCATCAGTCGTCTGTCCTGTTATCTTACAAGATTTCCAGATTTCATTCAACTTACCCATCTTTCGGCCAGTCGACTGTAGAAGGATTTACAGTCGTCTGTTGGTTTAACAGTCGACTGTCTTTGCTTCATCAGTCGACTGTCCACGTGGTAAGGTACCGTTATGAATTCTCACCTACCCTTGCTGACTGTGCAACAGTCGACTGTGGTTTCTTCAACAGTCGACTATCGCGAGCGCAGATTCTATCCGTTGAGATTTTTCTCACAAATTCCTAAAGGGTTTTTGCCTAAAATGTTCTGTGGATTTGAGAAACCTATATAAGGGCCTTCTACTGTTCCATTGAAAGGCTACCTAGGCTATTACAAAGTCTCTCAAGCTTTCATTCTAAAGTTTTAAAGCTCTCAAATCTAAAGCCATAAGAATTCCAATCTTTGATCTCTTGCTCTCCAACCTAGAACCAAAGAGTTATCTTCTAGGCATTTGGTGCAGTCAAGAGAAAGGGATTTCTCCTCTCTTCCAAGAGAGTCTTCAACACACAACACACCACTCCTTCAAGTTCTACTTCAAGGCATAGATGATTGTAAGTGTTGCTTTCATAATTTCATAACTTTCGTTATTTGAATTTGCTTTCGGGTTGTGAGAGCGGTTTGCTTGCTCCCAAGTTGTGGGAGTCAAGGTCAATCGATTGTTCTTCGATTTCACTTGTTGGGTTGCTACAAGTGGGTTTTTAAGGAAACCTCAAGTTAGAGTTCTAACTTGAGTATCTAGAGGTATCCGGGTGGAAGGGACGTAGGATTACCGGGAACAAGTCGGGAAGTGACTTGGGTAATCCGAACCCTTGAAACATCTCTGCGTTTGCGTATGTTTCATTTTGTGTTTAATTTCTATTCCGCATTATTTTGTTGGATTGCATTTAAATTGGTGTAACTATCTTTTTAAATTGCAAAAACACTATTCAACCCCCCTTCTAGTGTTTTCCCCATAGATTGGATCCTTACAATTGGTATCAGAGCGCAAGGTTATAGCTATGGCATCCAACAACAACAACGTTCCTTCCCGACTTCGTACAACAATCACGATCGGGATGGAGCGTCCACACTTTTCGAAGGTCAATCTACGGTGCGTCCTCCACGTTTCAATGGCACTAACTTTGGCTATTGGAAGTGTAGGATGGAGACGTTCCTTAGGAGTGCTTCACTTTGGAGAACCCTCCACAAGGAGTACGCCGAGCCCACCGAAGAGGATTTCGAAAAATGGACGTCTTCCGAGAAATCCGCCGAAGTCAACAACGCTAAAGCAATGAATGCTCTTCATTGTGCGTTGGACCCGAATGAGTTCAACAAGATATGCACATGTAAGAGTGCATATCAAATTTGGAACCATCTCATCGTTACCCATGAGGGAACGAATACGGTAAAACTTTCAAAGTTATATGTTGCCGTGCAAAACTTCGATTTGTTTCATATGCTGGAAAATGAGAGCATTGCATCGATGTACAGACGTTTTACCGACATCACCAATGAATTGGAAGCCCTTGGCCAAACTACACCGAACCTGAAACGGTAAGGAAGATCATCATGAGAATGACCTCCAAGTGGGAAAGAAGAGCGATCACCATCGAGGAGGTCAATGATTTGAAGAATTACACAGTTGTGAATCTTATCGGGACTCTCATGTCTTATGAGGTAAGACGAGAGAACCGATTAAAGATTCGAGCTATGATAAATCCTTCGGAGGCCAAGAAGAAGGCTTTGGCATTCAACGCCAATTCAGCATCCTCCGATAGTGAAGAATCAGAGAATGAGATGGATTTGGGTGAAATGGCCCAAATGGCGAAGAAGTTCCAACGCTTCTTCCGCAAAGGTAAATTTCCCTCTAACAAACGATTTGAGTCTACTAATGTTACTTCATCTCTTTGCTTTAAGTGTAATAAGTCAGGGCACATCAAGAGGGATTGCCCAATGCTAAAGAATAAAGGGAAGTGGAAAGCTCCGAAGTACCACAAGTCCGACAAGAACAAGAGAGACAAGAAGAAAGGACTCGTAGGCAGTGTTCTAAAAATCGGCCTGGGCGGCCGCCTAGGCGGCGCCTAGGCGCTAGGCGGCCAGTAAACGCCCCGATTATGGCCTGGGCGGTCAATCTGGGCGTTTTTGGGATTAATCGGCCGCCTAAGCGTTCTGGGCGGTGTCTGGGCGCTCTGGGCGGTTCCTAGGCGGTTCCTAGATGGTTCCTAGGCGGTTTCTGGGCGTTTTTGGTAAATTGCTTAATTGCACAAGAGTATCTTTTAAATTTTATTTTGTTGCACACAAATACTCTAAAGTAGGTAAACTTGATTTGATTTAGTATGTATTAAATATTTGATGTATTTTAAATAATATTTATATTTATATTTATATATAAACGTAAATATATTATATAAAAATAAATAAAATAATTAAAAACTGCAAATCCGCCTAGGCCGATTAATCCCCGATTAATCCCCGATTAATGCTCTGGGCACTGGGCGCTAGCAACCCGAACGCCTAGCGCCTAGCGTTTTTTACAACCTTGCTCGTAGGTACATTCGATGACTCAAGTGAAGAATCATCAAGTGATTCCGATGATGAGAAGAGTGAGAGCGCTCACATGTGCTTCATGGCCCGATAGAATCCACTCTCCGATGAGAGTGATTCCGACATGGATGATACCGCGGTAACAATGGATAAACTTCATATTGCTAATGAAGAATTATTTGCTAAATTTCAATCTTTAATGCTTAGATATACTAGCTTAAAGAAATCAAATGGTAGCAATCATCTATTCCATGCATTATCAACAATGACACCATTGTTGGTACTTTAATTCTTGAGAAAGCAAACTTAGCTTCTCAAATGTCACTTTGAGAGATGAGGTGAATAACCTCAAATCTCAACTAGATCAAACACATCCTAAGGATAATAGTGATCTAGTTACACGACACACACAATTGGGTTTAGAGAATGATTCTCTTAAAACCCAAGTGCACGAGCTCAAAGCACGGGTGTCCACCTTGGATACCAACATTTCTTCTCTAAAGGAGAAATATGAGCTCATGTCCTCCAGTATTGTGAGATTCAATAAGGGAAAAGGACAATTGGATGATTTGCTTGCAAACCAATTTCCGGCCACAGATCGTGTTAGTCTTGGTTTTGTAAAAGCAAATGCATCCAATGATTGCACCTCCTATAGTGGTGTCACTATAGACTTTGTGAGGCCGTCCTCCGGTGCATCCACAAGTGGTGTCAAAGACACTATAGGTAGCAAACCTACCAAGAAATTCACCACTTCACCTTCTCTTTCTTTTGGCAAGAAACCCACTAAGGGTGGAAACCAAAAGAGAAGTCATGCTTACATGTACACTAACATTCATCCACGTAGGAAACCTCCTACTTCACAAGTGGATAATCATGACACATTTTATGCTCCACACCCACGGACACGTACAAAACCACACATGAGAAATACTCATGTACGTGCTCCTATACACCCGTATGCACATACTCATCATTCTTACATGTATGCTCATCCTCCACATGTCATGCATGATCCATATGCTTCATACAACATGCATGTTCCCAAGGATACATATCATTCTCGTATGTCATATGCATATTCGACACCACATTTCTATGCTAGAAACCATGTTCCTAAGAAGCATGCACCGCAAAGAAATTCAACAAGTATGCATGCAACTAGGAAAAGGACTCCCAAAACATACACCATTTGGGGTCCTAAGAACACTAGCCTAAATGATAGGAATGCTTATGTTGATTCCTATTTTCATGATGTTATTAATAATGGTAATTCTGTTGGGAAGCGGAAGTCCACTTGGACTTGGCTTCCAAAGGGCTAATCCCCTTGGACCCAACAAACATTGGGTACCATGAGCTTATGGTATATTATATAGGTACCCAAGAGAAAGAAGAAGAGCAATAAAGGTCAAACTAGCTCTAAAGGAAAATGATGGATTCTCGATAGTGGTTGCTCCAAACACATGACGGGAGATCCCTCATTGCTCTCCGAAGTGATTAGCATCAAGGATGGTGCAACAGTCACTTTGGAGGTAATCAAAAGAGAACCATCATTGGAGTAGGTATTGTCGGTAACCCTTCAAAACCCTTAATTACTAATGATTTCTTCTTAGTGGTTTGTGTCACAATCTCATTTCCATTAGTCAACTTTGTGACAAAGGTTAAAAGGTTAACTTTGGAGAAGGATTGTGTACTATTGTTGATTATGATTCAAATGTTTTATTTTCCGGTATTAGGCGTAAAAATATTTATTATTTGAGCTTGCCTAAAACCGTAGAACATTGCTTAGTTGCTAACACAAGTGAACAACTATTATGACATCGTCGTTTTGGTCATGTTCACTTCAAGCACTTATATAAGTTAGCTAAGCATGATCTAGTCAAAGGTTTTCCTAAAATCGCTTTTAATAAGAAAAAATTTTGCGATTCATGTCAAAGAGGTAAACTTAGTAAATCATCCTTTAAGCTTAAAGAAGGGATTACTTCTAAGCGGTCCCTAGAACTTCTTCATCTAGATTTGTTTGGGCCAACTAGAACCGCTTCTTTAGGTAATGCTTATTATGGATTAGTTGTCGTTGACGACTTTTCTAGATTTACTTGGGTTTCATTCTTAACTAATAAGAATGAAGCTTATGAAGAGTTTACCAAATTTGTAAAGAAGATTCAGAATCTCTTAGCCTCCACCATTATCACTATCCGTAGTGATCATGGAGGAGAATTTGAGAATGAATCTTTTACTAAGTTTTGTGATGACACCGGGATAACTCATAACTTTTCCTTCCCTCGGGCACCACCACAAAATGGTGTTGTAGAGAGAAAGAATAGAACTCTTATTGAGTGTGCACACACTATGCTCCATGATAGTCATCTTGGACTGCAATTTTGGGCAGAGGCGGTGCACACGACATGTTATGTGCTCAATAGGTTCCTAGTGAGACCCCGAACGAACAAAACTTGTTTTGAGTTGTTTTATGACAAAAAGCCTCAAGTAAAATATTTTCGTGTTTTTGGTTCAAAATGTTTTATCAAGAACACTTTCGGTAATCTAGATAAATTTGAGCCAAGATCTGATGAAGGAATTTTTGTTGGATATTCCACACGTAGCAAAGCCTACCGGATATACAACAAAACTTCTTCAACGATTGAGGAATCACTACACGTTTCATTTAATGAAGATTTTGATTTTCCTCATGTTGATGATGATAGTGTAGATGTTATTTGTGATTCTCTTAGTAATATTAAGATTAATGATTCGATTATTGAGACTAATACTACTAATGAAATTGTTGAAGATGTTCTTAGTGATGCAGGAATACCCAAAGCTTATCCGACTGTTCGCAACCATCCCCATAACCATATTATCGGAGATATTGGTGTGGGTGTTCGAACGAGGTCGAGGATTGAAGAATTCTCTCATTGCGAATTTGTCTCTACCATTGAGCCAAAGAACATCCAAGAAGCTTGTGAGGATAGCTCTTGGATAGTGGCAATGGAAGAAGAACTAATGCAATTCGAGAGAAATGAAGTTTGGGAACTCGTTCCTCTTCCAAGTGGTCACCAAGTCATTAGGACCAAATGGATTTTCAAGAACAAGACGGATGAGAACGAGGTAATCACAAGGAACAAAGCAAGGTTAGTAGCTCAAGGCTACCGGCAAGAGGAAGGTATTGATTTCGAAGAATCTTTTGCCCACGTAGCTAGATTAGAAGCTATTAGATTACTTTTATCTTTTGCATCTCATAAGAATTTTAAAATATTTCAAATGGATATTAAAAGTGCATTTTTAAATGGGATTGTCAATGTAGAAGTATATGTCTCTCAACCTCCCGGTTTTATTCATGAAAAATTTCCAAATCATGATTTCAAACTTAAAAAAGCGTTGTATGGGTTGAGACAAGCTCCTAGAGCTTGGTATGATCGACTCAAGACCTTTCTTTTGAATTTAGGTTTTAAAATGGGAGAAGTTGATTCTACACTCTTCATTAAAGATTATGAAAATGACATTCTCTTGATTCAAGTTTATGTAGACGATATAATTTTTGGTTCTACTAACTTTAATCTTTGTCAAGAATTTTCTAAGTCTATGAAGGATGAATTCGAAATGAGCCACATGGGAGAGCTCACTTATTTCCTTGGACTGCAAATTCGACAAATGGAGAATGGAACCTTCATACATCAGATAAAGTACACATGGGAGCTTATTAAGCGATTCGGGATGGAATCGTCGTCGAGCAAAAGGACTCCCATGAGTACTACTCCCATCTACACAAGGATGAGAGCGGAAAAGATGTAGATGTTCGTCTATATCGAGGTATGATCGGTAGTACTTTACTTAACCGCTAGTAGGCCCGATATCATGTTTTTCGTATGCTTGTGTGCTATATATCAAGCTAGACCAAAGGAGTCACACTTGATTGCGGTTAAACGAATATTTCGTTATCTCAATCAATCTCTAGATTATGGGTTAATTTACCCTCAATCTAGCACATATGAGTTAATCTCATATAGTGATGCCGACTTTGTCAGATGCAAGTCCGACAAGAAAAGTACTAGTGGCACTTGCCATTTTCTAGGAAATTCCTTAGTTTCTTGGTTTTCTAAGAAACAGAATTCGGTATCTGTAACGACCTGTTTCTATACGTACGTATTCCGTACGTATTTCCGTTACGATCTTCCATAACTTGTGCTATGTTCATACACGTATCCGTATTTCATAAGTATTTTGTACGTATCTTTTCTATTAGCTAATTTATTTGTATGATTGTTTTATGATTATTTCTATAACTCATATTATCTTAAAACCTTTTAATTATAAGAGCTTTTAAATTCAAACTTTGAATTAGTTACCATATAAGTTCTAGGAAACTTTTACGACATTTTGAATAACAATTAAATCATATTCTTAATTAATATTTCTTGTCCTTTCCTTTTCTTACCTGCAATTAAAATCCCCACTCTTAATTTCAATTATATGATTACGTATGTTTAAATCATTTCACATTCGAATTCAAAATCTCCTTCTCTATTTAGATGGGAGACCCTTTTTTTATGACAATAAAAACTCTATTTTAAATCACAGTTGTTCTTCTTGTTCCTTCCTTTTCTTTAAGTCTTTAAAGCATACCATTTCTAAAATTTCCTTTTCTTCCTAGCATTAATTCCTGTTATTAATTTCAATTATACCCTTGTTACTTCCGATTTTTCCTTATCTTTAAAACCGTTTAAATTTAAATTATATGTTTACATGTACGATATTTTTGAATTCAAATTTTAAATACTTTCCTTGTAAGTCCTAGGAAACTTTACCTTACTTTATGGCCAATAAACTCTATAATTTTAATGGTGATTATAGTTGTGTTTCTTGCCATGTTTATCACTTTCCAACCCTTCCATATTTTCCAACCTTAATTCGTTCTTTAATCACAGCCGCAAAGTTCGTTTGATTTTATTTTAGTATTTACTGCATGCCATTATTATTACTACTAAGCTAACAAGATTAAGATAGTTATTTTAAGTAAGCTATTATAAATTAGAAATCAATACACTTAATAAAAATTCAAATTTCATTTCATTTCCGACAACTTTTTTTCAAATAACTTTCTAATAAAACCTATAGCTAAATAGGAAGATTTTCCTCTTACTAAATTCCACTGATTACTCCCTAATTTATTATTTTAATCCACTTTCCTTAATTTCCTCTCACTAATAATTGTTTTTATTCAAATACTTCCTTTTTCCCTTGCAATTAAATCCCCTCTTCATAACAATTAATACTTGTTTCTTTACTTGTTCTCTTGAGTTTTAAATCTTTTATTTACAACAAAACCTTTCCATTTTAACATTTTAAACCCTCCTAAATTAGACTCATTTAATACTAAAATTATTAAATAGGATTTCAAAACGTTTCCTTCTATAAACCCTTTATCATTATTAAAGGCCTCTTCTTAAAATCTGTTTTTAATATTCATTTCAAAATTCCAATTTGAATTTAAAATTTTTAAATGTTTAAAATACTTTCCATGTTAGAACCCTTTTAATAGATTTGATTAGCCCTTATTTCCCCCTATTTAAATCTATTAATTCTTCTGTTCAAAAGCCTTCCTATTATAACCCTTTTATTATAATTATTTTTAAATGCCTACTCTTAAAATCTGTTTTAAATTTTCATTTCAAAATTCAAATTTGGATTTAAACTTTTTTAAAAACTTGAAAAACTTTCCTATTTAGTTCATATTAAAACCCATTGATTAACTCCTAATAAAACCTATTTTCAAAAGCTTTCCTATTTTAAACCTATGTTAATTAGCTTTAATTTCCCCGTATTATTCCTATTAATAAGAATTCAAAATTATTTCCTAATTTAAAAACCCTCTCATTATAGCAATTAAGTTCTTGTTTATTCCCATATTCTCATAAGTTTTTAAATCTTTCATTTGAATTGAATCCTCCCATTATTATTATTAAATCCCATTCAGACTCACAGCTGCCTATTATAAGTGTGTTTCATATTGTTTTCGTATGCACCCCCTCTTCTCCCCTACTAAACCAAGGCCTATCATACACCTGTATTATTTTAAAACCCAAAAACAAACTGCTTGGGCCGTCCTCCTCTCCCCCTCGCTCTCGCAAGCTCCGCAGCGGATCACCCTCGACCTTCCACCTTCAAACTTCCGCCCGTGGCCTCCTTCTTCATTCTCGCCACCCTCACAAATACCCATCCTCCCTTCTCTCAACCGCATCTCGTCTGCCTCCATCACCGTCCAACCCCCGCAACACACCCCTCCGACTACAGAACTCCCTCCCAACCGCCGTCCGCCCTTCGCCTCTCCCCTCTTCGGCGACCACCTCACATCTACCCCGAACACCACCAATGGCCTCCCTCTGCCGTTAGCTACCCTAGCCCGCTCAGACCACCCCTCTCGTGAACCCCCACCCTGAGTCTGACCGGCGCCCCATTTACGGTATGGGCGCGGTGTCGTTTTACCGCAAGTGCACGGTTAGTGTAGGGTGCGGGTTTATCGAACCCAGGGAGGTGGATGGCTTGAATGGCTACTAGCCTCGCATAGGTTGTGTGCTAGCTACGCTGATAATATGGGTGGAAGTGTAGAAATAAAAGAAAGAAATGTAAAAGACACGAAATGAATCCCTGCTAACACGGGCTAGAGCGCTCATGACACTTGGCATTTGACTTGATTCAGGGTGAGACATTACCCCAAAAGGTGGTACCTAGCGTCCATGGCCCGATATTCCGGTCGGTGCCAAGTACGCTAGGCCTACCCGGTTTCAGACGGTGGGCATTCCCATGTCCATTAACACCTTCTGCAACCGGGAGCATTAAGGCCACAATGATAACTCCCAACATTTTGTCCAAGCCGTTCCCACGCACGAGGACTCGATGTCTACACTAGGGGCGTGAGCTATGGCTAGGGAGTCAACCGCCAAGTTTATTCCCCCTTGGACCGATGGTCAGATGCGGTCTTTCTCCCGCCAATGACAATGAAACACCCCAGCGTAACCCTAATGGCCAAATAGGTCGAATGTGATTTCTATCAATACATCGAATCGGATCTTGACTGGACAAGACACCGGACCCCAATCCCCAACACAACTAGTGTGTTGCCATACGAATTGGACTCAGATTGCTAGAAATCCCCATTGACACATTTCATCGAACACATGCCATGCAACCAAGCCAAATGAAACAACCCAAGCATCAATCCTACTCTAACCCGTATTAGGGTTCATCGACACTACTCAATGGTGAAGAACACAAAAATAAACAACATAAAAGAGATACAAACGTTCACCATCAAGAAAACTTAACACAATACAAAACAATAGAAAATAGGAGGAAGAAATACTTATCTTGAGTTTGAATTTTCAATCCAATACAAGATTTATTGATCAAAAGACTTAATCTAACAGAGAGCCCTCAAAAGCCCTAAAAACTGTCAAAACTGAAGAAGAATCTCCCCAAGAAATGCCCCAACGTCTCTTAATAAACCCCCCTCCAAGCCCTCACTTTTCGGGTCCAAAAGCCCAGCAAAACTGTCAAAACAGGCCCACCCGATCGGGTGGAAGTTCACCCGATCGGGTGGAATAAACAGAGAGCTCAAATCCGCAGAAAATGAGCTCACCCGGTCGGGTGGATACTCACCCGATCGGGTGAAATGAAAATTCAGACTGCTGCCAATTTCAGCACACAGATGCGCTCTGAAAATTCCAGAAAAATGTAGAAAAATCGGATTTGGGCATGCGACCTATCGTTGGAAAGCTAACGATGATGCCGACGCTAGAAAAATAAGAGATCACCAAAAATCCCTCGGGAATGATAGCATATCTTCAATGAGTGCATCAGCAGCGCACAAAAGCGGAAGAAAAGGCCACCCGATCGGTTGAAACATCAACCGATCGGGTAAGCCGCTTGTTGCTTTCGCCATCGGGCTTCGAGAGCTTCAACCGGTCACTGAGGAGAGTGGGTGGAGCCATCGGTTCGATATTTGAGGCGATGCGGCTACAGATGAACCGATCGGGTGATATGTCACCCGATCGGTTGGAATTCAGCTCCAAATTCCCGAGAATTGGTGCGTTTGAACCGGTCACTGAACCGACCGGGTGACTTCTTGGCCGCTCCAACTTGTGTCCGGGTGGTGCATGCGTGCATCACCCGATCGGTTGGAAGTGACCAACCGGTCGGGTGAGGGGCTGAAAGATGCGATCTTCGTCGTTTGACCCCATGGATCACGCGTGACTCCTCCCGTTGCTCCGGGGACTCATGATATCGTCGTTTTATGTCCCATACACCGGTAAATTCCTGCAAAATAAGAAAAACACGGAAAAGTGAAAGAAAACAAGAAAACACGAGAAAACGAATACAAGATGGCGGTAAATAACGGAAAAACACGGAAGAAAACGTGCGCAAATATATGAAATATAAACGCACATCAAAATCCCCCAAGCTGAACTCTTCCTCGTCCTCGAGGAAGACGAGTGAGAGTAGGAGCTCGTAGGGAGAAAATAGAGAGAAGGAGAGAAAAAGAGAAAACAGAAAATCCTAAATCGCCCGTCTGAGCCAGCAAAATCAAAAACACACACCAAGCAGGCAAACGCCAAATCACATCACTAAATCAAGGAATACGAGTCCAGACAAGTGTCGTGGGCCCACGTGGTGAAGCGCGAGTGAGCGTGGTCGTGTGCTAGCAAACGGTGTCACTATCTACATTGTGCAATAAAGCTCGATATACACAAATCCAAGATATGACCAAAATATCGATTCGATTCGAATAAAGCGGTGAATATATAGCTCAAGCATGCATGAGAATAGAGCAAGAATCGAAACATATCATGCGTCACGGACTCCACAACTAGGGTTAAGGCAATCACCACACTATAGCCTAGATAATAGCTAAAAAGTTCCTAAGCCAAGTGTTTTCGAAAACGATGGGGGTTGAGATGATGTGGAGTAGAACACTCGGTGCAAACTCTCACCTTCCCTTTATTCTCGGTAAGTAGGAAAATATTCACACTCATATATTTTTTTGGGTTTTGGGTATTTGTATTTTTTGGCTTTTTGGCTATACAATTTTTTTTCTTTTCTTTTTGGGTTTTTATTTTCTTTTCTCCTTTTTTTGGATCTTTGGATAATGGGATATATACATGTGTACTCTCCCAAGTGGGAGAACGGTACACGACGAGGGGATTTGCACCAAGTAAAACAAAAAAGAAATCGGAATCTAAACACTTGGGCAAATGAAACTATTCTCGCTAATTAGAGCATGGGCTAAATGGGTTATCCTAGTCCTTAATTGTGGAATCCCGACACATGCGAAATGAAGTATACGATATATATATAGCATGCAGAAGCAGACATGAAAGACAAATACCGTATATTCAAATCGAAGCATGATAATCTAGGGGTCATTCCTGTACAGGTATATAAAGTAAAATCACAAAGTAGAAGCACACCAGACAGCTAGGTACCACGCACGACTCACAAAAAGCTAGGACCCACAGTGCATGAAATGCAAGAGGACTCGATATCCTAGGGTTAGTGAATGTGATTATCGATGCCATGCTAGGTGTGTGAGATTTTGTGGCAATTCATCATAGGGTTCATCTCTAGGAAAAAGAGATAAAAAGAAGAAAAGAAAGAAAAAGAAAAAGAAAAACACGGAGAAAAGCGATTCAAAAACAAAGAAAAAGACACAAATGACGCACGAAGTGCGACTCCCCCAAGCTGAAACTTGCATTGCCCTCAATGCAATAATAGTTTATACGGGAGGGCAAAGAAAATGGGGGGGTGCGCACCGACACAAAAAGTGAAAAACATGAAAAACACATGAACGAAACTGAAAAATAAAGAAAAAGAAACACTCAAATAAAAGATATAAAACACGACGAAAGAACACAGACACAGACACACAACAACAACACACGAAAACATGCACACAAATCGATTCCCCCCAAGCTGAACATGACAATGCTAGCGAAATGATATGATCAATGTGATGCATAAATATGCAAGGGGAAGATCGGAAAAGAAAAGAAAGAAATCAAAATGCAGGAGAGAAGGTGTGCTCATTCTCCTCGGAAGGGGATGTTGGTGAAATGATAGAAGGGCACGACATGAAGGGTTATTATGATGCAAAAGTAAATCCTAGATACGCTCCCCTTGCTAATGAGAGGAGACGAGATTATTCAAATCTAAACTAGAAAGCGGTAAATTTTTACACTACTGGATTAGGATACACCTGAGCATAGGCGGATCCAAGATCTGAAGTGGGGCAGGTAGCTGCTCTAACTGCTCCTTCTGTGGCTCCGCCAGAATCGTTGTGCCACGTGTGCCAATGGACCCGAGCAGTGCACCTCCAAGCATCCCTCGTAGGTGTCCACCTGTGACCTGCAAAGGACGAGGTGCATTAGTCCATGGTAAGAAATTATTTCCCAAAATAAATGTATCCCAGAGATAGTCGCCGGTAAATGATGGTAAAATATATGAAATGTGGCGAACACTCCCTGGAAATAGTATGCTATCCTCTGTGCTAGCGATGATCAAATCCTTGCTCTCCATGAGAAGTGGCTCTACAGGTGGTGACACACCGCAGCATACCTCAAGGAAAGTAGATCATGTGTCCTGCGAGAGATATGATGTGTCAAATATATATGAGTCTAAAGAAATAGGAAGTGAAAAGCGAGACTCAAAAGTGGAGTGAGAGTGAGTATGAAAATCTCCCTGGATAGGGGCAATATGCTCAAGTAGATGCTCAGCCGCAGAAGAAGTGGAGAGCGACGGTAAAGGTAGATGTGACTCGGGCTCCATAGAGTGGACCATCGTATCCAAGCCCTCATGCACATCCTCCTTGACGATATTCTCATGCTCCACCATCTGCCCGATGTCCTGAATGACATCCTCGTGGTTGACCATAGACCAAGGAAGAAGCAGCAACAGAGATGACAGTGGAGGTGGATGTGGAGCGGACCACTCGTATGTTGTCGTGGTGTCCGTGTCCTCACACACATCCTCCTCGCCGGTATGCATAAGCTCTGTGGTCTCCTCGGTGCCCTCGTAGGACTTATGTGGGGTATCCAAATCAAGATGAGAAGTCTCTCCCACAAATCCTAGAGACATCTCCCCATCCTCACTATCACCATCAAAAAATGCTTCGTCATCCAAGTGGTAGTATTGGAAAAATGGGGTATCGGCGTAAGATTTGTCTATGGGGGCCGATGAGATGGTGGTCTCAACCATGAAAGTGGGTATATCCTCTCCTTCGTCCCCTCTCATTGGTGCAGGCTCGATGATTGGTACCATCAAGTTTTGTAATATTTGGCATTGGTTAAACATGGCACTTTCAAGGAGAGACACGAGGCTTGATTCTTCTTGCATTGGTGGAGGGATATAAGGTTGAGAAAATGGATGGGAGGTGTTAGGGCTAAGGTTGTGGGAAAATGTTTGGCCTTGGTGTAGGGGGAGGTTCTCAAGCGTAAATAGGCAATCATAATGCATGTGCCCTACCATCCCGCAAGTCTCACAAACCACAACCGACTAAGGACCATATCCTCCCATCTGAGCATCAAAATTTGATCTCCACATGATTATATCAAAGATACCTGGACAACAAAAATAAGAAAACTAGAGAGGAGCGTCAATAGTACAAGAAAATAACAAAAAGATAATATAATGGTGGGGGGAAAATTTCTTGGTTATTGTATTTTTTTTATTTTTTATTTTTTTATTTTTTTTGCGTAGTCTAACGAACCCAAGCGAAGCTAATATCAAACCGAACGCCTCCCCGGCAACGGCGCCAAAAACTTGACCGGTGCCCCGTTTATGGTATGGGCGCGGTGTCGTTTTACCGCAAGTGCATGGTTAGTGTAGGGTGCGGGTTTATCGAACTCAGGGAGGTGGATGGCTTGAATGGCTACTAGCCTCGCATAGGTTGTGTGCTAGCTACGCGGATAATATGGGTGGAAGTGTATAAATAAAAGAAAGAAATGAAAAAGACACGAAATGAATCCCCGCTAACATGGGCTAGAGCGCTCATGACACTTGGCATTTGACTTGATCCAGGGTGAGACATTACCCCAAAAGGTGGTACCTAGCGTCCATGGCCCGATATTCCGGTCGGTGCCAAGTACGCTAGGCCTACCCGGTTCCGGACGGTGGGCATTCCCATGTACATTAACACCTTCCTCAACCGGGAGCATTAAGGCCACAATGATAACTCCCAACATTTTGTCCAAGCCGTTCCCACGCGCGAGGACTCGATGTCTACACTAGGGGCATGAGCTATGGCTAGGGAGTCAACCGCCAAGTTTATTCCCCCTTGGCCCGACGGTCAGAGGCGGTCTTTCTCCCGCCAATGACAATGAAACACCCCAGCGTAACCCTAACGGCCAAATAGGTCGAATGTGATTTCTAGCAATACATCGAAGTGGATCTTGACTGGACAAGACACCGGACCCCAATCCCCAACACAACTAGTGTGTTGCCATACGAATTGGACTCAGATTGCTAGAAATCCCCATTGACACATTTCATCGAACACATGCCATGCAACCAAGCCAAATGAAACAACCCAAGCATCAATCCTACTCTAACCTATATTAGGGTTCATCGACACTACTCAATGGTGAAGAACACAAAAATAAACAACTTAAAAGAGATACAAACGTTCACCATCAAGAAAACTTAACACAATACAAAACAATAGAAAATAGGAGGAAGAAATACGTATCTTGAGTTTGAATCTTCAATCCAATACAAGATTTATTGATCAAAAGACCTAATCTAACTACCCTAAGTCTCACAAGAGAAGGGGGCAAAAATCCCTAAAAAAACTGAAGAAGAATCTCCCCAAGAAATGCCACAACGTCTCTTAATAAACCCCCCTCCAAGCCCTCACTTTTCGGGTCCAAAAGCCCAGCAAAACTGTCAAAACAGGCCCACCCGTTCGGGTGGAAGTTCACCCGATCGGGTGGAATAAACAGAGAGCTCAAATCCGCAGAAAATGAGCTCACCCGGTCGGGTGGATACTCACCCGATCGGGTGAAATGAAAATTCAGACTGCTGCCAATTTCAGCACACAGCTGCGCTCCGAAAATTCCAGAAAAATGTAGAAAAATCGGATTTGGGCATGCGACCTATCGTTGGAAAGCTAACGACGATGTCAACGCTAGAAAAATAATAGATCACCCAAAATATCTCTAGAATGATAGCAGATCTTCAATGAGTACATCAGCAGCGTGCAAAAGCGGAAGAAAAGGCCACCCGATCGGTTGAAACATCAACCGATCGGGTGAGCCGCTTGTTGCTTTGGCCATCGGGCTTCGGGAGCTTCAACCGGTCATTGAGGAGAGCGGGTGGAGCCGTCGGTTCGATATTTGAGGTGATGCGGCTACAGATGAACCGATCGGGTGATATGTCACCCGATCGGTTGGAATTCAGCTCCAAATTCCCGAGAATTGGGGCGATTGAACCGGTCACTGAACCAACCGGGTGACTTCTTGGCCGCTCCAACTTGTGTCCGGGTGGTGGACGCGTGCATCACCCGATCGGTTGGAAGTGACCAACCGGTCGGGTGAGGGGCTGAAAGATGCGATCTTCGTCGTTTGACACCCGGGATCACGCGTGACTCCTCCCGTTGCTCCGGGGACTCATGATATCATCGTTTTATGTCCCCTACACCGGTAAATTCCTGTAAATATGAAAAACTCGGAAAAGTGAAAGAAAACAAGAAAACACGAGAAAACGAATACAAGATGGCGGTAAATAACGGAAAAACACAGAAGAAAACGTGCACAAATATATGAAATATAAACACACGTCAGAGTCCCTTCACACTTCATCCATCCTCCGCCTACAGAGGCCGCACCGCCCGTATCTTCTCCCCTTCCCGTACCGGTGAAACTCTCCCTCCTCCACCTCGCCAAGCCACATGCTTCGGATTCCCCTCCCCTGCCCATCATCCTCTTCCCCTGTTCGAAGCAGAGGAACCCAACCCGTGAACAACCCCCTCGAGTTCCGTCACCTCCGACGGTCAACCCAGGCAGCCCCGAGCCCGATCTCGCTCGCCGTTCCACCTGTAAGCTCGCCGCACGCGATCGCCGCCCGTCGCCGCTTTGAATCCGCCTACGCCGCGATCCGCCTGTCGCTGCGCCCCTGGGAACGCCGCCGGAGCCTTGCCGCCGTAACCGCTGTGTCCCGGAGCCGAAAGCCGCCCCCGCCTCCGATCTGACCTCCCGAGCCCAGCGCGCCATTCGCCGCCACCATTTTTGCCGCCGTGTGTCCCTGCGCACGAATCGATACAATAAGAAAGAGGGGGGGGGGGAAACGAAGAAGAGGAACGAAGAACAGAGACAAGAGACAGGGAGAGAGAAGGGGGAATATAAATGTAAGTAGTTATTATTATTATTATTAATATTAAGTTTTTAGTTATAAGTTATATTATTTTACAAAGTTATTAAGTGATTATAAGTATGGATATATTAAGTTATAATAGTTAGTCTAAGATATTTTCTAAAGTTATTTTTATTATATAACTTATTTTTAGTTAATAAAGTTTAGTTATTTTTGGGTGTTTGTACGTGGGTTTTACGAAACATCACTTATCAGAGTTTATTATTTGATACGGTGGTTAATAATTTATATGCATGCTTGCAGCCTTATAAAGGTATATTACAGTATGTTATCTAATGCACCTACCAATACCAATATATGTGAATAAACTAATGTATATAGGTATAAGTAATCTTATATGTTAATATATGACTATAACTTATATATATAAGTATAATATGCAGTATATTAGTGTTACCATAACTTAATTTTATATTCATCATCGCAGATTAAATCACGCTGCTCATCGTGATCACCAGGACATCGGAAACACTCTGTTCAGGCAAGTGTTTACCACCTGTAAGAATATTGTTTTCTACAACCTTTTCAAAGGCGCAAGTATTTTTATCGCATGCCAATTTTAAAGTACAACACAATCTCTTTTCAAAAGTAAGTTGCCTAATAACTCTTGAAATGACAGAATAATCCTAACGATGTATGCTTTGTTTTTACTTTCAAAGTGATGTTTTCATCTTAACAATGTATGTAAAATCTTCTTCTCGCTTGATGTGCCACTACTTGTGGAATGAATGTCTCTAATGAAATGTGATACTGGGCCCTTTGGGTAAATTACGGATATTGGGCCTTCGGGCAATACGGATATAGGCCCGCGGGGCATTTACGGAATGTTTGTCATACGGCATACATTAAACTACGGATTGGCTTATGGACACTTTGGGTGGGGTAGTCTAGTGTAGTAGAGACTGGAAAGCTGGATTACACTCTATTGGTGAACTTGACCGACACCTGTCCGGGTCGGTGAGTAGAGAGTCACTGGTAGCTCCCGTTGACTTGGGTGTGATGCTGGTCACCTTCCCCTCGGACACTGGGCTTGACACTAGATTAAGTACAGGTTGACACTCTTGTTTATTTCAGCTACTATCGTGATTGTATAAACCGTTGACTAAGTTCATATCATGTTTCACTTTGTACATCACAAATGCCGTGCCTTTACTTTGTGCATTACAAAAGCCATGTTTGCCACTTGTTACTTTATGTACTACACTTGTCACTACTTTTGTTGTACACACTACACCTTGCTGTGTTTGCTACTTGCACACTACACTTTGCCTGCTCACTACTTTGCACATTACACATCGTTTATGCTCACATGTGTCAATATATTACTATGTTTCCCACTTGTTGAAATCATATTGTGCCCCTCATCTCCTAAAGCTTTGTAACGTTTTTTTAATCTTGCCGAGGGTCATTTTATTACTAATGTTTTTTTAAATCTTGCCGAGCGACCCTCGCTGACGTATATTTCCTTGTCTGTGAAATATACGTTAGGTTTTGAGCAGAGTTCACAGTGAAGTTCACTTGGAGATTGAAGAAGGTGACCAAGGATTATCAGGAGCATGAGATCCACTGCTGAAGACGACAGACACATCGCAGCTTGCTAGAAGTTTACTATTTGTTGTTGTATTTCTTTCAGGTGTACTTTTAAATTCGGTGTAACTGTTTGTAATGTTGGATATTGGACTCCCCAGATTTGGTTTTGGATGATGAACAAACATAAATATATTATGAACTAACAATTTGTGAGCGCAGTTATGGAGATCGTCGCCAAATTCATATGAACATCTAAAGCGACGTCACAAGACTTCTCAAAGCACGTGATCGTATGCCCAAAGCTTCGTTGAAGCTTGTGGACCATTTTAGAAGTCATGAAGATTCGATTGAAGCTTTTGAAGACGGTATCGTCGAGTTTTATTTATAGTCTTTTAAGCTTCTTTCGTAGAATGTTAAGCCTTGAGTAGGTCTTACGGTTTAAATCTTCATAACGCTCATATCCTAGCTCTAGGATCTTAGTTGAAGTCAATACGACCTTTCCCGAAGCATCGCGCTTCGATTCGCGACTTCTTGTGCATGTTAGTTGGTTCAAGAAGAAGAACCAACCGACTAGATGGTGATCTAGTCGGTCGGTAATCCTTCTTGGACCGACTAGTTTCAGTCAGTTAATTCCAAGCTCTTTACTGTTTACAGTTAGTCGGTCTACGTTGACTCACCGACCGACTAGTTTATGAACTAGTCGGTCAGTGATGCTTCTTTGACCGACTAGTTGAGCTTCTACTGTACATGCCAATTTTCACCTGAGCTACTGTTTATCGTTAGTCGGTCTAAGTTCATTTGGCGACCGACTAGTTGATGAACTAGTCGATCAACATTTGTTCTTGGACCGACTAAATCTATTTTGTGTTCAGACTATTGTTTTATCTCTTAGTCGGTCTCAGTTGAGTCATCGACCGACTAGTTGTGAAACTAGTCGGTCAGTAACTCTTCTTTGACCGACTAGTTCTAGTCAGTCTGAACTTGATCTATTCTCTGTTCACCACTTAGTCGGTTCATGTTGATTGACCGACCGACTAGTTGATGAACTAGTCGGTCGGTGGTTGTTCTTTGACCGACTAGTTTGGTTCAGAATAGAGCCGTTGGAGCTTTAATTGAAACATTTTTCTCTCTCTCTCTCTCCTCTAACCTATATATACTTGATGAGCTGCATTCATTGCACTCAAGGCTGATATTAAGACAAGTTTAGAGATCAAAGAGAAATCAATTCCAACTCATTCAAATCTCTTTCTTTCCAATCTTGAATCTCTCCTCACTCTTATTTCAAAAGAGAGATTCATTGATTGTGAGCCTTCCAATCCAAGTGCTTGATCCTAGGTCACCTACAACCACATAGCTCTCCATCGCTGATCTACATCTTGGAGCTAGGGTTTGGTGCCTTCTTCTTCCTCAAAATCATCTTTGCCCTAATTTGTAAGTATACTCAAGGCATAGATATTTTGTCGGTAAGAAGTTCTATTTCATTTACTTTCATATTGTAAGTGTTTTACTCTCGGTTGTGAGAGTTGTGATTGTGATCCCGGGTTGTGGGAGTCACAAGTTCATTTGTGTATGATTTGACTTGTGAAGGTTTTTCACAAGTATTTCATAGTGGAAATCTTGAGTTAGGGTTTCTAACTCGAGTATCCGGAGGGGCTCCGGGTGTTTGGGATGTAGGATCACCGGGAACAAGTCGGGGAGACTTGGGTGGATCCGAACCCAGTAATATCATTTGTTTGCGCTTGTTTATCTGTTGTCGATTATTTACTATTCCGTATTTCCGCATTAATTGGTAGAGTTTGCAAGGTAATTAGGAATTAGCCTCTTAATTATTTTAAAGTACTATTCACCCCCCTCTAGTACTTGTGCAGTAGCTTAGCAGGGCATTACATGTAATGGCCATGCTAGGCCTTTAATTCTTTTGTGTACATGTAATCTGGAAGTCAAAGTTTTAATGATGACACCATATTTATGTTGTTCCGATTGTTCGCAAGCAAGAACCTGACAGGTAGTCATACACAGACGCTTATTGGGTTGGGGTTTCACCACTCCAGCCCAAGCGGGCCCGCTCGTGTCCTCGCTCCTAAGTATAATGGGAAGCGGGGTGTGACAGGTTTTAGTGGTGGCCCATGCAGGTCATGCTTCGACGAAATATTCGGAACAATATATATGTCATTATTAACTAGACTGTCTAGATAAACCTTGTACGCAATTGTTTACTTTATTTGTTGCAGCATGGCAGGAAGACGTAACACTCGACAGGGATCCTGAGCTGCAGGAAGCGGGGAGGACGATGAGCCAGTGATGAACGATGATGATTGAACCATGACCCATCATCGCACTTAATGATTCATATCATGTGCTTACCCTGCTTGTCGCTTCTCAGATAAGTCTTTCGCTTCTACTTTTACCATTTCATCTAACTTGCACTGTTACATTCTAAGTGTTGTTTTGATTGTTTCGATCCTAGACCACTTTTCTATTCAGAAGATTCCCTTTCCACTATATGTCTCTCCCTTCTTTATTACCCTGACCCTTCCTCTATCATGCTTTTTCTCGATCATACCTAACTTAAGAAATTCCGAGGACGGAATTTTCTTTAAGGTGGGTAGGATGTAACGACCTGTTTCTATACGTACGTATTCCGTACGTATTTCCGTTACAATCTTCCATAACTTGTGCTATGTTCATACACGTATCCGTATTTCATAAGTATTTTGTACGTATCTTTTCTATTAGCTAATTTATTTGTATGATTGTTTTATGATTATTTCTATAACTCATATTATCTTTAAAACCTTTTAATTATAAGAGCTTTTAAATTCAAACTTTGAATTAGTTACCATATAAGTTCTAGGAGACTTTTACGACATTTTGAATAACAATTAAATCATATTCTTAATTATAATATTTCTTGTCCTTTCCTTTTCTTACCTGCAATTAAAATCTCCACTCTTAATTTCAATTATATGATTACGTTGTTATGAATCAACAACTGAGGGGAGAGCCCTCAGGTCTATATTTATAGCCAAAGGGGAGAATACAAGTGGGCTTATACAGATATGGGCCCAAACACTTGGGTTGGCCCAATAACTCATCCAACCCAGTAAATACCCATTCACAACACTCCCCCTTATCCAGCCATAGTTGTGGACCCTGCTCATGAATGCTTCAGGATTCTGAGCCTGTATGGGTCTCACATGGGGTGGATACTTCAGGATCCTGAGTTGGTGAGATTTGCCTCGTTAAAACCTTTGGCTATGGAAAACCCAGTGGGAAAACCCATAGTTAAGGAAAAAGAGTACAAACTCTGCCAAACTCCCCCTGATCTGTACAAGCTCTCATGCTTTCAGATCTCTTAGGCGTCTCATTCCAATCATATGTACAATTTTTCTAAAGGTAGCAGTAGGAAGGGCTTTAGTGAACAAATATGCCAAATTGTCACATGACTGCACTTGTCTGATGTCGATCTTGCCATCTCTCTGTAGCTCGTGCGTCCAGAAGAACTTTGGTGAAATGTGTTTCGTTCTGTCGCCTTTGATGAAGCCACCTCGTAGCTGAGCTATGCAAGCAGCATTGTCCTCGAACATGGTAGTGGGCTCTAGGTCTCCAGTCTTCAGTCCGGTCGTAGACAAGATGTGGTGGATGACTGAGCGTAGCCATACGCATTCTCTGCTTGCTTCATGGATGGCAATGATCTCCGAGTGATTGGATGAGGTCACCGTCAAGGTTTGCTTGATGGATCTCCAGGAAATGGCTGTCCCTCCGTAGGTAAACACGTACCCAGTCTGTGATTTTTCTTTGTGGGGATCAGACAAGTACCCTGCATCAGTATAACCTGCAAGTGTAGAGGATGTTCCATTTTTGTAGAAGAGTCCCAAATCTGTAGACCCTTGGAGGTATCGCAGAAGGTGCTTTACCCCGGTCCAGTGGCGCTGCGTAGGCGCTGCACTGTATCTGGCAAGCAAATTTACTGCGAACGCTATATCGGGACGCGTGCAGTTTGCCAGATATAGTAGTGCTCCGATGGCACTCAGATAGGGAACTTCCGGACCAAGTATATCATCCCCCTCTTCCAGCGGCCGGAAGGGGTCTTTATGTGCATCCAGGGATCGTACCACCATAGGTGTACTCAATGGATGGCAATGGTCCATATGGAATCTTTGCAACATTTTCTTCGTATATGTGGTTTGGTGTAATAGGATTCCGTCTTTCTGATGTTCAATCTGTAAGCCAAGGCAGAATTTGGTTTTGCCTAGGTCTTTCATTTCGAATTCTTTTGTTAGGCTTACAGATATCTCAGTGATCTCTTCGGGAGATCCTATGAGATTCAGATCGTCTACGTAGACAGCTATTATCACGAATCCTTTTCCCTTTGTTCTTATGAAGATACAAGGGCAGACTTCATTGTTCGTGAATCCTTGTTGAACAAGGAACTCACTGAGTCTATTATACCACATTCTTCCTGATTGTTTGAGACCATACAATGATCTTTGTAGCTTAACAGAATAGACGTCCCGAGGTCTATCTTTCAGTTCAGCAGGCATTGAAAAGCCATCAGGAAGTTTCATGTAGATCTCCTTGTCGAGATTGCCGTATAGATACGCAGTCACAACATCCATTAGCTGCATATCTAGGCCTTCCTTTGCTGTTAAGCTTATCAGGAATCTGAACGTGATCGCATCCATGACCGGGGAGTATGTTTCGTCATAGTCTATACCTGGTCTTTGGGAAAATCCCTGTGCTACAAGTCTAGCTTTGTAGCGTGCGATCTCATTATTTTCGTTTCTTTTTCTGACGAATACCCATTTGTATCCCACAGGTTTGACACCGGTAGGTGTCTGGACTATTTGCCCAAAGACTTTTCGTTTCTGAAGCGAGTCCAGCTCGGCTTCTATTGCCTGATTCCACTTTGGCCAATCATCTCTACATTTTCATTCAGCAACGGAGTGTGGTTCATAATCATCATCGCTTCTGGCGACGTGAATGGCAATGTGAAACGCGAAGTCATCGTCGACGACTGTACTCTTTCTGTCCAATACCTCCCCTGTACGTACATAATTTAGTGATATTTCTGTTTCTCCCGGCAGTTCCTCTGCAGTGGATTCCGGGAGGGGAGAGGGTATGGACACGAGCTCGTTTTTCTGTGGGGGTATCGTCCCAAGGTCTCCGGATATTTTTCTTTTTCTTGTATTTTTATCCTTGGAGCCTGGTGGTCTGCCTCTTTTCTGTTGAGGTGCAGCCACTTCTGCTACAGGTGGATTGCATCCATCCTTCGGGATGTCAATCCTAGCTGGAGTATTCGCAGCAGGGATGTGTGATCTGACAATCTTCTGGTTGTCAGTGAACGAGTCCGGTAATCTATGGACTGTGTCCTGGATGTGTAAGATCTTCCAGATCTCATCATCACATTGTCTTGTTACCGGATCGTAGTGGGTCAAGCTTTTTGTATCCCACGTCAACATTTGCTTTGCACTAGACTTTTCGATGTCTAGGCCCATTTTGGGGAAATACGTCTCATCAAAATTGCAGTCTTCAAGGCATGCCTTGAAAGCGTCCCCCGTTTGGGGTTCTAGGTATCTTATAATGGAGGGTGAGTCAAACCCTACGTAGATACCTAGGCGACGTTGAGGGCCCATCTTGGTCCTCTGTGGTGGTGCAATGGGGATATAAACTGCGCAGCCAAAGATTCTCAAGTGAGAGATGTTTGGCGGCGTTCCATATGCGAGTTGCATTGGAGATAGACTCTGACCTCCTGAGGGTCTAATTTTTATTAGTGATGCAGCATGCAAAATTGCATGTCCCTATGCATCCACCGGCAACTGGGATTTCATCAGCAATGGTCGTGCGATCCATTGGAGTCTTTTAATTAGCGACTCAGCTAACCCATTCTGGGTGTGAACATGTGGCACCGGATGTTCAATTTCTATTCCCGTTGCCTGGCAATATTCTTGGAATGACTGAGAGGTAAATTCCCCCGCATTATCCAGACGTATTTTCTTTATTTGGTTGTCTGGGAAATGCGCCCGCAACTTTATTATTTGTGCCAAGAGCTTTGGAAAAGCTAAGTTGCGGGTTGAAAGTAGACACACATACGAGTATTTCGAAGATGCATCAATCAGTACCATAAAGTACCGAAAAGGCCCGCTAGGGGGGTGGATAGGTCCACATATGTCTCCGTGTATTCTTTCAAGGAAGCTAGGAGACTCAATATCCACTTTAAGTGGTGATGGCCTTATTATTAATTTACCCTTAAAGCAGGGTACACAAGGGAATTCTCCCTTCTGAAGAATCTTCTGGTTCTTCAGGTTATGCCCATGGGATTGTGCTAGGATGCGGTGCATCATCACAGATCCGGGGTGGCCAAGTCTATCGTGCCAAAGTAAGAATTTGGCCGATGTCGGACACTTCAGGTGCTCCGTCAGGTTTGCTTCCTCTCTCCGAATTTTTGTATGGTAGAGACCTGATGAGAGGCTCTCGAAACGTTCAAGAATGGTTTTAACTCCATTTTCTTGAGACGTTACATACAGTAATTCATTTTCTTTGACATTTGCTGTTTCCAAGTGGAATCCGTTAAAACGGATATCTTTGAAACTTAGTAAGTTTCTCTTGGAATTCGGAGAGTAAAGTGCATCTTTTATTTTTAGTTCTGTTCCATTGGGGAGCAACAAGGTTGCATTCCCAGAACCTTCAATTATGTCCGATGGCCCTGAAATTGTGTTTACAGGGCTCTTATATGGGATAATGCTATGAAAATAGCATTTGTGTTGAAGGATCGTATGTGTTAACGCGTTGTCTATTAAGCAGTCATGAGAGCATTCCATCTAAAAAAGATGAGTAAACTTTTGCATTCAGAAAAGCTAAATTTTATTCAACAGAATTGAAGATACATAAAAACTCTCATGAAATAAAGTGTTCATACAATGAAATGCTAAGATAAATGATAACGGGCTAATCAAGCAGATTGTCTGACTCGAAGTCTTTTGCTGTGAATTTGACTGCATTATTCGCAGCCACCAGGTTTGATTCAGCATTCTTTTTCTTGCTTTGTTTATAAAGCTCCTGGAGATGCACTGGGGTCCTGCACACTCTAGACCAGTGGCCTGTCATGCCACAGCTGTGGCACTGGTCTTCCCATTCCCTCTTGGGTGGGGGTGCATTGTTTTTCTTGTTATCATTCCTGCGCCAGGTGAACTTGCGCTTCCCTTCATTCTTGCGATGTTGTGGTGGGCCCTTGGCTCTTTTCTGTTGTCCCCCTTTCTGTGGTCTTTCTTTTCTTTTATTGTCCCTCTTCTTTTTGAAGGAAGAGGTATGGTGAGCTTCTGGTAGGGGGACAGTGCCGGGAGGGCGCATATTGTGAGTGGCGAGAAGAAGCTCTCTGTTTTGCTCGGCCATGAGAAGACATGACAACAGCTCTGAATACTTGGTGAACTTACGTTCACGGTATTGTTGCATAAGTATCGCATCTTTTTCATGGAAAGACGTATACGTCTTCTCCAGTATGCGATCTTCTGAGACTTTTTCACCACACAACTTCAGGCGTGAGGTG
This sequence comes from Scilla litardierei, assembly GCA_030789695.1. Lineage (NCBI taxonomy): Eukaryota > Viridiplantae > Streptophyta > Magnoliopsida > Asparagales > Asparagaceae > Scilla > Scilla litardierei. Next base: position 65,300,897 of record CM061135.1, on the reverse strand, counting down.
ATGCTAAAAAGTGTTGAGTTGTACTCAGCAATGGACTTAAAGTCCTGCAGTCTCAAGTTCTCCCACTCATATCTCGCCCTTGGGAGTATAATGTTGGATCTGGATCCTAGCCTAGAGGGGGGGTGAATAGGCTAATAAAAAATTCTCGTGCAACTCACGAGAAATCACACGCAGTTAAAGCACAACCAGAGTAACTAAAATGCAGACACAGAGTACACAGTAGATTTACCCTGGTTCGGTCGTCCCAACGACCTACTCCAGCCCCCAAAGCTAATACTAGATTGAATAGTGCAATATGTACAAAGTCACAAGTTAGAGCACGCTCAGAGCACCCTCTACGCCTCTACACTCGCCAGACTCTCAGTACCCCACACACAGTGTTTCCTCTCACTATCAATCCTAGCAAAGCTTTCTACCAGCTAGTCCCAAATTAGCTGGGTCCCTCTTGTCTAGTCCCAACTAGACAAGTCCCAAAATAATCACAAAATAGGTAAAGTTTCCCCTACAAAGATCTATCACAATTGCTACACAAAATAATAAAGTATTGAGTTTAGAAAGCTCAGATTGTGCAGCAGCGATGTCTTCGTCAATAAGCACTAGTCAGAACAAGTCTGACAGGATGTACAAGTCTCGGCAGCGGTTCCTCAAGTTGTGGCACGTCTGGTCTCAATCACGTCTAGCTATCTTTGGATGATCCTTTGAAATTTTGCAGCTTGTAGATGAATTTCTCCTATATCAGATCAAGTCTCTGTGGTCCTCAGTGGAACTTCAAGCATTGATTCGCAGCAGCAAAGTGATGTGGCCTTCAATAATTAACTTGTGCGTGAGTGCCCTGTCACAAGAAACCAAACACAAAAAAAGTCAAAGAGATCTAGTATTTAACACAATGACAATGAAGAAACCAGTGAGTAGTAAAACACGGCAGCCCTCTCTTTGCTCTTTAATTGTGTGCACATGGAGTGTCAGAAAGGCTACGACTTTGATTTGCAAACTTGCGGCTATCACGTGTGCACTATGTTTCGGCAGCTTGTAACTTTTTGATCAACATGTACTCGTGCTTGTTGCTTATTGGTGTGTGCAGCAGGTTGATGAACTTCGGCCAAGGACTAGTGTTCTCTTGTTGCCTGCAAAACAAAAGTATGTGAATTGATTAAAAAACACTTACCTCAGGTTCATGTGAAGCCTTGTAGCCAAAGACAAGTCTGTGCAATAATTGGCCTTTGTCTTTCTCTTCGAATAGTGATTTGAAAGGCTCAGCTTTCGGCCTGGGAGAAAAATATTTCAGCCTTGTTTCCTTCGTGTGTCTCTTTCCCTAGATGACAATTCCTCTATGGCCGGCCTCAGACTTTTTGTGCTCCCAAGAAAATTCGGCTGTCTTCTCTTGGAGATGTTGAATGGAGAACCAAAAATTAAATGAAACGCAGCTTGCTCCCTTTAAAGATGATTTGGTCGGCCACCTGCACAACAAAACAAAAGACAAAGTACAGATTCTTTTAACTTTGAATGGTAGAAAATTCATCCTGTGGGTTTCTCTTTAAAAAATGTTTTCATGGTCAAAAGTGTTGGCTTTGTGATCAACGATTTGCGCCAGGCTCTCTGTAAAAAAAAGCAGAGTCAAATTAAAGATGTGCAGCTCTCAAGAGATTTTTTATTGGATGCCTTGAGAAATTGTTAATGAATGGCTTCCCCAAACAAAACCGGCCTGATCTTTGGATTAAAACAAAACCAAAGAAAGGCACATGCCCTTTGTTGACCTGCAAGAGAACATTAAACAATTCAAAGAGGAAATTTGAATGGAGTCTTGATGCTGCCAACAAATCAATTAGACGTCCCTTTTAGAAAGTGCGGCTGAGCAAAAAAAAATTTCCGGCCTCCTCTCAATAAATTTTTGCGGCTCCTCTAAAGATCATAGCCTGAAGAATTTTCTTCCGTGTGATTTTGGGCCGCGCACTTCTTCAACCCTAGGAGATGGGTTTATATAGGGAGATGCTAGGGTGATGCGGTTGTGGGGAATCCTATTTTGAATAGGAGGTGGAGATTTGATTCTATCACTTTGCACCACAAATAGAAGATTTGATTTGAATAAGTTGGGATTTGATAGCAATTTAAGTTGGGTATGAATGGAAGAAGAATATGGAATGGGTAGACACAAATCCATCTAATTGATTTGATCAAACATTCAATTGATTTGAATCAATCCAATCTCCTAAGTAAATTTGACTTGGTCCACTTTTCTCTCCTTTGACCAAGTCAAACTTCTTTGTGCACACACAGACTCTTTCTCCCAATATGCTATACGAATAGCAATTCCTCCAAATAGTGATCGCCAAGCCTGAAACACACTAAGCACACACATCAGATATACCGACACGTTTGTCATCATCAAACCAAGATCCTAGATCGTTGCTTCTAACATATAACATCTCTCTGATGTTTATACCTGTCCTCAAGGGCGGTCCATAGCTCAAGTGGATCTTCGACCGTAAGGTACTCAGCCTTTAAGGTCTTATCCACATGGCGGCGAATATAGATGATGGCTTGCGCCTTCTCTATATCGCTAACATTTTCTTTTTTCGTCACAGCAGTGATGAGGGACTTGGCCCGCAGGTGCAACTTAACATCTAGCTGCCAGCTTAGATAGTTTCTGCCTGATGCATCCAGCACTTGAAAGTCAACGCTTGCAATTTTAGCCATTTATCTAGCAGAGCACAAACATGCATGAATTAATAATCAATCAGAAAGAACATTTTCATGCGGGAGCAATATTGAATGAAAAACTAAACGTGTGGATCGGCCAGTCCCACAAGAAAGAGTCCAAGAGTCCACAGTCCAAATTATACAAATTTGCAGCTTGAATAAAATGAAAATACAACTTTGGAAACCCCGTGGGTCCCATTTTAATATCTTCGTCTTCAAGCGTAGCTTCCGACTCCTTGGAAGTTGGTCTTCTTTCTTCGACATTTACATAAATTCCTCACTACAATTTCTCTCAAAAAATAAAAGAAAAGTGCGGGAAATAAATTGTGGGACTAAACGGCCGATCCAAAAACCACATTTAGCAATTCATGCAAGAATATTGTGCTCATCAACATTTTCATCCACAGACATTACAGGCAGTTTATTCATATGAGGATAAAGCGATATTTAATCACTTAATAATTATTTGACCACTGGGCAACGTCATACACCGTTAGGTTAGGTAACTAACGGCAGAGCGGTCGCAGGATCTTCCTAATTATTAAGTTTTTAAATAAAATGTACAACCACGCAAATAATATCCACATAATTTTGCCAGAGATGTAAAGCATGTCAAAGAGATTACGATGCATAGGTTGTAAAGTAAATGGGTTTAATCAATCAAATTGATTAAGAGCCCAAAATTAACATTTTCTTTTGTCAGAGGGAAAAGTCTCCCTCGTCATCCCAAAAAGTCCCCCAAAAATCCCCAAAACGCCCATGTCTGCCCGATATTTGTCCCGTAATTTACCGTGATTTTTCACGAATATTTTGCCTTTGAATTCCCATTTTAAATTAATTTTTAGGCTAATAGGTTGCCTTTTGAGGCAAATTTATAGCTCTATTGCCTCCCCCCAAAAATTTTTTTTGATGAAAATCTGTGGGCCTGAAGCCCACAGATCTGCTGTGGGCTTCAGGCCCACAGATCTGGCTTTTTTTTGGGAAATCTGTGGGCCTGAAGCCCACAGATCTGCTGTGGGCTTCAGGCCCACAGATCTAAATAATATATTTTTTGTGTGTTGAATTCTGTGGGCCTGAAGCCCACAGATCTGCTGTGGGCCTGAAGCCCACAGATCTGCTGTGGGCTTCAGGCCCACAGTTCTGCGTGTTTTTGTTTTGTTTTTTTCTCGGTTTAGGGTTTACAGGGGGGCGCCGCCGCCGCCGCCGCCCCCCGCAGAGGGGGGGGGCGGCCAGGGGGCCGCCGCCCCCCGCTACAGGGGGGGAGCGGCGGGGGCCGCCGCCCCCCGCAGAGGGGGGCGTGGCCAGGGGGCCGCCGCCCCCCGCTGCGGAGGGGAGCGACGGGGGCCGCCGCCCCCCGCAGAGGGGGGCGTGGCCAGGGGGCCGTCGCCCCCCCCCCCCCTCTGCGGGGGAGGGACGGCGGGCACGGGGGGGCCGCCGCCACCCTCTACGGGGGGGACGGCGGGGGCCGCCCCCCTCTGCGGGGGGACGGCAGGGGCCGCCCCCCCTGCAGAGAGGGGGGCGGCCACGGGGGCCGCCGCCCCCCCTGCAGGGGGGGAGCAGCGGCGGCCGCCCCCCTGCAGGGGAGGGCGGAGGCAGGGGCCGCCGCCCCCCCCCCCCTGCAGGGGGGGTGCGGCGGCTGCCGCCCCCCCTATGGGGGGGACAGCGTGGCCCAGGGGGGCGGCGGCGAGGCCGCCGGCGAGGCCGCCGGCGGGGCTTGATTTAGGGTTTGAAAGAAAAATCCAAAAACCCTAAAAAAAATTTGATTTTTGGGATGAATAATCTGTCGTTTTCAAGGCGACGATGAATCTCCATGACGATCTTGTGAGATCTAGGGGAGGGGTAATCATTCGTATGATTAAAAACTTTGTTTTTAGAGTTTTTACCTCTATATCCGTCCTCCGGATATAGCGACGGTTGCTCGAAGCCCTACGCGGATGACGACCCTTGATGGAGGAAGCCTTGCACCCTGCTCGTGGATCTCCCGTCTCGCCTTCGCCTTCGCCTTCGCAACGAACGGAAAAAATTTGTGGAAAAAAAAAATTTTAGAGGCTCGTGCTGATAACGTGTTATGAATCAACAACTAAGGGGAGAGCCCTCAGGTCTATATTTATAGCCAAAGGGGAGAATACAAGTGGGCTTATACAGATATGGGCCCAAACACTTGGGTTGGCCCAATAACTCATCCAACCCAGTAAATACCCATTCACAACATACATATGTTGAAATCATTTCACATTCGGATTCAAAATCTCCTTCCCTATTTAGATGGGAGACCCTTTTTTATGACAATAAAAACTCTATTTTAAATCACAGTTGTTCTTCTTGTTCCTTCTTTTTCTTTAAGTCTTTAAAGCATACCATTTCTAAAATTTCCTTTTCTTCCTAGCATTAATTCCTGTTATTAATTTCAATTATACCCTTGTTACTTCCAATTTTTCCTTATCTTTAAAACCGTTTAAATTTAAATTATATGTTTACATGTACGATATTTTTGAATTCAAATTTTAAATACTTTCCTTGTAAGTCCTAGGAAACTTTACCTTACTTTATGGCCAATAAACTCTATAATTTTAATGGTGATTATAGTTGTGTTTCTTGCCATGTTTATCTCTTTCCAACCCTTCCATATTTTCCAACCTTAATTCGTTCTTTAATCACAGCCGCAAAGTTCGTTTGATTTTATTTTAGTATTTACTGCATGCCATTATTATTATTATTAAGCTAACAGGATTAAGATAGTTATTTTAAGTGAGCTATTAAAAATTAGAAATCAATTCACTTAATACAAATTCAAATTTCATTTCATTTCCGACAACTTTTTTTCAAATAACTTTCTAATAAAACCTATAGCTAAATAGGAAGATTTTCCTCTTACTAAATTCCACTGATTACTCCCTAATTTATTATTTTAATCAACTTTCCTTAATTTCATCTCACTAATAATTGTTTTTATTCAAATTCTTCCTTTTTCCCTTGCAATTAAATCCCTTCTTCATAACAATTAATACTTGTTTCTTTCCTTGTTCTCTTGAGTTTTAAATCTTTTATTTAAAACAAAACCTTTCCATTTTAACATTTTAAACCCTCCTAAATTAGACTCATTTAATACTAAAATTATTAAATAGGATTTCAAAACGTTTCCTTCTATAAACCCTTTATCATTATTAAAGGCCGCTTCTTAAAATCTGTTTTTAATATTCATTTCAAAATTCCAATTTGAATTTAAAATTTTTTAAATGTTTAAAATACTTTCCATGTTATAACCCTTTTAATAGATTTGATTAGCCCTTATTTCCCCACCTATTTAAATCTATTAATTCTTCTGTTCAAAAACTTTCCTATTATAACCCTTTTATTATAATTATGTTTAAATGCCTACTCTTAAAATCTGTTTTAAATTTTCATTTCAAAATTCAAATTTGGATTTAAACTTTTTTTAAAAACGTTTGAAAAACTTTCCTATTTAGTTCATATTAAAACCTATTGATTAACTCCTAATAAAACCTATTTTCAAAAGCTTTCCTATTTTAAACCTATGTTAATTAGCTCTAATTTCCCCGTATTATTCCTATTAATAAGAATTCAAAATTTTCCTAATTTAAAAACCCTCTCATTATAGCAATTAAGTTCTTGTCTATTCCCATATTCTCTTATGTTTTTAAATCTTTCATTTGAATTGAATCCTCCCATTATTATTATTAAATCCCATTCAGACTCACAGCTGCCTATTATAAGTGTGTTTCCTATTGTTTTCGTACGCACCCCCTCTTCTCCCCTACTAAACCAAGGCCTATCATACACCTGTATTATTTTAAAACCCAAAAACAAACTGCTTGGGCCGTCCTCCTCTTCCACTCGCTCTCGCAAGCTCCGAGCGGATCACCCTCGACCTTCCACCTTCAAACTTCCGCCCGTGGCCTCCTTCTTCATTCTCACAACCCTCACAAATACCCATCCTCCCTTCTCTCAACCGCATCTCGTCTGCCTCCTCCACCGTCCAAACCCCCGCAGCACACCCCTCCGACTACAGAACTCCCTCCCAACCGTCGTCCGCCCTTCGCCTCTCCCCTCTTCGGCGACCACCTCGCATCAACCCCGAACGCCACCAACGGCCTCCCCCCGTCGTTAGCTGCCCCAGCTGTCATGCCCCGCTTCCCAAAAATGTGGAGGCGAGACGTGAGAAGGTCCACACAAACTAGAAGCTGTGAAGCTCCAAGTCTGATAAGCGTATAAAACACTTATTATGGCAAGTCCTTGCAAAGCGAAACGAAACAACAATGATAATAAGGAAATGAGACGACATTTTATTGAATCTCCAAATGTCCATAAACAAATTACAATAACGCAGAAAAGCCACCAGGCTAAAAGGAAAAGAGTCTAAGGCCCAAACATGGCCAACAAGGTATAACATACATACAAAGGTGCCACGCACCGACAACTAACAGGAATCCTAAACAAAGAAGTGAACACGAGCGGTCTCCAAGACAGGCCCCTGGTGTCCACTCACCACCACAGCAAACATCAGCATCAGCAACACCATATCCCCTGCAACAAAGCTCTGGCTCTGGGTCTAACATGTGACACCCAAAAGAGAGAGGGGCACATGTCAGCAAGTCTGGAAAGACTTATGCAAGGAAACTGAAAGTAACTAACAACCTAGCACTTATAATATTAAGCAATGACATGACAGTTTAGTTTGATGCAGCAGTTTAAAAAGAGAGTGTCACGCACTCACGATGTAGCAATCACTAAGCACTAATCACGATTCACTTATCACTATTAATCACTTGTGCACTAGAGATTTCGCCTGCTGGCCGGAGTGGCAGATCAGGCCAACTCGGGGCTCAGGTGGCCGCATATCTCTTACCCCACCCATATGTGTCGAGCGTTGGGGTTTCCAACTAACTGCGCTCGCTTCTGGATCACGAGCCAGGAAGTGTATTTGGCATAGGGGTGCACCTAGCCGGTATCCGAGCGTTGGGGTTTCCAACTACATGGCTCGCTTCTGGAACACGAGCCAGGAATATAATATTGTAGCGTGTGCTACGCAATCACGATGAATAATCACTATGCAATGACATGAACAGATATTTACGTACCGTTAATGGAAATTAAACATGACTTGGCAAGCATGATGAAGGTGACGGACCTAGCTTCGTTGTCAAGCTAGATCAAAGGCGTCCAGACAGCTATCCTTTCACTGTCTAGTCTCTTTTACTCTAAAGCAAGGTAATGGCCTAAGACATGGCCCAATTCGAAAGATAGCAAGTTTCACTTGCCTGGCACCGAGGAGAACGATCAACGAAGGCACATCACACAAATTTGTTATCTACTGGAATGGATCACTGTCATGGAAAATCAACGTTAGAATGGTAACTAATCCGTATTCACAATCGAACCCTACGATTTCTAATGATCCATTTTATTAGGGTTTCACAAATATCAAGTGTGGGTTATGAGAGTATTAAAGGAAGAATACTACCCGTGAAGAAGCGAAGGAATGACGCCGAGAACTACGGCGACGGAAGAACGATCCGGCTCAGATCTGGAAATGGGAAAAATCTGGAGAAATGGGTTTGGATGAGGCTTTTGGGGATTTGATGAGGGTTTGAGGTTGAGGAGAGGTAGGATATGTGAAATGAGGGTTTGGATGATGATGTATGAGCTTGGGATGAAGGTTAAATGGTTTGGGGAAGAAGGGGGCTCAATGGGGGAGAAATTAGGGTTTGGGGTGATGAGGAAGAAGAAGAAAACGTTTGGGGCGTATTTATAGAAAAGTGTGGCGGCTAGGGCAAAACTAGGGTTTCCTGGGCTGATTAGTCGGTCAAAGAAGGATTGGTGACCGACTAGCTTGGGAACTAGTCGGTCGGTTGATCAATGCAGACCGACTAAGAGTAAACAGTAGCTCGCTCAGGAAAACTGGACTATGAGTTAGTCGGTCTGTGAAGGCTTGTCAACCGACTAGTTTGAGAACTAGTCGGTCGGTGAGTGTTCATAGACCGACTAAGAGTAAACAGTAACTTGGCTGGGAAGATGATCAATGAACTAGTCGGTTGAAGAACAATGGCTGACCGACTAGATTACAATCTAGTCGGTCGAAAGATGTTCTCAGACCGACTAAAGATAAACAGTAACTTAGGGGAAATTAATCAAAGGAACTAGTCGGTTAAAGAACAAGTTCTGGCCGACTAGTTTCACATCTAGTCGGTCGGTGGTTGTTCTTAGACCGACTAACGATAAACAGTAACTCCTGAATTATAATCAAAGCCCACTAGTTGGTCCATTAAGGATTGCCGACCGACTAGATTGAGATCTAGTCGGTTGGTTCTCCTTCTTGAACCAACTAACGTGCACGAAAAGTGTCGATATAGAGCGCGAATGTCCGGGATGAATTCTAAGGTTTCTAGGATCAACCTATCGCTAAGATATGATCGACATGAAGCTCGTCACGAGTGACTTACTCCGAGTTCAATGATTCTAAGGAAGAAGCTAGAAGATCACATCAAAAGGAATGAAAACGAAAGCTAGGAAATCTCAACGAGATGAATGAAATCGAGAACTATGGAAATGGAAACCACACAAGGAGAGAACCCACCATCACAAGCAAAACACACTGATAATCCAATCATACAAAAACCAGTCGTTACATCCTACCCACCTTAGAATAAAGTCCGTCCTCGGACTTTCTAACATATATATAGTCGCTCTGGTAACTACCCTCAACCAATATCACATCATAAATTCAACCAAGTACTTTCATTTCGAGTGCTTATATATATATGCACTAGAAATCAAATATTACTACCACTACACACATATTTTCACGCACATAGTACACTCATACTTTTTATAGTCAATCAATTTCATACACGTATTTCAATCACATATATATAGTCAATATATTTATACAACAATAAGCACTTATTACTTACTATAAGAAAATAACCAAGCCTCTCTTATTTGAAAATAATTTCACATTTATTTAGTCATTCAAATACATGCAAATATTTCACCATATTTTCACCTCACATATAGTCCTATAACTATATATTGGTATAGTCACCCACAATCGTGTGTGTAACACAACCAAGCACAAACAACTCAAACAACATACATGCATCATCCATCACTATTCACCACCACATACAATTATACCAAAGTACATAGAGTATACCCACTCAAGCTTGAGTGAGACTCAAATCATAGCAGGACATTTATATGCGTAACACAGTATCCATACACATACCAATACCACTCCAAGGCATACACATCCACGTATCACATATTTTCACACCATGTCCATCCATCTATAATTACCATATCAACACATCCACTACATACAAGTTTAAGAGATGCAATAGTCGGGTATACCTCCTGATATACACGCATACGACATCTCATAAAACAAGTAGTACCAATCAAAATTATCATTCTGTTATCATACGTATATCACATCATACTCAAGCAGAAAATTACCTACACACAACATACAAATGCCAACACTCATACCACTATATACACACCACGAAATCAACACTACGATGACATAACCACTTAACTAATGGGCCCACCAACTATAACAAGGTGGACACAGGCGACGACAAGCTCTATGGGCTAGACAATAGGAAAGAACCGAACCTAGATCAGGACGAATAGAAAGATCGAAAAACATGGGTTCAGCTAGGACGAAGATAAGGAGCCAAATTTGGTTAGGGGAATCAGGGTAAGACTGTGAATGTTTAGGTGGAAAGATGATGCAATGATACCCTTAAGGAATACGTAAGGAAGGTAGTGTAAACAACATAAGTTAAAATACGTGAATTCAAAGACCGTTTTACTTCAAAAAGTCGGAGTCCTCGTTTGTATAAAATTATTTAGAGGTCGATAAACAAGTTGTTTGAAAACGAGTTTGAGACGAATATACGTAATAAGAGGAAAAGTGGTTTATTGGCTTATATAAAATCATCATGAGGAAAAAGGAAATCATTTACTCGAACATTAAAACATAGGTCAGAAATGTTATGCGGCAGCAATCTAAAAATTTTGGAAAATTTTTGAGATTCGAAGATTGAAATCAGATCAAGTATAGTGTGGAGAATTTAAGCGCATGCTAAAGGTTTTCCAAATCTTAAAACTGAAGAGAAATCCCAAATAAACCATATCGAAAATACTTTTAGAGAAATCCGGATTTGCCAACAAAAATTGATTTATACAAGATCTTAATGTACGAGCAAAACGAACGTGGTACCGATATATAAAAATAATTGAAGTCATATTTTAGAAATTATCTTAAAAGTGTGTATGGTGAATGGAAAGATAATATCTTAGTAGTATGGAAAGAGAAAAGGATATTTAAACTCACCAAGTTAGTATTAAAACTTTTAAACCGTTTTATGAAGGGTCTAAGTCAGGAATGATTTCGAATTAGTAATAATTTTTTTTTTACAAAAATCTGAAATATGGAAAATGTTGAGCATAAAATCGACTTGCTAAAAGCCGAAGCCCAAAGAGACTTGAAAAGTTTATTAAGAGTAAGCACGAGGTGTTTTCGAATAAAATTTTAATGGCACAAGTAAGAAAAGAAATTATGAATCGAGTTAGGAAAATAGAAATACGGTTCAGAATGAAATTGGTATATGAAAAGGGACAAGACATTTATATCGATACGAAAGTATATGCTGAAAATATTATAAACTTCTAATCTAAAAATCTCAACACAAGTTTCGATATTTAAGAACATAAATAATTTAAGTCGGCGAAGGAGCATGAAACCTTACATATATCAAAAGTGTTTCGAACAAATTTAAACTTAGCGAAAGAGGAACATCGAAAATACTTTTAGGGGAAACAAGGATTCGCCAAAAGAACGTGTTGGTATAAAAACTTTTGAAGTACGAGTACGACGAACCTATAATTGATATATACAAAAATTAGTTGAAGTCCATTCAGTTTGGAAAAATACCCCTAAAGGTATGTAAGATAAGTGGTTAAAATAAATTTTGTAGTTAGGAAAAAGGACGGTATATCGAACCATCAGGATAGTAATAAAGTTTAAAAATCGAAATGCGAAAGATACATTGTTAAAAAATAGTACAAGATAGTAATTTTAAAATTACGACCAAAAGTCTTCAAAATTCAAGAACGACTTTTAACTCCATCAAAATTTAGGGAGACATATTTAAAGAAGTTTAGAACAAAATTTAACTTGAATGAAACTTCAAATAAGGAAAGCATTCGAAAATAACTTTGGAAGAATCAAGATTTGCAACGGAAAACATTTGAAAGATCAAGGATAATTGTAATGAGGTGGTCACGTGAATTGAGGACAAGGGAAGTGGTTTATGTGAATTGAATGTGCCTAAATCACGATGCAAGAAAACCATGATGAAGATTTACAGTCAGTAACACCAAAGTGTAGTGACCAGGAAAGATTGAATCAGGGGGGGTTCTAATCATCGGGTTAACTAAAGGCCAAGGGAACCTTAACACTAAAGCTTCTAATGGGTCAGAATATATAGATCTCAGGTAGGTTCTAAGAGAATCAATATCATGTTCTGTTGGGCCCGAAATCGATGAACCCAAGCAAACGGCTAAAGAAACCCTAGGAGTCTATCATGACCAGAGCTAGGCGGGAACCACTAAGGTAACTCTTAGGACGATCAAATCAATCACTAACATGGAGTCTAACTAACAATCAAGGATCCCTAACTAGCAAGCACAAACTTCTAACTAAGTCTCGCTATGGTCCTGATCTAATGGATTCCTACTAAGCTGAGACAGATGCCCTAACACGTCTACCAGCTACCTAAGGCATATGAACGCTAAAAACCTAGACTCCGGGCTTATAACTTGGATATTCTAATTTATTTAATGGACATTCTATAATTATTATCGTTGTTCCGATAGTTCGCATTTGCAAATGGACCTGCATGGGCCACCAATAAAACCTGTCACGCCCCGCTTCCCAAAAATATGGAGCGAGACGTGAGAAGGTCCGCACAAACTTGAAGCTGTGAAGCTCCATGACTGATAAGCATATAAAACACTTATTATGGCAAGTCCTTGCAAAGCGAAACGAAACAACAATGATAATAAGGAAATGAGACGACATTTTATTGAATCTCCAAATGTCCATAAAAATATTACAATAACGCAGAAAAGCCACCAGGCTAAAAGGAAAAGAGTCTAAGGCCCAAACATGGCCAACAAGGTATAACATACATACAAAGGTGCCACGCACCGACAACTAACAGGAATCCTAAACAAAGAAGTGAACACGAGCGGTCTCCAAGACAAGCCCCTGGTGTCCACTCACCACCACAGCAAACATCAGCATCAGCAACACCATATCCCCTGCAACAAAGCTCTGGCTCTGGGTCTAACATGTGACACCCAAAAGAGAGAGGGGCACATGTCAGCAAGTCTGGAAAGACTTGTGCAAGGAAACTGAAAGTAACTAACAACCTAGCACTTATAATATTAAGCAATGACATGACAGTTTAGTTTGATGCAGCAGTTTAAAAAGAGAGTGTCACGCACTCACGATGTAGCAATCACTAAGCACTAATCACGATTCACTTATCACTATTAATCACTTGTGCACTAGAGATTTCGCCTGCTGGCCGGAGTGGCAGATCAGGCCAACTCGGGGCTCAGGTGGCCGCATATCTCTTACCCCACCCATATGTGTCGAGCGTTGGGGTTTCCAACTAACTGCGCTCGCTTCTGGATCACGAGCCAGGAAGTGTATTTGGCATAGGGGTGCACCTAGCCGGTATCCGAGCGTTGGGGTTTCCAACTACAGGGCTCGCTTCTGGAACACGAGCCAGGAATATAATATTGTAGCGTGTGCTACGCAATCACGATGAATAATCACTATGCAATGATATGAACAGATATTTACGTACCGTTAATGGAAATTAAACATGACTTGGCAAGCATGATGAAGGTGACGGACCTAGCTTCGTTGTCAAGCTAGATCAAAGGCATCCAGACAGCTATCCTTTCACTGTCTAGTCTCTTTTACTCTAAAGCAAGGTAATGTCCTAAGACATGGCCCAATTCGAAAGATAGCAAGTTTCACTTGCCTGGCACCGAGGAGAACGATCAACGAAGGCACATCACACAAATTTGTTATCTACTGGAATGGATCACTGTCATGGAAAATCAACGTTAGAATGGTAACTAATCCGTATTCACAATCGAACCCTACGATTTCTAATGATCCATTTTATTAGGGTTTCACAAATATCAAGTGTGGGTTATGAGAGTATTAAAGGAAGAATACTACCCGTGAAGAAGCGGAGGAATGACGCCGAGAACTTCGGCGACGGAAGAACGATCCGGCTCAGATCTGGAAATGGGGAAAATCTGGAGAAATGGGTTTGGATGAGGCTTTTGGGGATTTGATGAGGGTTTGAGGTTGAGGAGAGGTAGGATATGTGAAATGAGGGTTTGGATGATGATGGATGAGCTTGGGATGAAGGATAAATGGCTTGGGGAAGAAGGGGGCTCAAGGGGGGAGAAATTAGGGTTTGGGGTGATGAGGAAGAAGAAAAAAACGTTTGGGGCGTATTTATAGAAAAGTGTGGCGGCTAGGGCAAAACTAGGGTTTCCTGGGCTGATTAGTCGGTCAAAGAAGGATTGGTGACCGACTAGCTTGGGAACTAGTCGGTCGGTTGATCAACACAGACCGACTAAGAGTAAACAGTAGCTCGCTCAGGAAAACTGGACTATGAGTTAGTCGGTTTGTGAAGGCTTGTCAACCGACTAGTTTGAGAACTAGTCGGTCGGTGAGTGTTCATAGACCGACTAAGAGTAAACAGTAACTTGGCTGGAAAGATGATCAATGAACTAGTCGGTTGAAGAACAATGGCTGACCGACTAGATTACAATCTAGTCGGTCGAAAGATATTCTCAGACCGACTAAAGATAAACAGTAACTTAGGGGAAATTAATCAAAGGAACTAGTCGGTTAAAGAACAAGTTCTGACCGACTAGTTTCACATCTAGTCGGTCGGTGGTTGTTCTTAGACCGACTAACGATAAACAGTAACTCCTGAATTATAATCAAAGCCCATTAGTCGGTCCATTAAGGATTGCCGACCGACTAGATTGAGATCTAGTCGGTTGGTTCTCCTTCTTGAACCAACTAACGTGCACGAAAAGTGTCGATATGGAGCGCAAAGGTCCGGGATGAATTCTAAGGTTTCTAGGATCAACCTATCGCTAAGATATGATCGACATGAAGCTCGTCACGAGTGACTTACTCCGAGTTCAATGATTCTAAGGAAGAAGCTAGAAGATCACATCAAAAGGAATGAAAACGAAAGCTAGGAAATCTCAACGAGATGAATGAAAGCGAGAACTATGGAAATGGAAACCACACAAGGACAGAACCCACCATCACAAGCAAAACACACTGATAATCCAATCATACAAAAACCAGTCGTTACACCAGCCCACTCAGACCAACCCTCTCGTAAACCCCCACCCTGAGTCCCTTGACACTTCAGCCATCCTCCGTCAACGGAGGCCGCACCGCCCGTATCTTCTTCCCTTCCCGTACCGGTGAAACTCTCCCTCCGCCACCTCGCCAAGCCCCATGCTTCGGATTCCCCTCCCCTGCCCATCATCCTCTTCCCCTGTTCGAAGCAGAGGAACCCAACCCGTGAACAACCCCCTCGAGTTCCGTCACCTCCGACGGTCAACCCAGGCAGCCCCGAGCCCGATCTCGCTCGACGTCCCGCCTGTAAGCTCGTCGCACGCGATCGCCGCCTGCCGTCACTTCGAATCTGCCTACGTCACGATCCGCCTGTCGCTGCACCCTTGGGAACGCCGTCGGAGCCTTGCCGCCGTAGCCGCTGTGTCCCGGAGCCCAAAGCAGCCCCCGCCTCCGATCCGACCTCCCGAGCCCAGCGCGCCGTTCGCCGCCACCATTTTTGCCTCCGTGTGTCCCTGCGCACGAATCGATACAATAAGAAAGAAGGGGGGAGAAACGAAGAAGAGGAATGAAGAACAGAGACAAGAGACAGGGAGAGAGAGAAGGGGGGGATATAAATGTAAGTAGTTTTTATTATTATTATTATTATTAAGTTTTTAGTTATAAGTTATATTATTTTATAAATTTATTAAGTGATTATAAGTAAGGATATATTAAGTTATAATAGTTAGTCTAAGATATTTTCTAAAGTTATTTTTATTATATAACTTATTTTAGTTAATAAAGTTTATTTATTTTTGGGTGTTTGTACGTGGGTTTTACGAAACGTCACTTATCAGAGTTTATTATTTGATACGGTGGTTAATAATTTATATGCATGCTTGCAGCCTTATAAAGGTATATTACAGTATGTTATCTAATGCACCTACCAATACCAATATATCTGAAATAAATTAATGTCTATAGGTATAAGTAATCTTATATGTTAATATATGACTATAACTTATATATATATAAGTATAATATGCAGTATATTAGTGTTACCGTAACTTAATGTTAGATTCATCATCGCAGATTAAATCACGCCACTCATCGTGATCACCAGGACATCGGAAACACTCCGTTCAGGCAAGTGTTTACAACCCGTAAGAATATTGTTTTCTACAACTTTTTCAAAGGCGCAAGTATTTTTATCGCATGCCAATTTTAAAGTACAACACAATCGCTTTTCAAAAGTAAGTTGCCTAATAACTCTTGAAATGACAGAATAATCCTAACGATGTATGCTTTGTTTTTACTTTCAAAGTGATGTTTTCATCTTAAAAATGTATGGAAAATCTTCTTCTCGCTTGATGTGCCACTACTTGTGGAAGGAATGTCTCTAATGAAATGTGATACTGGGCCCTTTGGGCAAATTACGGATATTGGGCCTTCGGGCAATACGGATATGGGCCCGCGGGGCATTTACGGAATGTTTGCCATACGGCATACATTAAACTACGGATTGGCTTATGGACACTTTGGGTGGGGTAGTCTAGTGTAGTAGAGGCTGGAAAACTGGATTACACTCTATTGGTGAACTTGATCGACACCTGGCCGGGTCGGTGAGTAGAGAGTCACGGGTAGCTCCCGTTGACTTGGGTGTGATGCTGGTCACCTCCCCCTCGGACACTGGGCTTGACACTAGATTAAGTACAGGTTGGCACTCTTGTTTATTTCAGCTACTATCGTGATTGTATAAACCGTTGACTAAGTTCATATCATGTTTCACTTTGTACATCACAAATGCTGTGCCTTTACTTTGTGCATTACAAAAGCCATGTTTGCCACTTGTTACTTTATGCACTACACTTGTCACTATTTTTACTGTACACACTACATTTGTCACTACTTTTGCTGTACACACTACACCTTGCTGTGTTTGCTACTTGCACACTACACTTCGCCTACTCACTACTTTGCACATTACACATCGTTTATGCTCACATGTGTTAATATATTACTATGTTTCCCTCTTGTTGAAATCATATTGTGCCCCTCATCTCCTAAAGCTTTGTAACATTTTTTAATCTTGCTAAGGGTCATTTTATTACTAATGTTTTTTTAAATCTTGCCGAGCGACCCTCGCTGACGTATATTTCCTTGTCTGTGAAATATACGTTAGGTTTTGAGCAGAGTTCACAGTGAAGTTCACTTGGAGATTGAAGAAGGTGACCAAGGATTATCAGGAGCACGAGATCCACTGCTGAAGACGACAGACACATCGCATCTTGCTAGAAGTTTACTATTTGTTGTTGTATTTCTTTCAGGTGTACTTTTAAATTCGTTGTAACTGTTTGTAATGGCCATGCTAGGCCTTTAATTCTTTTGTGTACATGTAATTTGGAAGTCAAAGTTTTAATGATGACACCATATTTGTGTTGTTCCGATTGTTCGCAAGCAAGAACCTGACAGGTAGTCATACACAGACGCTTATTGGGTTGGGGTTTCATCGCTCCAGCCCAAGCGGGCCCGCTCGCGTCCTCGCTCCCAAGTATAATGGGAAGCGGGGCGTGACATTGTCATTGTCCACGACTGAAGCGGAATATATTACCGCGGGTCTTGCATGTGCACAAGTTCTTTGGATGAGACACACTCTTAGTGACTATGGTGTCAATTGTGATACTTACCCTATCATGGTTGATAACCAAAGTGCTATATGTCTTTCCAAGAATCCGGTACATCACTCCCGTACCAAACACATAGATGTGAGACACCATTTTATAAATGATTATGTAGCTAAGAAGGACATCATCTTAGAGTATATTGAAACCCAAAAACAAATTGCCGACATCTTCATAAAACCTCTTAAAGAAGATTCATTTGTGAGGTTGCGTGGAGAATTAGGAATTATGGGTGAATCTGAAATTTAGAAGCTCATGTTATTTGTCTTAACACTTTTTGAGCTCATATCATCATGTTGCCTATCTTGATTTGATTTATCATATATATGTGTTTAAGAAAGGCAATTGAGATTTATGTGATTTCATGATTCCTTTGAGATTGATCTTAAAGATTTGTGTTTCAATTGATTTATCGTATTACATTGTTTTTATGATGAGTTTGTGATTAGAGTATAGGTCCTAGTGTGAGTGTTCTTGTCCTCTGGATTTCTATCTCACTGTACATTTTTGGACCAGGACAGACGACAGTCTTTCCTTCGACAGTCGACTACCCTACTCTATTTTTCTCAGTCAGAAATTTGTATCTTTCGCACAGACGACTGATGACAATTTTCCAATCGACTGTTATTGCAACAGGCGACTGTCATCTTTGTCGAAATTTTATAGTGCTCCTGTCATTTTTGATGAAGTTTATTGATTCTCAGTCAGTCGACTGATGTGTATAGTACAGTCGACTGTCCTTCGGACAGACGACTGTATGTTACTCAACAGTCGACTGTCTGTCATCCTAAGCTTGTTTCTTTTCACTTCATCCAGTCGACTAACTTTTGTTCATCAGTCGACTGTCTACTGTTGTGACGGTTCACTGCTTCGATCTGAGACGTCCATTCTTTGATCCAACGGTCCAAATTATTTCGCCCTTTCTTATATACTTCAAGACGGTTCAGTTCCCCCTCGTCGTTTCTCTCTCCTTCGATTGAAACGCATCGTCTTCCCGCTCGAAATCTCCTGTAGATCTCTTTTCTGATTCTTCGTGGCAACTCGGTTTTTCCTCCCTCGTGTGGTTGCTCGTGTTTGCTCGCTTGTTGATCGATTTCTCGCCGAAATCGTGCCCTAGCTTGCTTGACCTAGCCTTCGATCATTCAAGTGAGTTCATGGATCCTTTTAGTCGTCTGTTTCCTAAAGAATCTTTTGATTTCCTCAATGATCCGGTTCCTTCGTCTCAACCAACTAATCCGGTTCCGACCTCGCCTCCATCTTCTGGAGAATTTCTTCATGTCATAGTCGGTGACCCCATCCCGTCTGAGAATGCTGCTGAACACACTTCTCAACCAGCTGATCATCCTCCTCGTTCTCCACCTTCCGTTCCCCTCAAAGATTTTCTTCTTGGTCGACTGTGTGATCGTGTCACCGCTCTAGAGAAACTTTCGACTTCTATGGACGAGAAGCTCAATCTTCTTTTGGAGCTTCAGTACAAATCCTTTATGTGTCATGATTTTCCCATCCCTGCCGAGCTTCAGGCTCTGGTTTCCAAGTCTGAGGACACTGCCCCTGTTCGTGTTCCTCCTCCTCCAGGCTTTGTGCATGTACCTTCCTTGGTCCAGACCCCTGTTGTCCAGACCCCTGTTCCTGCTCCTGCGGAATCGTCTGCCGCTCGTGCATCGTCTTCCAAGAGGAAGACTCCTGCTTACCATACTCGACGCTCTGCCAGGCTCATATTCCGTTCTTCTGGTCACCCCTCGGACCCCTCTGTCATTCACATTGACTGAGGTTGCTGCTATTGTTTTTGTGTTCACTCACCCGAAGACCTAGATTTTTCTTTGTGGTTTGTTTTTGTTTGGGTTGAGTTTTTTTTCTTCCGTATGATGATGGTAGTAGATTTCTGATGCTGATGTACACTGATATCATGATGTATTTTTTTGAATCATGATGTATGTTTTTTTGGTTGGACATGTTGATGTCCATCTGATGTGTACTCATATCGTCTTTTGATATATATATATATGACTTTGCTGCTTAATCTTATGTGTCACATCTTGTATAATTGATAATCATATATGTGTGCTGATTGTGATATTGTCTCCATGAATGATATATTCTCTTCTGATGTGTTTATGAGACAATATAGGATTTGATATTGGATTATTCATGCTATCTCTAATGTGATGCATTTTTGAAACTATTTTTGTTTCGTATATCTAAAATGTTGATATTGGACCTTAAATTCCTCTATTCACATAAGTATATGATGTGCTTTTATGAGTCTTTGATTCTATATATCTTTATACTCCTTGATTGTTGTTAGTTCTTATTTAGCACGATTATTGTTGTTGTTATTTACTCCTACCTTTTTGGATAATGCCATAGGGGAGAGAAATAAACATACAAGATTCATAATGAATGTGCTAAGTATGTTCTAACACTTTGAATCTAAGATTGAAGTTGCCTTAGATTCAGGGGGAGTAAGATTACAATGAATAGGGATTTTAATTCCTAGATTTCTTGAATTAAATTCATGTGTAACTTACTCATTTGCTTCAATTGATATGTAGATGCACTAATATTTGTTGACTAACTTGATTGGCATCTATGTAGGGGGAGTAAGTTTTCATAAGCACAATTATTTATCTTTTTGTTTATGTTTGTTTGTCATCATCAAAAAGGGGGAGAATGTTGAGTATTGTACTTCTACCTAATTGGTGTTAATGATGAGCAAACATAAATACTTATGACTAATCCCCTATTTTACAGTTAATCCATTACCTAAGCTTATTATGAAGATCTACTTGCAATGGATGACACTCAAAGTTGATTGAAGGCAAATGACATGGATTGGATGATCATAAATGATGATTGCAGCTCCATGAAGACTTCAAGCTCATACGATGGATAAAAGAGAGAATTCGTCAATGTAATTTTCTTTTATCTCTTCTAGTATGTAGCTTAGAAGTAGAACTTTGATGGAGCACTCAAACACATCATCATTTCAGTCTTAGGACATCATTAGATCATTTGTCCTTAGAATCCAATTCATTTCTTTAGTGATTGTACTTGGATTGTCTCTAACAGTCGACTGCTGAACGTTTTACAGTCTCCTGTCTCAAAAACAGTCGACTGTGTTTTGTTCTACAGGCGCCTGTTATGCACAAACTTTTACAATCTAGTTTTGGGCCTATCTGTTTATTTCGCACACGCAACTGATGAACGATACACAGGCGCATGTCCAGTTGACAGTCGATTGTGTTTTGTGAATCAGTCGACTGTCTATCTTCTGCCCAAACTTTGTTGATCTGCCTTTTACGGCCAGTCGACTCATGTTGTATATACAGTTGACTGTCCCTTGGATCAGTCGACTGTCTATGCTGCAACAATCATCTGTCTGTGAGGCAATTCATTGACTCTGCTCTCTGGAAATTCTCAGGGTATATGACAGTCATCTGTATAAGGATTTACAGTCGCCTGTTCTGATTAACAGTCGACTGTTTTATTCTCATCAGTCGTCTGTCCTGTTATCTTACAAGATTTCCAGATTTCATTCAACTTACCCATCTTTCGGCCAGTCGACTGTAGAAGGATTTACAGTCGTCTGTTGGTTTAACAGTCGACTGTCTTAGCTTCATCAGTCGACTGTCCACGTGGTAAGTTACCGTTATGAATTCTCACCTACCCTTGCTGACTGCGCAATAATCGACTGTGGTTTCTTCAACAGTCGACTGTCGCGAGCGCAGATTCTATCCGTTGAGATTTTTCTCACGGATTCCTAAAGGGTTTTGCCTAAACTGTTTTGTGAATTTGAGAAACCTATATAAGGGCCTTCTACTATTCCATTGAAAGGCTACCTAGCCTATTGCAAAATCTCTCAAGCTTTCATTCTAAAGTTTTAAAGCTCTCAAATCCAAAGCCCAAGAATTCCAATCTTTGATCTCTTGCTCTCCAACCTAGAACCCAAGAGTTATCTTCTAGGCATTTGGTGCAGTCAAGAGAAAGGGCTTTCTCCTCTCTTCCAAGAGAGTCTTCAACACACAACACACCACTCCTTCAAGTTCTACTTCAAGGCATATGTGATTGTAAGTGTTTCTCTCATAATTTCATAACTTTCGTTATTTGAATTTGCTCTCGGGTTGTGAGAGCGGTTTGCTTGCTCCCAAGTTGTGGGAGTCAAGGTCAATCGATTGTTCTTCGATTTCACTTGTAGGGTTTCTACAAGTGGGGTTTTAAGGAAACCTCAAGTTAGGGTTCTAACTTGAGTATCCGGAGGTATCCGGGTGGAAGGGACGCAGGATTACCGGGAACAAGTCGGGAAGTGACTTGGGTAATCCGAACCCTTGAAACATTTCTAAGTTTGCGTATGTTTCATTTTGGTTTAATTTCTATTCCACATTATTTTGTTGGATTGCAATTAAATTGGTGTAACTATCTTTTTAAATTGCATAAACACTATTCAACCCCCCTTCTAGTGTTTTCCCCATAGACATGATCCTTACAAGAGATTCTGAATCTTCTTTGCAAATATGGTAAACTCTTCAAAAGCTTCATTCTTATTAGTTAAGAATGAAACCCAAGTAAATCTAGAAAAGTCGTCAACGACAACTAATCCATAATGAGCATTACCTAAAGAGATGGTTCTAGTTGGCCCAAACAAATCTAAATGTAGAAGTTCTGGGGGCCTCTTAGAAGTAATGCCTTCTTTAAACTTAAACGATGATTTACTAAGTTTACCTCTTTGACATGAATCACAAAAGTTTTTCTTACTAAAAGCAATTTTAGGAAAACCTTTGACTAGATCATGCTTAGCTAACTTATATAAGTGCTTAAAGTGAACATGACCAAAACGGCGATGCCATAGTAGTTGTTCACTTGTATTAGCAACTAAGCAATGTTCTACGGTTTTAGGCAAGCTCAAATAATAAATATTTTTACGCCTAATACCGGAAAATAAAACATTCGAATCACAATCAACAATTGTACACAATCCTTCTCCAAAGTTAACCTTGTAACCTTTGTCACAAAGTTGACTAATGGAAATGAGATTGTGAGATCGAACTACAATCGATTGACCTTGACTCCCACAACTTGGGAGCAAGCAAAACACTCTCACAACCAGAGAGCAAATTCAAATAACGAAAGTTATGAAATATGAAAACAACACTTACAATCACCTTTGCCTTGAAGCAGAACTTGAAGGAGAAGAATGTTGTGTGTTGGAGACTCTATTGGAAGACAGGAGAAAGCTCTTTCTCTTGACTGCACCAAATGCCTAGAAGATAACTCTTTGGTTCTAGGTTGGAGAGCAAGAGATCAAAGATTGGAATTCTTAGGGCTTTGGATTTGAGAGCTTTTAAACTTGAGAATGAAAGCTTAAGAGATTTTGCAATAGCCTAGGTAACCTTTCAATGGAACAGTAGAAGGCTCTTATATAGGTTCCTCAAATCCACAAAACAGATTAGGCAAAACCCCTTTAGGAATCCGTGAGAAAAATCTCAACGGATAGAATCTGCACTCGCAACAGCCGACTGTTGAATAATCCACAGTCGACTGTGGCACAGTTAGCAAGGGTAGGTGAGAATTCATAACGGTAACTTACCACGTGGACAGTCGACTGATGAAGCATATGTAATGCCCTGCTAAGCTACTACACAAGTACTAGAGGGGGGGTGAATAGTACTTTAAAATAATTAAGAGGCTTATTCCTAATTACCTTGCAAACTCTACCAATTAATGCAGAAATGCGGAATAGTAAATAATCGACAACAAATAAACAATCGCAAACAAATGATATTACTGGGTTCGGATCCACCCAAATCTCTCCGACTTGTTCCCGGTGATCCTACGTCCCAAACACCTAGATCCCCTCCGGATACTCAAGTTAGAAACCCTAACTCAAGATTTCCACTATGAAATACTTGTGAAAAACCTTCACAAGTCAAATCATACACAAAGAAATTTGTGACTCCCACAACACGGGATCACAACCACTCTCACAACCGAGAGTGAACCAATTACAATATGAAAGTAAATGAAACAAAACTTCTTACCGACAAAATACCTATGCCTTGAGTAATACTTACGAATTAGGGCAAAGATGATTTTGAGGAAGAAGAAGAGGCACCAAACCCTAGCTCCAAGATGTAGATCAGCGATGGAGAGCTATGGGGATGTTGGTGACCTAGGATCAAGCACTTGGCTTGGAAGGCTTCACACACAATGAATCTCTCTTTGGAAGTAAGAGTGGGGAGAGATTATTGAATGGAATGAAAGAGCTTTGAATGAGCTTTGAATGATTTCTCTTGATCTCTAAACTTGCAATAATATCAGCCTTGGGTGCAATGAATGCAGCCCATCAAGTATATATAGGTTAGAGGAGATAGAGAGAGAGAGAGAGAAAAACGTTTCAATTAAAGCTCCAACGGCTCTTTTCTGAACCCAACTAGTCGGTCAAAGAACAACCACCGACCGACTAGTTCATCAACTAGTCGGTCGGTCAATCAACGTATATCGACTAATGAGTGAACAGAGAAAAGGTCGAAGTTCAGACAACAGGAACTAGTCGGTCCAAGAAGAGTAGCTGACCGACTAGTTTCACAACTAGTCGGTCGATTACTCAACAGAGACCGACTAAGAGATAAAACTGAAGTCTGAGCACAAATTGATTTAGTCGGTCCAAGAACAAATGTTGATCGACTAGTTCATCAACTAGTCGATCTCCAAATGTGCATAGACCGACTAACGATAAACAGTAAGTTAGGTGAAAATTGGCATGTACAGTAAAGCTCAACTAGTCGGTCACAGAAGCATCACTGACCGACTAGTTCACAAACTAGTCGGTCGGTGAGTCAACGTAGACCGACTAACTGTAAACAGTAAAGAGCTAAGAATTAACTGACTGAAACTAGTCGGTCCAAGAAGCTTTGCCGACCGACTAGATCACCATCTAGTCGGTCAGTTCTTCTTCTTGAACCAACTAACATGCACAAGAAGTCCCGAATCAAAGCGCGAAGCTTCGGGAAGGATTGTATGGACTTCAACTAAGATCCTAGAGTTAAGATATGAGCGTTATGAAGATTTAAACCGTAAGACCTACTCAAGGCTTAACATTCTACGAAAGAAGCTTAAAGACTATAAAATATAACTTGACGATACCGTCTTCAAAAGCTTCAATCGAATCTTCATGACTTCCAAAATGGTCCATAAGCTTCAACGAAGCTTTAGGCATACGATCATGCGCTTTGAGAAGTCTTGAGACGTCACTTTGGATGTTCATATGAATTTGGCGACGATCTCCATAACTGCGCTCACAAATTGTTAGTTCACGATATATTTATGTTTGTTCATCATCCAAAACCAAATCCGGGGAGTCCAATATCCAACATTCTCCCCCTTTTGGTGATGACAAACCAACATAAATAATAATAAAAAATAATGATTCAAATGTAATTTACTTACTCCCCCTGCATTGATGACACGTTAATTCCAAATTAAACATTAATAATACGCATCAAGCAGACGAGTAAAGTATATAAATGATAATCGATTATTGAAATATCGAATACCAAATGTTGGTTATTGAAATATCGGATTTGAAAATCCACTTATATATCTTAACTCCCCCTGAATCTAACATATCAAATTAGATTCTTGGAATAATGCTTTAAATTATCATTTAGCACATCGTTATTATTATATCTCTCCCCCTTTGGCATTAGCAAAAAGAGCGGGAGGAGATCAACGACAACAACAATGGCTACAAATAAAAGCACGTGAGTCGTAGAATACGACGATGGTTCAAGTGACACCAAATAAAAATACGAATAAAATCAAAGCGTGTCAGTGAGACCAAAGTCGAAAATCGATGAATAAAATCATCAAAAACTCAAATCAATTTTACGGATTGAGTTATGGAATATACTCTCCAATATCAACATTCTTGGTTAATTTAGTGCATGGAAAACAATTCTATGTTTCCATAGAAGAAATTTCTATTAAACCAAGAATTTTCGTCGAGCGACGAAATCAAGACATCAGAGACATAAAAATTATATAATGTACACAATAGAACGAAATGTCAACCGCGATGTATATATATAAAAATATGAACCAGAGTACATCAAAAATATACATCACTGACATACAAAACATCGATCCAACGATCGGGGCACAAAATACAGCATCATATCACACAGATATCAGAGTGTCACACAACATACAACATCATCAAAATACATCAAAATACATCATCAAAATGATCCAAAAATCAATCACAGCCACCCTCACTATCCTACCCAATCTCTCTCACAACAAGATATCTCATCTAATGTGCATCGGGGGAGGCCTCAAAGAAGCTCAAGAGGCAGCGAGAGGATCTGAAGCAACTGCAGGCACTGCAGGAGCGGAGGTGGTCACTGGATCAGCTGGAATCTCAACGGGAGCGACGACAGATGAAGTCTCAGGCACGGCAGGAGAGACAATCTCAGAAGCAGCAGCAGTAGTGGCCTCGGGAGCACCAGTCGTAGTGTCCACCGCAGGTGTGGTGGCAACAGGAGTACTCTTGGGGTCACCAGTAGATGAGACAGCAGTAGCACCAGAAGTGCCCTCGGGGGCACGAGTAGAAGCACGAACAAGCTCCTCAAGCTCCTCCTCATCCAACTCCTCATCCTCAGAAACTGGAGGAGGGATCTCAATCCCAAAGTGTGAGGCAATACGAGCAAGAATCTCCTCAGTATGAGCATACCGAGACTCCACACGTCTGATCGAACGTGCGAGCTCTTCAAGAGTGGTAGAGGGAGCAGCTGAGGCAGACGCGGAGGCAGACGCTGAAGGTGTCGTCCTTTGAACATGACGGAGTGCCGTAAGAGACTTCTTGACGGCCGTCGCGTTTAGAGGAGGACCAAGTGGACGCTCATCGTCACGAGGAAGTGTGACACGGAAGTGGCGAAAAACAAGGGTCAACAAGCACGGGAACAGGATGTGAGCCGACTTCGTGGACTTGCGAATACACTCGAAAGAATCCATCTTATCGAGTATAATGCGAGCCCAGTTAATCGAGCTCCCCATGAAAATAGCATAGATCAGCTTCAAGAAAGGCTGGGACGGTAGAGATGAGGAGCCGTACTTGGGAAGCAAGCACGACTTCAGAATCAAATTCAGGACCCATGCATTAGGCTTGAAGGATTTGGAGGGAACGCCAATCATGGCGGGAGGAATCTGATGGAAAATCTCAGAAAGGATGGTCTGATCGAGGGAAGATATATCATCAACAGAAATGTCAGAGGGGAGGAGGCCAGACGAGGAGATACCCAAAATCTCTCCTAAGATGTCTGTCGTGAGGACTATAGGAGTCCCCAAAACAGTCGTCTCAATCGAGTGGGTCTCGTCGTACTGACCCCGGACGCGGTTGGCATATAAAAGTTTCACTAGGCGAGGGTAGGGGTGTGGGTTCGCCTTCGGGTCATATCGACGGTAATCGAGAAGACCGGACGACGAAAGAAGATCGGCGAGGCCTAGGAAGTCACTAAACTAGACGAAATGCTCCAGAAGCAGTGGGCAATGTTCGATACGGTTGTAAGCCGCGAGACACATAGGGTCGTCGTGACACAACGAGATATCGACACCGCCAACCGGCATCGGAGCCTTTCCCTTAGGCTTTCGAGTGGAAGTACGGGGACGGGAGTTAGACTCAGGATGCCTAGGAGGAGTGGGTTCCCTATGAGTCTCAGTCTCGGGAATGAACTCGGTGTCGGAATCGGTAGGTGTATGGAAAGAGGAGGGAGATGCAAGTTCCTTGGTCTTGGGCTTAGGTTTGGGCTTGGGTTTGGGTTGAGCACGGGGCTTCGCTTTTGTCGTCCTCTTACGCTTAAGAGGAGGCGAAGACGAAGAGGGTTCGGTAGGCTTCGAACGGCGTTTCGGAGGAGAGGGGTCCGAGGGTGGCGAATCGACGGTCATGGGCGAAGGGCCAAAGGGAGTGATCGGGATACGTGTACGAGCCATAATCGAGGCATGACACGTCGCAATCAAATGAGATAACCCTAGACACAAACCCTAGAAATCGAAAAAAAAACTAGAAACCCTAACCGAAATCTAAGGAAACCTAACCCTAGAAAGCTAACCCTAACCCTAGGAAGCTAGAAGAGGGAGGGAGAGAGATCACCTAGGGAAGTTGACGGACAGACGGCCGGAGTTGGACGGAGAGGTGGCCGGAAAACGACGGAAAGGGAGGGTGGAAGTCGAAAGGTCGGGGGGGTTTCGAGCTGAGAGAGGGGTTTTGATCGACTAGAAATGAAAATAGTCGGTCGAAATGAGGTTTTAATCGGTCGGAATGCGAAAAGACACTTCAGTCCCCGTCACAACTAGTCGGTCACAGTTCAAGCACTTACCGACTAGATTACGATCTAGTCGGTCGGTCAATGAGCTTGAACCGACTAGTTGCAAACAGTGGCTGAACCCAATTTAACTGACAAGAATTAGTCGGTCTGAGTTCATTTACTGACCGACTAGATCTCAATCTAGTCGGTCGGTCAATGAACATGAACCGACTAAGGAGGTCCAAAAAATTTTAGAATTTGAAATTTTGATTTCTCTCATAATCGCACATCGACGAAACATCAAAACACTCTCATTAATCATTATACTACCTAATTAAACATCGAAAATCTGAAATTTGACGATTACGTACAAATCGAGCGAAAATTCCGAAAACTTCAACAAAAATCCAGAAAATTTCAATTAATCTAGCATGAGCAAATATACGGAATTGAATAGCATGCAAGATTATTGAACATAACATGAATCCTAAATCTCGGATTCACCCATAATCCCCAATTCTCGACGCAACCGCACAAAGGAGTCCTCCTTTAGGGGTTTCGTGAAAATATCGGCGATTTGCTTCTGGGTTTCAACGTACACTAATATGATGTCCTTTTAGCAACATGATCATCTAAGAAATGGTGTCGGACATCTATGTGTTTCGAACGGGAATGGTGTATCGGGTTCTTGGAGAGACAAATTGCACTTTGGTTGTCCACCATGATAGGGCAAGTATCATAATTTATACCAAAGTCTTTAAGTGTGTGTCTCATCCAAAGAACTTGAGCACACGCGGCACCGGCGGCAATGTATTTCGCCTCGGTGGTTGAAAGTGATACGGAATTTTGCTTCTTGGAAAACCAAGAGACAAGAGAATTTCCTATAAAATGGCAAGTGCCACTAGTACTTTTCCTGTCGGATTTGCATCCCGCATAATCTGCGTCACTATATGAGATTAACTCATATGTGCTAGATTTTGGATAAAGTAATCCAAAATCAAGTGTATAACTTAAATAACGGAAAATAAGTTTTACCGCTATTAAGTGTGACTCCTTAGGTTGAGACTGATAACGAGCACATACGCATATGGCAAACATAATATCGGGCCTACTTGCGGTAAGATAAAGTAAACTACCTATCATACCTCGATATAGACGAATGTCTACATCTTTACCGCCCGTATCCTTATCAAGATGCGTAGTCGTGCTCATTGGAGTCTTCTTTCTGGAGGCATTCTCCATTCCAAATCGCTTAAGCAACTCCACCGTATACTTCGTTTGGTGGATGAAGATTGCATTGTCCATTTGGCGAATTTGGAGACCTAAGAAATACTTGAGCTCACCCATGTGGCTCATCTCAAATTGATCCTTCATCACATTAGAAAACTCTTCGCAAAGAGCAAAGTTAGTAGCACCGAAAATGATATCATCAACATATATTTGAACTAAAATTATATCATTATTCGAATACTTAACAAATAATGTGGAATCAACTTCTCCCATTTTAAAACCCAAATCCAAAAGAAAATTCTTTAACAGGTCATACCAAGCTCGAGGAGCTTGTCTCAAACCGTAAAGTGCTTTCTTAAGTTTGAAAACATGATTTGGAAATTTTTCATTAATAAAACCCGGAGGTTGAGAAACGTAAACTTCCTCAACAACATCTCCGTTTAAAAATGCACTTTTAACATCCATTTGAAATAATTTAAAATCCTTATGGCATGCAAAAGACAATAATAATCTAATTGATTCTAATCTAGCTACCGGAGCAAAGGATTCTTCGAAATCGATACCTTCCTCTTGACGGTAGCCTTGAGCAACTAACCGAGCTTTGTTCCGGACGACGACTTGGTTTTCGTCGGTTTTGTTCTTGAAAATCCACTTTGTCCCTATGACGGTGTGGTTCTTCGATGGCAATGCAACAAGCTCCCAAACCTCATTCCTCTCGAATTGAATGAGTTCCTCCTCCATGGCTAAGATCCAAGCACCATCTTCACACGCGTCATTAACATTCTTTGGCTCTATCGAGGAGGCAAAGGCACTATGAGCGAAGTAGTTCACTTGCGATCTCGTCTTGACACTATCATGGATATTGCCAATGACTTGCTCATGAGGATGGTCACGAACGGTATGAAGCCGTTTGGGAATACCTTGATCACTAGGAACATTCTCAACAACTTCATTAGTAGGGTTAGTCTCAATAGAATCAATAGAATTATTAGAATTAGAATTACCAATTGAATCACATAAGACATCCATAGAGTCATCATCATTAGCAATTCTAGTTGGAACAAATCCTTCATTAAATGAAACATGAAGCGATTCCTCGATCGTTGAGGTTCGTTTGTTGTATATCCGGTAGGCTTTGCTACGCGATGAATATCCAACAAAAATCCCCTCATCGGATCTTGGATCGAATTTGTCCAAACTACCATACATATTCTTAATAAAACATTTTGAACCAAAAACACGAAAGTGTTTAACTTGAGGCAACCTACCAAACAACAATTCATAACAAGTTTGTTTAGTGCCGGGCCTCAAAAGTATTCTATTAAACACATAGCAAGCGGTATGTACCGCTTCCGCCCAAAATTGATGGCCAAGTTGGCTATCATCAAGCATAGTGCGAGCACACTCCACTAGCGTCCTATTCTTTCTCTCAATTACACCATTTTGAGGAGGTGCACGAGGGAAAGAGAAGGTGTGTGTAATACCAACTTCATCACAAAATGTCTCAAAAGACTCATTCTCAAATTCCCCTCCATGATCACTACGAATAGTGACAATGGTGGTTCCAATGAGATTTTGTACTTTCTTAACAAAAATTGTGAAGTTTTCAAAAGCTTCATTTTTATTACATAATGAAAATACCCAAGTAAACCTAGAAAAGTCATCAACGATGACAAGTCCATATCTAGCATTACCTAATGAAGCAACTCTAGTTGGCCCAAATAAATCTAGATGTAATAGCTCTAGTGGCCGTTTAGAGGAAATGCTTTTCTTAGATTTAAATGAAGATTTTGGAAGCTTGCCTCGTTGACACGAGTCACAAAAGCTTTTCTTTTGAAAGACAAGCTTAGGGAAGCCTCTAATAGAGTTCAACTTGGAAAGCTTAAATAGTGTTCCAAAGTTCACATGACCAAAACGTCGATGCCAAAGGTGTTGTTCACTTGTGTTGGCAATAAGACATTGTTCATGTGATCTTGGAAGATCTAGGATATATATATCCTTATGGCGTGTGCTGGAAAACAATAATTCATTATTATCTTTTCTTAAAATATGGCACATTCCTTTCGCAAAGTTAACTTTGTAACCTTTGTCACAAAGTTGACTTATTGAAATAAGATTGTGGTTTAATCCTTTAACAAGGTAAACATCACTTATTAGGGGTTTAGAAGGATTACCCACTTTACCAACACCTATGATGGTTCCGCTCTCGTTGCCTCCAAAGACTACCCGGTTTCCATTTGCAATGGGAACCACTCCGGAGAGCAATTGAGCGTCACCCGTCATGTGTTTTGAACACCCGCTATCGAGTATCCAATTCCCCTTGGAGCTAAATTTAACGTTGTTGCTCCGTTTCTTTCTCTTGAGTACCTATAGATATGAAATATCGTATATGGTACCCAAGGTCATTGGGTCCAAAAGATTAGACCTTTGGAAGCCAAGTCCAATTGGACTTAGACTTCCCCACATAATTTCTACTATGCACAACATCCGAAAAAAGCATTCATGTAAACTTGTTTTTCATCCATAGTTATGTCCTTTGGGCTCCAAATAGTGAAAATCTTGGGAGCCCTCATCCTCATCCTATTGGGTGCATGCATGCGACGTTGATTTCTACGTGATGCATGTTGTGGATAGGTATAAGGAACATGATGGAATGGTGCATGTGGATAATTATTCATACGATGATGTGGGTGAACATATGCATGTGAAGGAACACGTGCGTGAGGGTGTCTCACATGGTGTGCACGTGCCCGTGAACGTGTAGCATAGAAATCATCATATGTGTGAGCCGGTGGAGTAGGACGTGTGTTCCTACGTGGCATGGTATTGGTGTACATATAGGCATGTCCCTTCTTTGGAGGTCCACCCAAAGTGGGTTTCTTTCCAAAAGACGGCGTGGACGAGGTGGAAGCACCATTGGTAGATGAACTACCAATAGAGTGTTTGCTACCACTCGTCGAAGCATCGGAAGTTGGCCTAACAAAGGTAGTGGCCGACTTGGATGAATTTCCCAACTTATACCCCAAGCCAATGTGGTGTTTGGCCGGAAGTAAGTCATTTAGGATATTATCCAAATGGCCCTTACCCTTATTGAATTCATTGATTCGGCCCAATGTGCACTCATATTTCTCGTTGAGAGAACGCATAGAAGCATCCAAAGTGGATACTTGCGATGTGAGCACATAAACACGAGATTTGAGATTCTCGTTCTCAATACTCAAAGTCGAGTTTTGAGAAATCAAATTCGCTATCTTGTGTTCCTCCGAATCTTCAATGCTAACATGTTCAAGTTGAGTCTTGAGATTAATAATCTCATTCTTCAACTCTTCAACAACGATGTCGTTGTTGGTGATGATAGTTTTAGGCGAGGTTTGGATGCTAGTTAAATCATCTTTTACTTTAGTATATCTATTTACTAATTTAGAGTATTTAGACCATAATTGCTCATTAGCATTTCTAAGGTCATCCATGGTTACCTCATCGCCTTCGTTATCTCTATCATCGGAGGAGAAAGATCTTTGATCATGCTCCTCTCTTGCCATGAAGCACATGTGCGCTTGCTCCACTTGCTCATCGTCCGACTCTCCGCTTGAGGAATCCTCGGAGTCGGTGAATGTTGCTCCGACAAGTCCCTTTTTGTACCCCTTTTTGTACTTCTTGGACTTGTCGAATTTCGGCGCCTTCCACTTCTCCTTTTGCTTGTTTAGAGGACACTCCGCTTTCATGTGTCCTGGCTTGTTGCATTTGAAACACAAAGGAGAGGGGGCGTTAGAAGAGCCAAATTTAGCTTTGTTCTTATAGTTACCTTTCCGGAAGAACCGGTTGAACTTCTTGGCCATGAGTGCCATGGACTCCAAGTCCAACTCGTCTTCCGAGTCTTCATCATCGGTTGATGTGGATGTGGATGGAGCGGCCTTGAAAGCAATAGCCTTCTTCTTTGGCTCGTCTTGCTTTATATAGGACTTCATCTTGTCCTGCAACTTAAGCTTGCTATCCTTGCGAACCTCGTATGACATTAAAGTACCCATTAGTTGAACAACGGTATAGGTTTTCATGTCATTACCTTCCTCGATGGCGAAGGTCCGTTTCTCCCAACTAGAAGGAAGTCCATCGATGATCTTCGAGACTTTCTCCTTTTGGGTGTAGGTTTTGCCGAGAGCCTCCAACTCGTTTGTGATGTCGACAAAGCGAGCGTAGTACTCCTTCATCTTCTCACCCTGTATCATATGAAACAACTCGTAATCTCTATTAACTACCACGAGTTTAGAGTCTCTTACCCTACTAGTCCCTTCATGTAATATGAGGAGGGAATTCCATATTTGATATGCACTCTTACATGTGCATATATGATTGAAATCCTTGGGTTCCAAGACACATTGCAAGGCGTTCATTGCCTTGGCATTGCTTATCTCGGCGGCGACCTCCGCGGGAGTCCACTTCTTGAAATCCTCTTCGGCGGGCTCGACGTATTCCTTCATCGTGGCCCTCCATAGTGAAGCACTTCGGAGGAACGTTTCCATCCGGCATTTCCAGTACCCGTAGTTGGTACCGTTGAAGAATGGAGGCCTCGACGAGGAATGTCCTTCCATCACCGAAGACGCTCCTTCACGGTTCCTGAAGGTGCTATAGTCGGAAGGTGGACGAACGGTCTTGTTGTCGTTGGCAGACATAGCTATAAACTTGGCTCTGATACCAAATGTAATGCCCTGCTAAGCTACTGCACAAGTACTAGAGGGGGGGTGAATAGTACTTTAAAATAATTAAGAGGCTTATTCCTAATTACCTTGCAAACTCTACCAATTAATGCGGAAATGCGGAATAGTAAATAATCGACAACAAATAAACAATCGCAAACAAATGATATTACTGGGTTCGGATCTACCCAAGTCTCCCCGACTTGTTCCCGGTGATCCTACGTCCCAAACACCCGGATCCCCTCCGGATACTCAAGTTAGAAACCCTAACTCAAGATTTCCACTATGAAATACTTGTGAAAAACCTTCACAAGTCAAATCATACACAAAGAAATTTGTGACTCCCACAACCCGGGATCACAACCACTCTCACAACCGAGAGTGAACCAATTACAATATGAAAGTAAATGAAACAAAACTTCTTACCGACAAAATACCTATGCCTTGAGTAATACTTACGAATTAGGGCAAAGATGATTTTGAGGAAGAAGAAGAGGCACCAAAGCCTAGCTCCAAGATGTAGATCAGCGATGGAGAGCTATGGGGATGTTGGTGACCTAGGATCAAGCACTTGGCTTGGAAGGCTTCACACACAATGAATCTCTCTTTGGAAGTAAGAGTGGGGAGAGATTATTGAATGGAATGAAAGAGCTTTGAATGAGCTTTGAATGATTTCTCTTGATATCTAAACTTGCAATAATATCAGCCTTGGGTGCAATGAATGCAGCCCATCAAGTATATATAGGTTAGAGGAGAGAGAGAGAGAGAAAAACGTTTCAATTAAAGCTCCAACGGCTCTTTTCTGAACCCAACTAGTCGGTCAAAGAACAACCACCGACCGACTAGTTCATCAACTAGTCGGTCGGTCAATCAAGGTATACCGACTAATGAGTGAACAGAGAAAAGGTCGAAGTTCAGACAACAGGAACTAGTCGGTCCAAGAAGAGTAGCTGACAGACTAGTTTCACAACTAGTCGGTCGATTACTCAACAGAGACCG
Organism: Scilla litardierei; assembly: GCA_030789695.1. Taxonomy (NCBI): domain Eukaryota; kingdom Viridiplantae; phylum Streptophyta; class Magnoliopsida; order Asparagales; family Asparagaceae; genus Scilla; species Scilla litardierei. The sequence goes on along the minus strand of CM061135.1, from coordinate 65,265,874 downwards.
ACTAAGAGATAAA